>VXBC01006029.1:871031-956831 GCA_013399945.1 Ploceus nigricollis | reverse complement strand
GCCCCGGGGCGCCCCAACCTGGAGCCGGGACGGCCGCTCCTGTGAGCGAGGTACCCTCTCCGCCCCGCCGGGAGCTCCCGGCGCCCCCTCAGGCCAGCCTTCCCAGGTAGCGAGTCCCGTCCCGGGCTCCCCCGACCAGGGAGCGCCCCAGCCCTGCTCCACAGGCCCCACCGCCCCCGGCTTCCCACCCTGCAGCGGCAGTCGGGGCGGTTCTGCAGTGCTCCCGGGCCCGCACCTCGCCGTCGGGGCCGCGCGGATCCCCGGCCGCTTTCCCCGGGGGTAAATCACCAATGAGTCGGGACCTGCACAGGTCCCGCGAAACCAGCTCCGAGGTGTGTTCCGGTGTGTGAAATTAAACAGGAATACGGGTGAGGTTTATATTACTGTATTTAGACCGTCAATAACTTAAAAATACAGCGAAAATGTACATTATTTTTACATGTTCCATTTGGTTTGTATTTGTTAGACATTCTCTTAGTGTCTAAAACAGCCAGGAAGGGACAGTGCAAAGAGACTGGTAGTGGGACAAAATGCTAATCGCTGGGATGGGGCTGGCAGGAGAAAGCGCAAACTAACAAACAGATGCGGCACGAAAACGACAGCGGCAAGCTTATTCCTTACTGCAACCTGGGATAAAGAGCCCGAGATCTTACAAAAGTACAGTTAGAAATAGCAACCCTGAGGAAGAAAACCAAAACGAAACAACATGTCACATTATAAAGAAATCAAATGGTTATTTACATTCACAACCTCAAGATTAAACCCTTTTGGAGAACAAAGCCTGTACGTCCTAATGCTAAATAGATATCAAGTCTAGTTCTCAGGTAGTTTTCAAAGGTACTAAAAATCAGAAGACCTTTTCATACCTCCAGACTACAAAACCCGGTATACAAAATTATGTTCCAATCACTTTAGGGCTAATATACATTTAATGCAGGAAAACAATAAGCGTCATCTGAAACACAAGTATCTCAATGCTTAAAAACATTAAATTAGAATTCAACCAGAAAACGGCAATTAAGGGATCATTTCTCAAATAATTCCTACTTGGAGCAAAATTTTGGACACCATATCTGCAGATATTTAAATAACATATTTACAGTTCAGCAGTTCCATGTACAATACGATTGCGCTGGTTTTTATTGTACAACCTTATTTTTCACCATTTGTTTACAATATACAAAATAGTATTCGACCCATTAAAAATACGTACAAAGAATTGTTTGTTGAAGACTACATGTACAATCTATCTACTGCATTTTTCCTTTTCTTGGTTAAACAAAAGTCCTAACTGGTATCACCATTTGCTTAGTAGAAATAGTGGATAAGAAACACCTTTTCGTGTGATGAGATACTGTCGATTTAAGAGGCCTATGTGTGCTGGGACATACCATTCACTAAACTCCTAAGTTGCTTTACTACAGTCTCTATTAGCTTCTGCTTGTCACGGTCATTCTTCCTGAACTGAGCAAAAATGTTGTTCTTTTTGCTGGAGTCTTTCATTCTAGAGAAATAAAAAAGCAAATGACAAACACATTAGAAACGTAAATTGAAAAGGAAAAATCCGACTATTTAGATTGGTTTACTACTGTTCTTCTTTTGATCTTTCTGCTAATAAGAACTGAAAGATTACAAAACTTGTTCACTATGTGTTCTTAATTTAAACTTCTGCAATGCTGAAGTGCAGAATGTGCTCGTTTCAACAAATACTACTTCACAAATAACCTGTAAGTATTAAGCAAGTACCCCTTCAGCAGGAACCTGATCCTACCAATTGCCTTAGAAGGGAAGCAAGTTGGAAAACCCGTCAGTATCATCTGCTTCCATGGTAAATTCAGACTCGGCAAATAGGTGAATTTTGTTCACCGTCAATAACGGGCTTCTATATTGCTGATTTCCCACACCAACGGATATAGAAACGAAATTCGGGAAATTAAGTAAGTTACAGAAACAATATTTTGTAACAATATAGGCGATACATACCCTCTGTGAACTCTGCAAAAGACATTTTCATCGCAAGCAGGAGAGGAGAGAAAACATTGTTAGAAAACGTATTTAAACCGCAACGTGTTTTGATGCAGTTTTTACAAGCAGGTTGGTACCGGGCTGCCGGTAACGTGCCCTGCTCACCCTGCTCTCCCTGCCCGCCCGCCAGGCCGGCCGAAACGCTCGCACCAGCTTCACCACGGCCAAAGCTCAGCGTCTCCCTTCCCTAGAGCGGCAATTCGGGCAGCCGCTGCCTGCTCCCGCGGCCCGGCTTCGCCGCTCCCGGCAGGGCGGCTCCGGCGCCGCTTCGCATCCCCGCGCCGGCAGCTCCGGCCCCCGCACTTACTTCTCCAGGAGCGTGAGGGCCGTGCTGGGGTTGACCCGCAGGTACTTGGAAGTGGCCTGCCCGTAGTCAGCCAGGTAGGTAGACCAGTCCCACACCATGAAGAGGTCCAGGAGCTGCGGGGGGAGAGGCGGGTGAGGGAGTGCAGGGAGGCTCCGCGGAGAGAGGCTGGGCGCAGCCCCCCGCCGAGCCCAGCCATCACCCCCCCCTTCACCTGCCCATTTCTTTCTTTAACGTCCCTCACCTCCCTCAGTGTTTGGCTGTGCAGGTTTGGCCCCAGGAGGGGATGCTGATGGCTTCACACTTTAGTATTTAGGAACTTGCTTTACCGTGGGGAGCAAGACAGGGATGTTTGCGTCTGCTGCTTCTCACACTAATTTAAACGAGGTTCAGGTAGTCGAATTAAAGGGAATTAAACACCTCCTGGCCTCCTGGCTGCAGTCTTCATTATGACTGATCCCTGAAACTCAGAGCCAAGACCTGGGCACACTTCTGGCCCAAACAAACCCAAATACTTCAGTGGAGGAACAAAAAGTCTCCAAGCACAGTACTACGCTTGGCTGCAGTTTCAAATCAGGTCTTGGACTCATGATCTGAGAGCTGCTGTTCAACAATAAACCAGCCTGCTTTTACAATCAGACGCAATGCCGAACCTCCAGCAGCCAGCACCCTCACAGCCATCAAAACCTAACTCCCCCTCCACCATCACGGGGTGCAGGCCAGGCACCGCTGGGCACCCTGCCCAGGCTGCCAGGGGCCAGGGCACAGGCAGCCCCGCTCGGGGATGCCTTTCCCACGGCTACCTGCGGGCCAGTGGGCCCCACTGCCATTGACGTCAATGGCGGGGCGCCCCAGCTTCCCCCTGCGTCTGGTGCCTGGCCTTGTCCTGCTGCTGAGGGCTAACAAGGGCTTGTTCTCAGGCTGTCCCGTGTTAGCCAAACCTACTGTTAAAAAAAGCGTTGGGAACCATTAACAACACTTCGCCCCAGCGTACAGTGCTCGTGGCTGCTCCTCTGAGCTGGGTCCTCAGTGTAACCTAAAGCCCTGCTTGCCTGGAGACCTGCTGAATCAGTAATGCTGGAAAGGTGGGCTGGAACAGGATTTTGTGTAACAAAACCACTTGAAAAAATGTAACAGACTACTGCAAGTCACACCATTTTGCTATTTCAAGGAAGAACTGTTCACTTCAAAACTTGCTTCTGCTAAGCCAGACCAGAGCTGTTAGAGCTGGGACACAACAGTAGCAGGTAGAGCAAACGCCCACTCCTCTGAGTTCTCAGGTTACACTAAGAGGAGGGCTGCACCCCAGAGAACCTTGCCTTACTGAAACCTCTCAGCCTGATAAACTGTCAGAGGAGTCCAATAATGCTCATGCCCAAAATCATAACAACAATTCATTTACAGAATAAAAGCGTACATACAACCAGTTTCAAATTTCTATGCCTCTCTTTTGCAAATTTCTCCACTTCCAAACCCCTTTCTTATGTTACTTTCAAATATAGTGTCTAATTTAAACACATACTTTTCTAATTAATTACTCCTTCTTTATTTGTAGTGTAATCTTTTAGGACTAAGTAGCAACATTTCCTGGCATTATAATGGACCTCTGACACACCTACTGCTCTGTCATCCCAAAGAGCTTTAGGGACCCTTACAAACCTCAGCGACAATTACATTTGACATTTAACTATCTCACAGGGGTGAAAGGATCTAAAACCTAAGGAGGCAATTTCACTCCCTGCTGACTAGATATCCATGATAACCACCAAGGTCAAATTCAAACAGTTCTTTCCCACAAAGTCCTTTCTCAAGATGGACACCACCAATTTTACTGAGTTGCTGAGAACATGCCTTCAGTCACCACGCAAACAGACTTGGGAAGGCTTGATAACTCAGTTGTGAAACTCACAGCTCCAGTTGCTACTGCATGTTACTTATCACTTGTTATTACCTGTGTTACACAGTTTGTGGTGCCCAGTCCTTATTTTTTAGCACAACCAAAAGAGTTGTGCTAAAAAAGGAGTATTTTAAAGCACAACCAAAAGAGTGGAAAGATAGGACAGGCAGATGCACAAGACAAGATGTGAAGATAAAGCTGACAGGAACCCAAACTATATAATCTGGTGATTAATAACTTACTGGTACTTACAGTGCTACTTGTCATGGGTTCCACATGGGACATGGTCCCTTTAGGATGGACCAATGTTCCTGCAGTTGTATTCAGTGAGTAAGAAGTGAAAGATTTCATTTCTTATCCCTATTGTACCATTGAAATTGAGGATTCCAGGTAAATCCTAAACAACCCTGAAGCTCATATGGGTGAAAGGTATCTAAAGGTATCCTGCTAGCAATGTGTAGCCCAAAGCCATTGATGACTAACACAATTACAGTGCTGACAAGTTCAAAGAAACTTCCCTGACAATACTGCATGAGTGAGTTTCATATGATGCTTTCAATGGTTGACTCAACTGATTGTGCCATGGCTCTGGGAAATCTCAGTGATAGTGATGACTGGAAGATTACACCTCGTTTGTCACCTGGCCAAACACGGGTAAGCATGTAGGGCTCTAAACAGACCATGAAGCCTGTTGTTTTTCAACACGAGGTAAAAAAATGTCACATAGAACACGAAGCATATTCTGGGCACTCCAAGACAGTCCTGGTCCTAAAGAATGAACGCCCAAAGAGACACTATTGGCAAGGGTGATGTACTCAGAGCTTCCTCCCTGCTCCATGCATGGTCAAAGAGCTGCACGCAACCAACCTCATGCTAATAAATCTCTTAAGTTCAAGCAGCTGTCATGACACGTGGCAGGTAGCTCAAAGGCCCAGGCATGCAATCAAATGACACATGCCACTCAGTCACAGCCCCCTTCCCTCCTTCTGTGCATCTGTTCAGGGGCTGCAGTATGACAATCGTGTCCTGGATCTGGATTAAATGTGGCAGGGAGCCGTAGACACTGCTGGAGACCAGATTGCTGCTGTGCACGATTATGCATTGTGCATTTTGTCCCACTCACAGCTGCAGTTCTGCACTGTGGCATACTGCTGCATGCAGTGGGCTCTGATAGCAAGCACCGCATGCTGTGGGGTGGGCAAGAGCTGCCTGGTGTGCAGCTCTTGGGATCTGTGTCCTGGCCATTCCTATCACCTGCATCTGCCCTGGCACCCAGGCTCAGTAGGTGCACAGCCCAGTGCAGGCGCTCTGTGAGGGGAGCAGGTTGGCAAGCAGCCAGTGGCAGAGAGGACAGTCTAGCAGAAATGACACACTGGACATGGGTGGTGGGAAATAACTTCAATCCATTCATGCAAAGCTTCACTTGAGCACAACACAACACCGAATTCACCTTCACTCCAGCAACAATGCAGAGGTGTTAACTCAACAATCTGTTTTAATTTCTGCTGCTCTGTTCCTTTCTGATTTACACCATCTTTTGCTACACAAATGTGTGCCCTATTTAAATTAATAATTTTAATTCCTCTCCCTGATATAGAAAAAGTGGGACTGTCTTGCCCACAGGCATAGGATGTACATGAAGCACAGGACAGTTTGCTGGTTCTGTGACAGTAGTTTTTACTGCAGCATCTAGGATCAAATCAAGGCCAAGTTAAAGCAACATTTCCCTACTACTATTTTATCTATTAAAGCTTTCACTATTACTGAGAGAATAACTGAAAATGAGATGTATTGTCTAACAAGGAATCCCCCACACTGGCATACATTGTCAAAAGGTAAATATGGGCAAACAGTAGATCCTGACAATAAGCATCTCCCAGCCTCAAAAATCAGTCAAAGGCCACAGAGTGTATCACATCATACCAGTGCTACTGGCTGCAACTCCTTTAAGGTTAGACTGTGCACAGCGTGCCTTGAAATTACAATAGGAAAAATGTTTATTTTGCACATGCATCTTTCTTAAGTTAACATGTGTGGAAAAAACCTCAGATAGAAAGGCAGTTGCAGCCCCACGTAAGGAGTCACCCAAGGGTGTTCAGTCAGAACCAGCTTATCATGAAGCTAAAACACTGTAAAGCACGAAATAAACTAAATATATGTACACTGCTACCCAAGAACAATGGCACTGCTGTGCTCTTTATCCCATAATAACCATGAAAAATAAGAATAAGCTCAGACAGGCAATACTATACCCAAGCATTTTATAATGATGCAGAATATGCTTCCCTAGGAGCAAGGAGCAATTATTCGCTTCTGACTAGGAACAATTTGCAGAGATGTATAAGTGTCTGAGTCATTGTGGGGAGAAAAAAAAAAAGGAACAAGGAAAAAAAGAGAAGATCCTATAAATTGTCCACTTACATTTACAAGATACAGTCTACATTTCCACCTTATTTAGAGGATTTTGCTTCTTCTAAAGGTATGATATAAGGGGAACCTTCATCCAACATCTTGGAACCATCAGGGCTGATGATCAGAGAGCAGCATGTTTCTTCTACTGAATGTGCAAGTGTTGCTTTCCCAAACCATTACATTATTAGTCACATGTATACTTCTAACATCACAGGTAACTTAAGCCTCTGGTTGCTGTATTGCACTTTTATTTTGAATTATGCTTTACAGTGCTTTGATTTTGTAATTTTCCCTTCATGTGCAGGTATTTTCTAAATGCCTTTTATGTCTAACATTAGTTCTCTCTGTAGAAATAAACATCACTTGGAAAAGAAAAGGTGTTTATGGGTACTTATGTAAAAGTTTATAGTAATTTCTGACATTATACAGGTAACACTGCTATTTTTAATTGGAAGATTTATTTTAAAAGATACTAAACTATGTTTTGGTTAAAAGAGCTCCTACTGTAAGACCTTGCTAGCTAATAGGATCAGTTAAGACAAAACATAATATTGATGCTATGAGAGGAAATGATCTTAAACTTCTAGGGACAGAATTCTGATTTCAAGTAGGGTAGTTGCACCTATTCTTCAAAGTTAGTACTCTAGTGTTTTCCCAGTATCTAGGTGATATGGCCGTATTTGAATAGAAATTACTCTTTATCATTGTTCACTAAAGCTTTGTATTGTATTACCTAAAATTCAGAGCAGCTCAGCCATAGTCCTGTATTTAGGCCATCTTGTAATTACGTGAGAATTTTGTGCACTGGGAACTGCTGGAATCGACCATCCGGCCCTTTCAATGACATTTGAGCCTCTTGTCACATCCTCAGATATCATACAGATGCCCTTTCCTTTTTACTTTTGGGCAACTGTCAGGAATAATCTTGGAAGAGAACGCAACTTTGGGAAATAGCTATGCACAGAGTGAGCACAGCAACAGACAGAAGGAGGAGACATGAGCTCTGCAGAGGGAAATGGGGGCAGTGTCCATTAGACACTGTGCTGGTTATACTACAAAAATCCTAATTGTAAATTGTAAAGGTAGCTTAGTACAAGTTTGGAATGGTGCAAGTTGGAATCTCTTCTGAAGCAGCACGAGCATCAGCAAATAGCTTTGGTTGTACAAATGGCACCAGTGATTCAGGAGCTGGAGATAAAACTGAGTTGTACACTTAATTTCCAACTTACCTTTCAGTAAAGTCAAATATTCCATCCAAAGAAAAGTAAGTCTTTTAATATATCACTGTCAGTTATGTCAGTTCTGGCCCACTCTCCTCGCTCACAAGCTGAATATTTCTTATGCTAAACAGTTTATTAACCCCTAATCACCCAGTTACTTCTGGACTTGATTGCATGTGTAATTACCTTTTGTCAGGTACAATTTGCCTGATAAACATGTCAGAACACTTGCTGCTTAGTCTGTTGAAACAGATAAATGCTGTCTTTCCACAGCCTTGGGGCATAATTAACAGGGAAAAAAAAGGCAGTTATAAAAACACACAGAAGCTGATTCAGTGAGGCAGGAGTTCACAGCGTGCAGCCCGCCAAGGCCCATTGCCCGGCCCGCTACGCTTGCCTGAGCTCTTATTGAGTTCCAGCCTGCTGTGACAGGGCAAAGGGGGCAGCCCTCAAAAACTGAGATTTAAAGTAGGTTTCCACGTGAACTTCAAAAAAGAGTGGGATGATGCCTGTTTGGAAAAAAAAAAAAAAAAAAAACCCCCAACACAGTGAAGCAGAAGATAATGAAATTGGTAGAATCTCTGTCGTCATTATGTGTTATACGCTCAAACAGACTCTCTGGGATGGGACCAAGAACAGAAAAACTAAAAGAAGGCAGAGGAAAAAAAAATCAGGAAAAGTAAACAGGTCAGGATTAACTAAAAATGCTTTGTGGCATCCTTGGGCTCAATTGCTTCTGATTTCTGCCCTGTAGTGTTTGCAGGTTATGTACCCATGCTCTACGGGGAGTGCGAAAAAAGAAATCCTTACCTGACCTCTGGATAACCCAAACAGGAGATTAGCCCATTTCCAAGCAAAGCAGGTTGTCACACTGTTAGGCCAATTGCTTCTATTGACACTTTGCATAAACATCTTACACAGGGTGATCAGAAAGGACTGTTACGCCATTAATGCTCTTTTTATTTTTTTATACCTAAGTCTTACAGAATAAAGGCCTTTCTGAGTAAGGGATAACAAAAGGGTCAAAAGGTCACAAACATTCTTTTAAGTAGGCAAAAATCAGGGAAGTTTAGATTCATTGAAAAGTGCAAATTGGAATTTTTTTGCATCTTAAACATTCCAGCACACTCAGCTTTTTCTAATTTCCCTTCTAGTAAATTCATTATCTACTTAATTGTGCATTTTTACTTTTACTTTTAAATAAGAAAAATGCTGAAGTCTTCATTTTAGGAAATAGCAAGCTGTCTAAGCTTCTCAGCTAATCAGTAATCTAAACAGACTTAGACATTACCATTGAAATCCTTGTGAGGACCAGTGTGAAAATATATAGAACTTTTTCTTGAAGTGGGATGACTGAACAGTCTCTCACGTACAGTTTCACATAATATACACAGCATGTGGTTTGCACTGTGTACAGCAAAATATTCTATATTTTCTTTTGTTTTGCTCTCGCTTTGATCAGAGATGGAAACAATCTCCCTTTAATAGTATAAAAGCCACCTGCTGGGCATCACAGACTACAGCTAATTGGTAAATTCTTTGAAATTTTGATATAATGGATTTTGACCTCTTTAATTAAAAAAACCCAAAGCCTAGAATACGGTGAACTCTTCTGGGAAATGAATAGTGCCAAACATATACAACTGCAAGCTACACCCAATCTCTTCTTAGGAAAGAATACAGAAGTAACATTACAATTTTTTCCCTGAGGATGCATGACTTTTGGCATAGTAAAAAAAAAAAAGACTACTGCTAGCTACATATCATTTCAGTCCCCAAGATAGAGACAGAGCAAACACATTAATATTTCAATTATTTCTACATTTATTGGGCTTTGGAGCTAACAAGCACCAAACATGCAGGTGACTTTTTCATTTTTAACACAGTAAACTCACAAAAGCCACTCAGAAATGTTCCAGTTCTCAACATTTCCTACTCCAAGGAGCTCATACTGCACCAACCCACCCTGCCTTGTTTTAAGAAAGACAAATGGGTTTCAGGACCCAAAAGGATGCCTGTCAACCAGAATTGTTGCTGTTTCATAATCTCTGACATAACGTTAACCTTTCAGTGGAGCTATAATCTCATTGCTTTGGGAACTCTGAGGCAGCACTGTCTTTCTTTTGTTAAAACACTTATTTATATTCTGCCCAGCATAATGGGGCCATGGTCCATGACTGGGACTCATAGGCACTGCAGTAACACAACTACACAACAACAACAACACTTTTTAAATCTTTGCTTAGGTTTCGTGCACAAGTATACATGAACATATGTTACACAGGTATACACTTATTTCCAACAAAAACTGTCTGCATGACCATGAAGGGAACACCATCATTATTCACCAAGTTATACTCCTGTTAATTAAAGCATGCACACCATGACAGCACTTACTAAACTGGAAAACAAAACATAAAGGACGAGGATCAGAATGAAAACTGGACAAAGACAAGTCTTGTTTACTCTGAACATTTCTTGGTTGCAAAGGAACAACAGAACTACTTAAAATGTAGATACCTAAGTCCAGCTTGAAAGAAAAAAAGAGTTTGCTAACTGTAGAATAACACCATACCAACCAAACACAATTATCACTTAATCAGTAGGTGTTCATTACTGCTGACAAACATCTTGTTAGCCTGGTTAGCAAGTCTGCCTGCCACTTGCCAAAATATTTTGTTTTATTTAGACCCGGTGACTTATTTTGTGAATGTGGTGAATTTCAGAATCCCCTCTACTGATCACATAACTGGAATAATGCACATTGGTCTTGTATTTCAAAGTCTACATTGCTCTCTTGATCTGTGAATGTCTCCCTGTAGTTTATGCTATTTTTCTGAATTGGTACAACAAATGGATTTTCAAAGTGATGTTATGGGGACTTAGCTATGCAATTCCCATTAGTGTCAATGGGGGTCGCAGGCTAAATTCCTAGACAATGCTTTGAAAACTGAGCCCCAGATTTTCAAAGGAAGGATGGTCTGTGTTAGAAAGGCAGTGTCTTTCCCTTTTTAAGCCACTGCATTAAAACCTGCCTTTTTCTCTTAAGCACCATACATTTAGAAATTGTGTCTAAATTTGGGACATTGAAATGTTCACAAGAATGAAATAATTTTGTGTTTAAATGCTACCATCTGTTTCATATTTATAAGTGAAATTGTATCTGTCACTATCTTGAATGTTGGGATACAATCTTCAACACATTCATAAATACACAATGTATAATGTTATGACAGCTGAACCATTGGGATTTGTTGCTATGCTAAGAGAAAACAGAAGTTATTTGTGTTCATATATCTTTTATAAGAAAAAATCCTTGCAAAGGACGGAATTCTTTCCTAAAATCTGGACCTTGTGGTACACTTTGAGAAATGCCTGGTCTTGTTATGTTCATGAATTTTTTTTTTATTCTTGGCACTTCAAATTAACTTAGGCTTGCCTAAAAAACAGCATACTTGCTGCTGAAGCCACGTGAACAAGCTTGTTGCTGTTACCATAACCAGAAAAACACTCACAACGTATAATTTTTACAAATCCCATTACAACTTCAAGCAGCCCAAGATGTAACATCTGAAGACACAGAAAAGTAGTTTCTGAGACAAATATAAATAGCTAGGCCCTATGAAACACCCAGTAGAGCAACAAGTATTACCTCTTCAAAGAAGATTTGTTTAATTACAGTGAAAATGTTTATTATGAAGTGTGTTGTTCTTCATCATTAAAGAATAAGCTGGACTAGTAGCAAAAGAACCATCTTTTGAGTCTAGAGGCAGAGAAGAGTTTGAAAAGCTGGAGCCTGGCAGACAGTCAGGCTCCAGAGGGCACGGGCTCCAGCCAAATTGCTCCTGTCAAGCGTGTTAGTCCGTACACAAAGTCCCTTTAGACAAAGCATAAAACTATGTCAATGGCAAAATTTGTGTGGATTAAAAATTGTGTATTATGCAATGGTCAGGTCATTCACCATTTTTTCTGGCTTTGAGCTCCTGACGCAGAGGTGTACATGCTCAAACAGCACGCAGGGGTGACAGCACACATGGAGAACATGCCATCTGCCTCTCACCTGAAGGAGACTTTGAAAACACAATTTCAACTGTTCAAATTATGAAGCATTTAATATAGCAGAGTTAAATCTCACCTGGAGTTTTCACTTGGCTTCTGTTTATTTTTTTAAACACAGGTTTGCCAGTAATACTTAAATATTGACATCTACCAAAAATAAATGTTATAGTTTAGTTTATTTGATCTTTAATTTTCTATAGGCACTTCTTTTTTACTTGCACTAGACTCACAACAGATTTTCTTTAAACTATTCACTTGTCTGTGAAATAATGCCATAAATAGCATATAATGAGGCACACTATCCTAAAATAAGCTTCTTGGGGATTAAAACTGTATCATTTGTCTCAATCCTTCCTGTAAAAATCCAACTGAGATGATTCACTATGAAAATGTCATTTAAAAGTTCAAAATCTAAAGTTAAATTTTAATCACCTTACCTGGTTTAGAGGTGGGTCTAATTTCAATTTATCTAATTTGGTGTAACTAGAATAAAATTCAAACACAAAACACATTCACTTCCACTTCCATACTGTGTTCTGGAATTGAACACTCTTGTCCCATCTGTCACATTTAATATTTAGCACTATCCATAAGAGTTATTCCAGATGCCTGCAGTCTTACAAGTATGTATACACCATACCACAAGAAGTTATTATCTGACAAATGCTGGTTCTAACTACCCCAAAACTGTCCCTGTATACACATACATCTAATCTAGACAGCCAGGCTGCTGTACCCTAGAACTAATCATCTGCAGTGGTCTGCCCAAGTATACAACTCCAAGTTTCAGTTTCAGTCCAGTTACTTCTAGGATTGAAGGAAGGAGCCTTAGATACACAGCCCTGGCGTGCAAATGCAAACTGATGCCTATGGGAAGACAAGTGAGCATGGCACAGCTCCATGGCATCAGCTTTGTGCTTACAGAGGTAGAGAAGACTTCAGCTCTTTGTGTGAAGCTGCAGCTCAAGAACAGACCCAGGACACCACCAATGCGGGCACTGCTGGGAACTAGGGATTCAGTGAATGGAGCTTTTCCCTCTCTCAACCTTCCAGTCATTTCTTGTCATATTCTGACTTGGAAAAAACACCAGAGAAAATTACATCTATGAAATATGCTGAAATTGCTACAGAGATTGATTGAACTTAACAGGAGGATATACATCAGGTCTATAAGGTTTATGAGCAGCATAAATCTGAATCTGCAGCAGTTAAATCTCCACAGAAGTCCATGATCTACAGCATGTACTACGAATCACATCATTTCCACTGAGAAAACCTGAGGTTGTACAGCAGGGGAACCAGTTTGGTTCAACACAACAGAGTAATTATTTTTTAATTAACAACTTTCTTTTGGTTTATTTTCTTTTAGCATCTGTGCATTTCTCAAAAGCTGCACATCTAAGTAAAAAATTACAGCCACAGTGTGCCAGATTCTTCTCTCAGGCCATTAAAACACTTAGAATTTTATATACAAGGTGTCTCTCTGAAACACTTCTGCAGGAAGCAGATACAAATACAGCAACTGCTCAATAAAGTATCTCAGCTGATCTTGGGTGCTGAGCTAGAATACGTGAAAAGCCACTGAAATTCAAGACATAACAGGCCACAAAACAGCATAATTTTGTTTGCATCTAGAAAAAAAAATCTAGGGCAATCCATAAGGCACAGATACTTACAGATGTAGCCATCATAAGTTTACTGTAAACAGATAGTTATTTCTTCCAAAGTAGTTCACTCAGGGTATGGCGGTATAACCACCCTTTATAGCAGATGAAGTTACATCCCTTAGGGAAAGCTATGCTAGACCTGAGAACCTCTGGACAAG
Source organism: Ploceus nigricollis (assembly GCA_013399945.1). Classification (NCBI taxonomy): domain Eukaryota; kingdom Metazoa; phylum Chordata; class Aves; order Passeriformes; family Ploceidae; genus Ploceus; species Ploceus nigricollis. Next base: position 943,089 of record VXBC01006029.1, on the reverse strand, counting down.
GAATTCAGCAGTCAGTAGCTCAGGAATGTAAATAGAGACAAGTTAAAAGGAAAGCCAAAATCACTAGGAAAAAAATGCTCATATTCTTTCATGGACAACCTTCACTTTCCTCTTCAGCTACAAGAAAACATTTACTTCCCTATTTATATTTATCAAATGATTCTCAAAACATTTTAGCAAATACTATAGCCTATATAAAATCCTGGTTTTGTTTTGTTAACTCGTTGTCTGGATAACCTGGTTTAACAAAGGCTTCCAAGCCCAGCAAGTTGCAATCTGGATACTTCAACATTTCCTTTTTTAAACTGGGTTTTTGCAAAAGATCTTTCTCCTCTGGCTGTTGTTTGCAAACATATTAGGAAAAACTCCATTTTGCTTAAAGGCAATAATCCAATACAATTTCTTTTCTAAGAAATACATGTTCAAGAAATTATTCTCCTTAGAAGATGTTTTTTTTTTCTTTAGATTATGCATTTTCTCCTCAATCCTATAGACAGTATTTTCTTTAAATGTTTTATCTAAAATATTATTTCTTATGATTTCCCTGGAAAACTGAGTAATTACAAATTATTTTATATGTCATTTGCAATAATTACTATTCATATTTTAGCTCCAACAGATCCCAGTACACAGGGAACTTTTGCTGAGTAATGATGGCAAAATTCAGCCTCTAATGCCTTCTGCAATTTGAAAACACCTTCCCCTGATTTTACTTGCCACTTTGAAATGTTATCCCTTTCTAGGGAGTAATCCTGTGCTAGATTCTTTTGCTTCTTAAACGAACATTATTCTCACCCTTTATTGACTGACCAGATCTATTATCACATGTAAGCAGTGTTAATCCTCTAGTAATTAACACCCTTATTAAAGTAATTTTAACTCAAAGAAGTTTAAATCGCATTATTGGTTTTATTTAATTAAGCTATGAGAGCTGTTTTACAGTGTCACTCGAGTTTTCAGCTTGTGCCTTTTCTACCAGTTACGCAGGTCCCCTCAGCAGCCACCGTGCCCTGATACACACAAACCACCACCACCACCCCACCCCACACAGTTACCAGGGCATTTCTGTCTAGGAGTTATTCAACATTATTCCATTTCACTGTGAACTTTTTCAACTATTCTGCATGTCAATGGATGCAAGATGTAGACATAGACACTATACTAAACATTTTACCATTCCCAGAGCTATCATTTGGATGTGCATTGGAACGACAGTATCACACCCTTCCAGGGGACTCAATATCGTGTTAGTGCCTAAAGTGAAAGAGCCACTTCTGTCCTTTTCATACATCCTAAGTAAGGGCAAACATTTTTCTTTAACCTTCAGACTGGAAAAAGAAACAGAATCTCAATGCACTGAGTTGTGCCACTTACAATGGCCATTTTTCCTGTTATTTTGAAAATAAGTAAGTTTTAAAAGTTTAACAAGTAAGTTTTAAAATTGTGGCTTTGTGTGTGTGTCCTACTGCATGTTCCTTTCTATGGGAAAATATCTGATGGCCTATGTTGTCTTACAGATCTCAGGTAAGCTACTCAACTGACACATTTGACACAGGGTCAAAAGATGAAAACTGTCTTCTGGTTTAACTGCATCAAGTTACACTGTGCACTCTTGGAAGAGGGTGGGCTAATTATGTGTCCTTCTGAACGATTTCCTGGAGGCACACTACTGAAACTGGGAAAGCTTGAGTTCTCCTGGGAATAAGGCAAGCCCATCGTTTTAGGGACTTTAAACACCATTAACTGTGTACTGAAAGTCCTTTCTTTTCTTTGGATAAAAACATCTCTTCAAATTTCTACTGTTTAAAAAAGAAATGTTCTTACTGGGTCTCAGCATAAACCATGGAAAATTATAAACACAGAAAGAAAAACGTAAGAATAATAAAGTACATTTACAGACGCAATTTGACTTTCTATCTTTTTTTCACCTCATCCCACATTTTTATGTTCTTCTTTTCTCCCCATCATCTAGTGCTTCCATCTACTAATATTTTGATTTATTTCTGTATTTCTGTTATTATTCACTCTTTATTCACACTTTCTGTAATTGTAGGGTCTTTTAAGCTGCACTGTTCCTTTGCTACTAATGCTCTAGATAAAGTTCTCTGCAAGGAGGGCACAATCTATATGTGAATCTTCCATGTGAACTTTGTTATTACACTATTATTTAAAATAGCACAATTTATAAAAGTATAAATTTCTCCAAACCTGACACACCCATAAGAGCCATAAATGTTAACATATATGATAAGCTGTGCCTAAGAACATGCTGGTTCAGTCATATTGCTTACAGTACAACCAGTGCACTTCATTCAGAAACCAGTTATAACAAACCAGGATAAAATTCAATGATTTCTTTTGCCAGCTATTATTTTGTATTAACTTCATCTCCTAAATTTCACTGACTGACTGAAGGCAGTCTAGCTAGACAGAGTAATACTTTTTAATTTGTATTTCTGCAGTTCTAAGACAGCCAACTGCAGATCAGTGTCACATTATGGTACATCCTATACAAACACTTTTGAACATATGATCTTTTTTCCTAAGATATTATGATGCAAATGAATAAACGTTCATTAACTACATTTCACCAATTCAAGTCATTGCCTTACTATGTCCATGCAGTTCCTTCGTTGTGTTGTTACCGTTCTGAAGCAGAGAAAAAGTCTTGTTTTCCTGATGTAAAGCATTCATTTGATTTTACTGGATTTTATATTTGCACTGCAATGACTTTCAAAGATGAGATGGACTTTCTTTTTCACAGAAGAAACTAGCAAAAGGAAAAAAACGGGGTATTCTGTCGGCTGCATGTGATTGACAGATAATTTAGAAAAGGAATGAAACCTAAGTATGTTGATTGATGCAACTGAAAAAAATACTGAAGGCAAATCTGTAGGGTTAAAGGGTTAGTAGTGCTGCTCAGTACATACTACATACCAGTGGTACTACCAGTTTATATAAGGCTGGAGAATGAAAGTGATTTTGGGGCAGAAATTACTTAATACACTAATGCAGCTACCAGTTCCATGGCTCCCCAATGGGAGACTACGACTTAGAAACATTAAGAGAATACAAATAACATGTAACTTGAAGGAAACCAGTAATTTTCTTCTCTTGTGTTGCTCAATTAACAACGCTTATTCATTACTCATAGGAACCACATATTGCTCACAGAATTCAGAGGAAGTACTGGGAAGATGGGGCTCCAAAACTGAACTCCATCCATCAACTCAGGGCTACAGAAGGGCCCAGACACAACGGTGGAGATCTTGCAGCAACTGGCTGTCTGCAGGAAGACAACAGCTTGATATAATGTATTCACAGATCCAGAAAGTTGTGCACCCAAATCTTTCTTCCTTGTACGTACATAATTTCTTACATGACAAAGGCAAGGACTGGATGGGAGCAAAACTGCTGGCAGAAGAATAACTAAAGAGAATCTTCCATTTCATTGAGTAACTTTGACTGAATAGAATGTATATCAGTGATTCGAAGGGTAAGTAGGATTTTACAAATATAACAGGCACACAGATCAGCTTCTAATTGAAGGAAGATATTTGTTAATTGAGAAATTATCTGGAAGTGAACCTTCTGAAACTTTCCTACCAACAGGTCCTTCTGCAAAAGAATAAAACGTTCTCCGGATAAAGTTTATTTAGTGCCTTCTCTCATAATGTCATTGGAAATGGCTGCTTCACAGAATGTTCCACAGCATGCCAGTTACTAAAGAAATTAAGTGTCATGACCAAGGAAACAGAAGCCTTTGGGTTCTAACATTATATGCAGAGTATTCTTGGGATTTCACTTGAACTATCAAGGATAAAATTTAGGTCCCAGTCTTGTATTATCTTCCTCTGTAACTATGGGATGAGCTTTCTTGAATGGAAAGGTTTTACAGATATATGAAGTTTTCATCTAAACAAAAGCTCTGTAGGTTTTGAATTAATTGATTAACTATTTCTAAACTGTGACTTGCAAAAGTAATGATGACCAAGAAGAGCTTAAAGCTGATTAAATGTGATGGTAGTATTCAGACAGGGATTCAGATATGTCCATCTAAATAGTCTTGACAGCAGCTTTTGCCAACTTCTTCTTTTCTATTTTTTTTTCCGTCATATCTGCTTTGATCAAGCTCTCCAGTGAAACCTTTGGTGATTTCCATGATGGCAGCATTTAGAAGATGAAACTGCCCTGCACAGTTCTAAGTTAAGTGTTTCACCCGCACAAACAAGATCAATAAATGTGATTTCCTCTCTCAGTTCCCAAAATTATAAATTCACTCAACAACAAAATAAAATGCCCTAAGTAAGGCTTATGTTCTTATTCAAAGACTGTTATCTGCAGGTCTCCAAGTCAAGCTGAGTCAGTGCTTCCCAAGTTCTGCATAGTTTCTAAATACATAGTACAGATTTCTTGTCGGCTCATTTAGTTCTTTTGTGTATCTTGTTAAGAGGAGAACTCAAAAAACTGTATCCCTTAAATTAACTAGCTTAAAGAAACAATAAGGAATTTTCTTATTTTTTATAACTCCCCTGATTTAGATACCTATGCCATTCCTTACTGTCAATGAAGAGATGGCATTTGGCTTACGCATTACACCTTTACACCTCACAGCCTTTTGTGTATAATATACTATACTTTCCTTTGGAGAAACTACTAAGGTTTTTGCCATAGATGGAATGGGGTATCTTGTAGTTAAATAGCCACATGTTTATCATTTTTGTTAAGTGAAATATTAATAGAGTTAGTGAAGTAACAGCATTTGTACACTGAAGTTTTCAAACCTGTTTTCAAGTACGTGTCCTCATCATCAGTACACCATGATCTAGAGCAAAAACCTGGTACATGATCAGCATGTTATTTACACTTCTCTGCTGAAAAGGGGGCATTTACATGAACTGGATACAATCTGTTTTGCACTGAATTTGACGAATGATTTAATGTCCCAAAGAGTACACAGGCACCTAACACCCAGCATGTGTGCTTTTAGTTTCTGGCACTTACAGGGTAGGAATTTCCTTACTACCAGGAAATTACTAACTTGCCATTCTGCTTTGATTCTGCAAATCCTTATCAAGATAGTGAATCCAAAGCCATGCTTGTTTTTGACCCCCTGCTGCTAATTTCTGTGCATTTGTTTCCCAAGCTTCCTAATTCTTACCAGCTGGCAGGTATAAATTCCATCCCAGTGATGAGCCAGCTTGCTTCTGTGTACAGAGCACTGATTGAGATCTTCCTCACAAATATCTATACACACAGCTTGTGATCTGAGCCTATTGTGATTAACTACAGGCTTTGCAGAACATAACTGAGAAGGAGAAATCAAAAGTAAGAGATTCCATTGGGGAATATAAGTACTTACAAACAAGTTGTCACATTTGTGTGAAGAATTCCTGTTTACTTGGAAGAATATAGTACCCTGTAGAAATACTGTGTCTTTCCTGCAAGCCAGGTAATGCACATTTTGCTTGCAGTCATACTCAAATAACTGTCATTTTAAACCCAAAGATGCATGTGCATGCTACCATTGTATGATGCAAATATATGAGATATCGAACCTCGACTTGTGCCTGTTCTGCTCACAGTGCTCCTCAAGCCCTCCTGCCTTAGTCAATTTATGGAGAAGGGAAAGTCCAGGAAGAATTGCCTTCCTCCTCCAGCAAAGTGAGGATCTATGCTCTGAAATCCAGGGAGATGCAACTCCTGCTTTGTTGCTGTCTGAAACCTGAGCTCCTTCCTTTAGCTAAATAAGCAGCATTGCACTGAAAACTAGAGAAGCACAAATCCCATTACATAGCACCCTGAGGCTGGGCATCATGTTACAGATGTAACATGCTCCTCTGCTTGTTCAGAGAAGCTGGGGAGAGCATAACAGGGGGAAAGGGATCAGTAAGCATTGTGAAAGAGCCTCTGTGAAGATGAAAGTCTCAGCAATCATTTCCCTCAGGAAGCAAAAGATGAGATGTTCTATACTACTTTCTAATTAAAAATTCAAACTGTTGCCTTATGAAAAAAGTCTTACTTTTATCTTCAAACTCTGAAGATTTTAAGACTTACTCCTAAACATACTGTTGGGGATTTCTCCCTCTTGAAAACTCCTGATGTTTTTTCAGTTCAAGACTCTTTCTCAGAACAGAGGTCAGGGTGGGTGTACCCCACTAATTTCAAAGCATAGGCACTCTGTGGGCTGGCAGCTGGTAAAGGAAGTCAGAGCACACCTTTGGAGCCCTCAGCCTCCAAGAGTTATGGCAAACAGGTTTGGCAACAGGCTGCAACTTATTCTCTGAGGTCTACTGAAGGGCTCAAGAGCATTCTCCACAGGGAACACAGATGGCAAGAGCTTTGGCAGGCTGCACGTTTGGGAATCGGAGACAAGCCAGAGCTGAAACGTAGCTACTGCCACAGGAAATTAATGCAAATTAAACACTGCAAGCATAACAGTAGGGAAGACTGAACTGTCACCCTGCCTTTAGTGTCAGAAAATCCTGTGCCTGGGATTGAAGCCCAGTGGTCTGTTACACAGTTCCTACCTACAAGGAGTTACTTTAGACTTTATGAGAATGTCAATGCTATGTCTCAGTAATGAATGGGAAGAAAGAGGAGGGCTATATTAAGTAGAAATAACAATTTCCTCTCTGAAATAAATTTACATTACATTTTTTGCATGGAACACTACAGTTCACAAGGTTAGTAATATTTCTCACCAGAAAACACATCCCAGTATAAATGGACAAGCAACCAAATAAACGATCAACGATTCAGAATTAGAAGAAAATGTATTATACTTCTAAATATCAGGTGTTGATTTGCAGATGGAATACATGTTGTATACTACCAATAACTTCAGTTCACAGAAGTGACTCATGCTTATGTACACACATCATAAACAAAGTCTGACAAAAATGTATCTTCTAATGTTTCTGTGATAAATTAATCTCTATATTAATCATACTGATTGTGTCATGACTTTGTGTTCAATTTATCTCTAACATTGAGAAAACACAAACAAAAACTGCTGGAAATCTTCTAAAATTTCCCCCCATGCTTAAGCAGAGCTTAGGGACATTGTTGATCACAGCCCTTGGTCTTCCATCTGAAGGACACCACTATCAGACTGTAAACGCTGTTTGCCATGTGGGTGGAGATACTGCTACTGTGGTTGCTTAACTCTGGAGTTACCAACAGCGTATGATTATTTTCACTTGAGACTGCTGCTCGTTGCAGGACCAACACTGACAGCAGCTGGAAGGTGTTAACAACATGTACTTAAGTGCCAAAAGAACACAGATAAGACACAATTCTCCACAACCCAGCAAAACAAGGAAATTCCACAAATCATCAAGCTAGATGAGTACTTGTTTGAGATGAGACAGTAGAGGAAGAAGCCCCTAAGCAGTGCTGATGGTGGACAGAAACATCACGATCAACTTGTCAAGTCAAAAGTGAAACAAAGTCAAGCTATGTTGGCAGCTTAGTTATATCTCTGCAGGAAATAATTTGATTTCAAGAATAGGTATTTGTTATCACTTGGTTAAGAATCAGGACATTTGGCCTAGGACAGCAACTGCTGAACTCTTAGCCTACCACAAAGTTATTGTTCTTGTCTACTACATACTACACTGGCTCTCCAAAGAATAACACACAAATTATAATATTAATGTCTTATCCTCACAGTACTTAAGTGTACAGGACATACAAGAAACTGCCTCACATTCCAGAACTGTAACCCTAGTCTTTAGGCACTAAAGAACAGATCATAACCAGGAAAAAACTAATTCATGTCAGAGGCTGTGTTTCCTCCTCAGAGACGATTCAAGTAAGACAAACTAAGACCTGTTTACTTTAAAAGGTTAATTCCAATTGACCTAAGATCTGAATTGGTAGCAAAGTCCCCAAAGAAGTTTATTCCCCTCATCACTTTGGGCCACTGCACTATTTACCCAGGTTCCCTGTACAGACAGTAGCAAGAAATGATTGTCAGAGAGCAGTGCAAGTTGCAGGAGAGCTGGGTCATCTCCACAAGATGCCAGAGACCAGTCTCTGTAAAGCAACACATGCCACTTTGATAATTGCCTTGCTGAGATGGCCCCTCAACGGCTTTAAGTGGGGTCAAAGGGTGCACATAGGTGTGACCTCAGGTCATATGCTAAGACAAGTGGCATAAGGCACAACACAATTACTGCAGCTGCACAGAACCATGCCCCCAGATTTTCTACCTGCTAAACTAGCTGGAACTGCAAGTTTCTTTCTAGACGATCAAGTGGGATCAGCTAACTCCACCAAGACATCTGTGTAAGATGCAGAGATACTGTGATAAAAATAGCACAAAAATCTTTATTGATTAGGGTTTCTTCAGATTACAAAGATCTTCAAAGAGCATGTTAAGTATGACAAAAGCCTAAGTGGAGAATAGTATAAAGAGACAGAGGTGGCTCAAACGGGACATTGGTAAGCGCTTGCTCCTCTGTGATTTCTGTCCTCTTAGAGCTTCCTGCTACTAACTACTGTTGTCTTCTTAGACAACTCTTTCTCCTGCCAGTTGTTTCTGTTTGCTCTACTATGTCTGTGGAAGGAAGAAGGAAAGTGGGCTTCCTGGGGGCAACATGCTGCCCACACATTGTCTTCAGGGAAAGATAGAGGATCAAGAACTGTTAGGTTGAAAATACCTATGGCAATTCTTCTCAAAGCTGCTCCTCCCTACATGGTAATCATTCAGGTGTAGCTCCTCTCTCTGTCTTCCAAGCTGGCTCCCTGTAAGTGACTTTACTTCGTTAGTAAAATGTGCTATAATATCCTACTGCCCAATCCTCATTAATCTTACACACTGCAATAGTACAGCACAGAGTGAGTAGCAGTTGTTGAGATAACTGGCTTCCATTAGCAACCATGTGATTGGCAGGACGATAAAGTCTTTTCCCTTGCAGGTCAGCTGCTTTTTAAGAAGAGGGCAATCCTGCTGATCCATCTTTTAGCTACAGTCTCTCACTGAGTCCCAAATCTCCTGCCTTTTAGCTTTGATATGGTTCAAGCTTTCCCCCTTGTATCAGCCCCTACCTGTCATCAGCTCCTCTGTACCAAACAGCCAATATCAGGAGTTTGACCTCAGGGCACAGTCCGGGTGGGCAGGTAAAACCTGACCACTGGACCTACTTCCTTATCTTTCATATCCTGCAATTCATGAAGAAGTATCAAATTCAAACTAAAAAACAGAAGCATGACCTTTTATAAGAACCTTCTGAAAAAAGGCTCTGTTGCCTTTCTAAGTATTCTTGAAAAGAACTGTCATCTACCCTATTAAGACAAAAATGGATCACAAATAAGGAGAAGAGGGAAAGCCCTGAAAATCCTTACTAAATGGTAGAAGTTTTTGATGTGTGCTTGAAATACGTTTTGGTGATGCAAACAAAAATATAGTAAAAACCAAACCAAACCAAATATGCTAGAACTGTTCTGCATCTGCAAGCTCCAGTTGCAACCCAATAGAGAGTTGCTCAGAATTTTCCTGGTTATAAAGTATATTAAGTCAATCAAACTCACATGACCTACAGAGCATCCTCTGTAAAATGCTTGAGCAACAGTTTAAAAGAATTCTATGTAACAAATTCAGGAAAGGAAATGTTCAATACTACCATGCCTCATTCTGCTATCCAGAGTAGTTCTGTAGACAGGAACAAATGCTCAGAATGGAATCAGACCAGCACACACCAGGATGACACGTACACTCTTGCAAAAAGGCATCACAGCATCTTCACAAAATTGTCAGGACCAAACTTCAATCTAATATTCCTGTAATAGTACTACCAGTAGCACAGTGCCCCCTAACCACACAATGAAGAAACAGTTTTATACTAAATTACAGGGAATACTGCCACTAACAACACTTCAAATAACTGCTTTTCACAACTAATTACATGGGAATGCAAAACCATGAAAGGTTCCTGAACTTAATAACTTCAGCATTGGTCAGAAGGGGAAATTAGAAAGATAAAAAACACCAACTAGTGTCTTACTTGTCTGAGGTCGATGAAAGCTAACTGCAGGGTGTCTCCCTGGAATCCTGGCACAGGCTCAGAACTAGCAAACACTGCAAAAAAAAGGTTAAAATATTACGGATGTAGATTTTTTCTTTTAATCTAACAGAAAAATCAAGCTCTATGCAATATAAATGCTAGGTAGCATAGCTTCATAGGAATAGTTTAACAACTCACAGTGATTAAAACCAAACAAACCAATAAACAACCTTTTGACAGTTTTTCCAATAATCCTAAAGAATAATAATTTTAGGAGTATTATTAGAAATTTTGCTTAAAATTCTAATCCAGTAGTAATGCTATGACCACAGAAACCAAGATATTTTTAGCCTGAGGTGCATGATTACTGAAGAATTTCAAAATAATACCAATTCCATGGCTGTCAATGTATTTTCAGACATCTGCCTTTGTTACAGCAAACCTCCACCTCCAGCCAAATATCATTAAAGGACAAACACTAAGGTGGGGGTTGGTTTCATGTGTAGACAACAGGTAGAAAGCCCTACATGCCATGGTCAGGGCAGAACTGAAATGCCTGCTCATGCCTTTTAGCCTGCTTATTCAGTAATGAACTTCTGCTCATTCTGAATCCAAAACTGGCTGTCAAAATTGGCAGGCAAAAATATATTCATAATACTAAAATGGAAACATGGTAAGTGAAAGAAAGCCAGCTACTTATATAAATCAGGAAAAGAGCAATAGTTGTTAAACTTAAAAATAAATACACTTTGTGTTGTTATTATCCCGGTCACAAGTTAATAACAAAGACAAACAATCACTGCCTCACAGCCTCACTCAGGTTAGATATCTTATTTCAAAAGAACTTGAGAGTATTTTTCTTATGCCCTTCAGGTAGAACTCTCAACAAAACAAAGTAGATTCCCTGCAACAGCTTTAGAGAAGCATCAGCCAAGGCAGTGAAAGGTAATATTTTTTTCCAAGTTTGAGAAACAGGTCATTCAATGGTAGAGAAAACAAAACATATGAATCCAATTTCCAGACCCAGTGCTAAACTCTACTGTTCTTAATACTAACATTTAGAAGTTATATGAAATCCTTAATATATTTTTAAAAATGGCTAGTTAGAAAACACAGATGATGTGGAGGTAAAATCCAGAAAACCACTGCTGTCGGAGCTAACGTGATGGTAAAATAATGGCCTCGAACATTTACTTCTGAATGTATGGTTTCAACCTAAAGCTGACTAATGAATTCAGATCGACTATTTCACAGGTCTAAAAATGACTATATGGAACACAATTTTAGATAAAGACTCTTACTTAAATGGCACAAGAAACTACTAGGACCATCTCAGAATACTTAAAAATAGCTTAGTAATAGATGGACATGATATTAGAGTAGCAGCTTTACCAGTAGAAGCAGAATTTATTACTTGTATTAAACTAGTGCAAAAGTTATTTTATGAGATGCATGTAATAGGAGTATGAATTCAACTGCAACACAACTTTATTCTTTATCAACCAAAGAAATAAAAAATAACAATCAAATGCCTTAGGGAGACCACTGTAATGTCACGGACGAGTACTGGTAACATTGGCAAATGCTCACTGATTACTGTATTCAAGTGTGGATTTTAAATTGTCTGGTCTTCCTACTTTATAAGTAACACCAACTTTCTAGAGGTGTTTTCATGGAATTTTAATTGACCACAAACATGCTTTAAAAAAAAAAAACCAGTAGAAAAAAAACATACCTTACACTCAGTATTTTATAGGGAGAGTTTTCTCATAATAAACTCTTTAAATCAGCAAAGACAAAACAGCTTGTACAATCACCAACCTGCAGAATTACAAAGGTGCCTAGGCCTAGGAACCTTAGGCACCCTACTGAACAACCTAGGCTGAAGGCCTGTGTGTCTACATGGCTGCCTTCTGCAGGTATTTCATGGCCACTAGGAACATCCTTTCTTAAGGACAGCAAAGCTGGGCTCCGAGGTCAGCCAAAGCCAGAGTTTAAACCAGAACACCACACTCCAGCAGGGAATCCTAAGCAAAGCTCCACAGCAAACAGATGAGAAGAGATAAATGAGTTGTGAGCTATGGCAGCACATTAATAAGGAGGATATGCATGATGGTCAAAAGGGGTCTTTTCTACACTCCTTAAACCAGAAAGGTTAGGCCCATCAGATCATCTGATCTGATCCTAACTTTCTGTTCATACAGAGTACACTGCCACCAGCTTCCCCCACCAGAATCTCAGCTCTTTGATCCACTCCACAATTATAGCTAGCACTGGGAGAAAGAAGATCAATGGCAAAAAAAGGGTTACAGAACTGAAAAGTAAATATAACTGAAAACTGACCTTCAGAAAGTCTTTTCAGCTAGCTTTTGGCACTTTATACTTTGGAAGATATCTTCCTACAGCAGGAACTCTTACAAGCCACAGGGCAAATATTTGCATCTTTTATGTGCTCATCAGGCTAAGAGAGTTTGGAATTTATCCCAATGCATTAAATAATGCAGAATAATTTTGTTCTCTACGTAACACCTACTAGCATGGCAGCTGTAGAACAAGAAGTACATAATGTACAAACCTAATTGTATAAGCTTTGTTCTCTTAAAACTACAATTTTATACTATGAATGCATTTACAACATTAGGGACACTCATTATAGCACAAACATTTATTCTCACATTTGGAACACTCTGACAGGTGACTACAATAGAATTTGTTTCATTATTATAATTTTATGAGTTCAGAGGGCAAGAAGATAATCTACTTACGGTAACAGTCAGATAGTTCCCCCTCCACCCTCAGCGCAGGGCTTTTAAGTTTTGCTAACAATTTTACAAAGCTAATTAAATATTTTCTACTGCACAGCATATTAGGAAGATATAAGAACAGGATTAACATTCTTAATGTCTTTGTCCTAAGGGCCCTTTTCTAGATAGTAATGAAACACTGTCATATATACATCTTTTAAAATATTCACCCCCTACAATCATTCTAGGCTTAAAGAGGATTTGCAGGGGTAGGGGGCTGGTTGGTTGTTTGGCTTAATGTGCATAAAAGCATTCTGGAATTTTATAATATAGGAGAATGAAATGCAAAGATCACTATTAAACTGTCATTCTTAGGGGCAAACAACTGGCTGACAGTTTGAATCAAAACCTCAAATGTTTGGGAAAAATCAGTTGAAAATATAGATTATATGAATCTGGTATTCACAAGGTTTTTGTTAACATCTCTTCCTCTGCTTTGCTGATACTGTGTATTTAGAACAAGAACAATGTGGGTCCTCAGTATGTACAATCCCAACATACTTCCTTGTAACAAACAGTTTAGAAATATAAAGAAGATGGGATCGAATGAAACAAATATACAAAAACAGGCTGGGAGGCAACACATAAATTATAATGACGAATATAAATGTGCAAAGATTACTTCAGTCCATTTTCTTTTCAATATTTTGCTTTGATCTTATAATTACATTTTGTATACAGGATATATGAGAATTGACATATATATACGTAAGTATTAATGGAGATCTTAAGATAAAGGTTGTATGTACTAAATGGAATTCAAGACGTCTTTAACTGTAAATTGCACTGAATTTCTACACAATTCTAGATTTATCAACAGGTGTCTTAAATTTATTGGCTCAAAAACCCATCTTTTAGACATCATCTGGTTATGCCTCTCTGTTGGTCTGGGAATTCAGTACCTAATTCTTGACAAATAGTTTTGCTGCTCAGTGGAAGAAATGAAAAACCAGAGTCCAGACTTCGAATCAAAAGCTAAATGAGGACAGTTCAACTCCAGTCTCATAGCATTGATTCACAGGCGGGACAGCAAAGCTAGAGAAGTATTTTTAAAGGAAGAGCAGAGAATCAGGTGACTATCTCAGCTGCCTCAGCCACTTTGCAGCCCTGTTGGATGCTCCAGCTGTTCAAACAGGCCTGGAGGGAGCCTTGCTGAGGGAGCTGCCAGCTGGCCAGGCAGCAGCCCCCAGCGCCAGCAAGGTCTTGCTGCTTCCTGTCCCGCCCGTGCTGCCATATGTGAGCAGCAGATGAAGGAAGGCCTCCAGCCAGTGAAGTTAACCTGACTGCCCAGATGGGAGAGGAAGCAGGTAAAGCAAGGGGCCTCCAGAGAAGAATATGGGGCCTTTTCAAGGAAATACAGGATCTGGGTTCCTCAGCTTCTGGCATGCCCACCTGGAGACCACTTTTGTGTGTGCTCAGCAGAGAACACTTTGGTCAGGATGTCACTTGCTCTTGGATGCTGCTGCTTTCCACGCAGCAGGGGAAAGGAGGGACTGCCAGGAAGCCATACAGAGGGCTGATCAGGAAAATACAGAGTACCCAGCTTTGCACTAACTCTCCACTAACCCTTGCTTGCTTATAGGCAAGACCCAAAACTTTTTCAGCCTTTCACATCTGGGTGAAGAAGGATGCCCACTCACCTATATTTCATTCTGTTAACTAATCCTGCCTCACAATTCATCTATGTTAAAACACATAAATAAAAAAAAACAAAAACATTTAGCTCTTCCAACAATTACAACTTTAGACAAGTTCGAATTCCTTAATAAGAAGCTGATGTAAGCTAAGTAGACCTGGATGGTGTCTCTGAAAAGCTCATTTTTTATTATGCACACCTTTCTTCCTGTAAAGTGAAATACATAACACACATTTGAATTTCATCTTCAAGAAACAGAAACACTCCCTTCCCAACCCATTTCCTTCCTTGGGGAACCAAAATGTAATATTCAAGCAAAAGACTGCTCTTTGGATTTTATTCAACGGGACGTAGTATGTTCTATTTTCTGAACAGTGTTTCAGGAATCTCAATCATCCTAGTGAAAATAACCACTGAGAAAGAATGGTACAAAATACAGGGGTAAAACACTGCTCTAGGTTATAAAATTTGCAGAGGAAGTAGAGAAATACTTTCATTAGAACAGGACAAACTGAAATCAAACTGAAATCTTTTTGGAACGCTTGGAAGGAAACAAAAAACATGCTAGAAGAAGAATGAGATGATGAAGACTTTTTTTTCTAAGAAGAGCACTTACTGACACTAACAGATTGCTGGATTGTTGTTTGAACTGTTGATTGTTTTTAAACAGAAAAGGAAAAAACTAACCAATTATCACATTCTTCTGATTTTATTTAGATCTCTCCAGTTCATACTAGAAAGAATAAAATTAGAATGTTAAAGATAAAAAAAAATACAATATTGGCAAGAATTTTAAAAAGTTTATGTTCAGATATTAATAATTTTCTACATGTCATCTAAATTCTTAGTTCAAAATTCATCTGAGTATACTCCATTGTAAGTAAAATGTCAAAGCCATTAATACAATACAGTAGAAAACTCCCAACAGTTGTGAATTATTCGCACACACTAAGCACTAATTGAAATGTCACTGTCGTATCCATTAATCCCAAAGCATCAAAGAATAAAGCTGGGGGAGGGTGATGAGCAAGAACATAAATCACAGGCATCACAGTGAGGCCTGGAATGTGCCTGTGATGGACCTTATGAATGAAACCACATCAGCAAAGCAGTCTGAGCAAAATCTTGTGTCACTCCTTTATTTCACAGACTGCAAAATGTGGTTTGTTGCAACACACTATTCTGACAAGCTTCCATAATTGTATTTAAACTACTCAAAGGGTTTCTGTTTCTGTGCAAAAGCTTTTTTTTTCCCTAACATGCTTTAAAAGCTTTTCACATATTCATTCTATTAGCACTTGTACAGCCCATGCTAGAAATTACATCGTGGCGGAAGAATGCATTTTTCAGTTTTTAAGTTACTAGCTTTCTGAAACTTTCTTATTTTGGCCAAAGTTTTGGTATGTCCTGTCCATGCCATATACTCAGAATGACAGCTACTTATGAAAAACTATGTCATCTTACAGTTATATTATTTTATTTATATTAAAATAATGAAATGTTATCATTTTAGACTAAATAAAACTCTACTAAGATTTCTTCATTGAATAAAGTTTCTGCTGTGCATCAACCAAAGATGGTAGACAGAATGGTAAGAGAAATTAGGATGACACTAATCAGGGCACATATCAACCTTGGCCTGAGAAGAAAAAGGTCTGAAAACAACCCAAAGACCAGATGACAGCTGGAAACAGTGGAATTTCTCCCTTCTTTGCTGTGAACATACTGTTCATACTGTGAAAGTCACCTGCAAGACATGTGTTTATCCCCTGAACTGCTAGAAATACCAGGGTGAAACAGGGCATTGGTCATCTACAGAGAGTAGTGAAGTACTGTGTTGTTCACAGCTGATATTTTAAATATTAGAAACAATTAGAATAATACTGTAATGGATAAGTTTTCTTCAGTGTTACACCATTTACACATTCAGAAGGCACATGATGGTTTAGTGGTTGCATTAATTCAGCTTGTTAAGATGAATGATTATGATGTCAGTATTATGAATACTGTATAATTTCTCTTTTAACAACTGGTATCTCTTTTACATCTAGGAAACTACACAAATGCACAAACACACTCCTATGTACCTACCTGAAAAGTACACTATTAAATTTGCAACATCTAGTATACTAAAAGTAAGAAAAGTCGAACCATGATCTGTTTGGTTAACTTGTACAATCATGGAATTTTAATGTCACAGTCACAAATATTCTATCAATTTGACCCTGATAGTCCTGTCAGTTTGTTCCATGCCCTGAAAGGCCCTAAGGCTGGACAGTGAGGGACTGTCAGAAAGATGCCTGCTCTACCTGTTACTGAGTTCAGCTGGAATGTAACAAATAAGGCAGGAGAAGGAAAGACAAGCATATGGTTAAAATGTCAAAAATGCTTCTAAGTCTGTCTCTAGACTCCCAAAAGAACCTTTTGTGATGCTAACCAAATTGCTTGAAATTAAATTTTCAGTTTCCCATAGGTGGCTTCTAATGGAGTAGCCACCAATTTTTTTCATGTATCCAAACTAAAAGCCTCAGGATACGACTTGTATAACTGCCCCATTTTACAGCTGTCACCAAAATCATTGAGAACTATGCTTCAGACACATAACAGGAAAGATACTTTGAAAAAAAAAAAAAACAACCCAGAGCAGAAGAATCTGAAAATACACACTGAAAAAAATCTCTAGTGAGCCTTTCCACTCTATCTCAGTCATCAACTATACAACCATTCCTAACACTTATTCTTGGAACTTCCTTCCTACAGATTAACAACTCACCCTGAGCCACGAGCTCCAGGCACAACACGAGGTAATTAATCCTGCTTTCAGTGCTGTATTGAACCAGTTTATAAAATAATTCTGATACCATATTTTAAACAGTGACAGTAAAACAACATCTGATATTTACTAAGTGAGTACTATTATTCTGCACAGTAAGACAGTAGCAGTTCTAGGAGTGAGGAAACCCTACATAACAGCACATTTAAAATCTGTATCATAATAGATGAACTCAAGAGGAAACATTAAAATTTCATAGACATTTGACCTTTTTTTCTTAACCATTAAAACATAATATTTATGTAGTAGTTTTGGGCAATTTTGTACTAAACTAAATCTTTACTGGATATAGTGATTATGATCCCATTAGGAGTAACAACAATGTATGTTTCAATTTAGATATTTTAGTTAAAAGAAAAGTTTCATTAAAAGAATTTCCCAGGAATGCCAACATACTTACTTATAAATACTTTTACAAGAAGATGTACTGTAATATTATTTTTAATAAAAGAATAAGTTTTAGCAGACTATGGAAAAGGATCACTATATAGCTTACACTAAATAACTTTTTTCAATGTTAAGACCAATACAGATGGGAATATATACTCACATTCACACTGTATCACATCTAAATTAAACTGCTGAATTGCTCCCATGCTTATTTGTTTTAATTCACTGTCCAGTAGCATCTGCATTAGGGACATTGAAAGATGCTGGCAGGCTGACATGCAAGCCGTCTGGGCCACTTTTCCCTAGTAGAAAAAGCAACAAGTTTTACAATAGAAACAAATGATATGTCACTAAAGAACTGCTCATCTGATTTGATTTTAATATACATTCCAAGTCTTAATGATACAAAACTTAGATTAGAAGGAGAGAGACCACACTTCCTGTTATTTCTTTGACCTACTAGATTTGTTTCTATTAGATCAGAGAACTAGATTAAATAGATGTTAAAGCAATTATTGATATTTCTTCCAGCAATCCAACAGTCTTCATGAATACAAGGACATTTCCAAAACAATGACAATTAAAGTTGCTGAAGCATATGAACAGCTTTGTGGATTTATTTAAATATTTTTAACCCAAACAGAATGAAAGCAAATGTAATGAAAATCAACATGCAGCATATTTTTAACAATAGCAAATTAAATAAACCTCCAACTTTATATAAACCAAAATGATTGCAATTGGTTGGGGCATTTCTTGTAAGAGCTTGTGCTAATTGCTGGTAGTTTAACTGCTCAGATTCCATCTCAAAGTTTATTGCTAAATTATTTTAAAAATTCATGCTTATCCATCATCTCAGGTGCTTAATAAATCAGTGCTGCCAGTGATCAACTACTTACAAAATGAAATGTAGCCCTCTGCTGTACATAATAGAAATAATTTCCCAATCACAGTCTAGCTGGCAATATTGTTCTCCCCATTATCTATATGTAATTGAGACAATTTTCCCAACATGCGATCAAAAATTAAAACACGAAGTCAGACATTAACCTGAATAAATTATTTAAAATTTAGTATAATAAAATTTAAAGATAACAAAATTCTACCTTAAAGCTAAGAAAACCACTTGAGACCAGGTACCAAACCAGATGGCACCATTCTACTCAGAGCACTGCCATCTCTTAAAACAGAGTGATCTCGGGTGTCAAATGCAACTATATGAATCTCTGTAGTTTAATGCACTGAAACCACTCTTTTCAACTGATGTGTACATTACAATGATATTGAAACAAAGGTAACAGCACATTTACACAAAAGAAAACATAATAACATAACAGAGCTACTGGAGCACATGGCACTATGGTTTTACTTCTATCCATCAGTACAGTGATGTCACCGGTTTCTTGAAAGTAATGGTTCCCCAGCTGTTTTCTGCAAAGTCAGGTTGATCAATTCACTGTTGACTCCCAGAAACACATATAAATAATGAACAACTACAATGGACAGTTCACTGTCCCAAAAAGTTTGGAAAGTTCTGCTCCAGCATCTTAAGAGCCAGATCTTGTCCTTAATAAGTCAACTTGCTAAGATGATTGAATTTTCACAATTCAAAATTTTCATAACAGAAAGCAAATTTGGTCCCAAATATTTCACACTTTAAAAATCCGTTATTTGTTAAAAGGTAATTAAAATATAGTGAATACAACAGAAAGCCTTCAACTCTCCTCACATTCACACTGAAACATTAAATGGCTGTTGCTAATTCTTTTCTAGCATTAGGACACCTTGAACTGTAAGGAGCTTTTTATCTAAAATGACATGCCAGTTTCTTAATTGAAAATCTCAGAAAAGCAAATAACATATTTGAGCAAAATAGATGAACTGACAACAAAGAATGTAGGAAACAATACAAGAACAGCATGCTTAAAAGTCTCCCAAACCCAACAGCAATTATACTGGGAGACATGCAGCTCTATTCCCCAAGCAGAACAATATCAATATGAATGGGGGTGGGGAAAGAAGAAAAAAAAGAATAGGCAAAAAAGGAAGGAAGAAGGGAGGTGAGAAGAGGACTAAATGGGCCACAGTTCGCGTAATTACAGTGTATGCATTTGAAATACTTAATGGAAATGTCATTTTGATTTAATGGAACAACTAGTGCATCTCTATTTAATGTACTGCTCCATCAAATCAGCTCCATGTCCTATTTATGCTGCCACTATAATGTAATAAAAGTTCAACCAGATTAATAGGTTGTCATGAAAAATTTTAACATTCAGTTTATTTCATATGGAAACAATGTGTACTCCTCTGTTATCTTAAATAAATGACAGAATTTTATATTTCTAACAAGCATGTGTAGTTAATTGTTACATTTGGCAAATATCAATAGTACTGGAGCACAAGATAATGGTTACAATACAGAAATGACACAGCTAAAGCCACTCGGACTTTAAATAAGTATCAATACATGTACATTTAATGTTGGTTTTGAAGTTTCATAAAATGGAAACATCCTAACATATAAACTATTTCCAACTATGTAACTTGAACTACAGGCTTATTGTTCAAATGACACAACAAATACTACAAGTTTACTATACACAGTAGATACTTACTAAAATCACTTAATGTTGTCAAATTTAGAGAAAAAATAAAGCTATGCATATTTATCAAAATGCTGAATTTTAACTAAGAGAAATGTGAATTATACTATGCTGTCCTCTTCAAAATTCAGTTCTTCCCAGTTCGAATTACACTGGATGTATGATACCCAGAAAAGAATAAAATTAACATTTGTGTTTGAAAAATAGGATCTAGTTAAAAATTCATCTTCAAATTTCCAAAGTCTACCACATCATCAATTCCTTGCCAATTTTTATAAAGCATTTTGAAGAGGAAATATAAGGATTTGTGAACATAGCAATAACATTTATTTTTGAGGATTGAACAAATATCAGTTAATTTTAAAGCAGTCTTGATGTTTGGGGTTTTTTTGCCTTTTTAAATTACTATTATTATTTAAGGGGTGGGGGTGGCCATGGTTTTCTAGCAATTAAATACCTATATTCAACAGCATGCAGAGATTCAGCAGGCTTCTCACATTTGCCCCAGTTGCCTCCCATTTGGAGACACTACTATTGTCTCTGCTGTGCCTATGCTAATTGCTCCTATCTACAAAACCTATTCTTCCACTCAATCAGTGTAAAGTTTAGGAAACAAGGACCCCATTCTATACGCAAAAACACCTGCTAACAGTGTTAAATGCAACTGTTTTTTCACCCAGCCTCCACATTTTGCTGAAATACAAGTTTGTAAAAAGAGAAAACCCTTAGACAAACTTCTTATATTTCAAAGGAGTTTGTAAAGAGAATCTGCTGACATATTAAATCCTTTTTTATAGGACCCAAAAGCTTTTCTCCTAAGAACAATTGTAGTAAAGAGACATTTGGCTCCTAGGAAATTCCCAAAGGGTCAGCCATATGCATCCTTCCACGGCACCTTCGCGGTGCTGCTTTCTAAAGCCCATGCTAGCTGTCTCAAAAGCAGCTTTCATCATTCACTATGGTGTCAGTCAATATGATTTATGGACTGCATTCAACAAAGTCAAAGCATATAGAATGAGAAATATGACTACAATCTGCTAATTTGTTTTGTATTGAGCCACTTAGGAGTCAAAGACCTGATGTCAGGCTGAGACCAGCAACACAATTAACCAGCCAGTGACAGATTCATCCATCCTCCCTGCCAGGCTATGCCAATCAAAGACAGCATGAAGCAGCAGTTGGAGAAGTCAGTAAGAAAACCCATTCTCTAAGTAGCCTGTGGAGGCTGTTGATTGACAGTTTTTGAATATAGCTGCAGAAAACCACCACCCCTTCACCCTCACTGCAAGCTGTGAAATTAGGCTTTTGCTGCCAATCACAGAAACAATAAAATAACACAAACTGCCATCCTCAGCATAAAAAGAAAATTACAAAACTTACCCATTAAATCTAAGATGCTACGGTGAAGAATTAATTTAGCAATATGAAATAATATAATGTTATTATTTCTGAAAATGCAAATAAATTAAACATACATATTTTATCACTCAAGGTTAAAAACTCCAACTTTTGAACTACTGATAGAATACAAGTATACTAAAACATGAATGGAATTTTTAAGAATCAATTTTACTTCCAGTCTCTGCCCCAAATGCTACCAAAACAATTAAAAATACCTAAATGAAAGTAATTTGCAACTATCTCTTTTCAATGGCTGCTCTTTGCCAACTTTGTATTGACAAGGCACATATCTAGAATAAAAGTTCAGCTAATTCTAAACTTAGATTAAAACCACTTACATATAGACCCACATAATTTCAAGTTAACTCATCTGGAAATACAAGGAAACGCTTTTCCCTAACTCTTCAAAATAAAACTAAAAAGGGTAGTTCCTTAATAACAAATTTGATCATCCAATTTATTTCATGAGATTAATGGCTGTATAATGAAACTTTAATTTGCTTTTTGATTCAAAGCATCTAATGGCTCTATAAACTGCAAGAGTAACTTAAAATGGGACAAATATAATCCCAAAAGACTAAATTCTTGCGAATTCAGAAAACAGAACCATTAAAAACTGCATGACTTTCCAATTATAGCCTTCCCAAAGCCACACAGCTTCTGTGTTCTACATTGCTGAAATTCTGCTAGCCCTCGATCATGAAATAACCAGCAGCCTGAGACCTGTACAATACTAACAGGAAATATTTCTATACAAAACACAGAGCTCATGACACCTATTAGCTTGACAGCTCACCAGCATGCTGAGTATTCAAATGATGGAAGTGTTGATTGGAATGAACCACCATTGTCATCTAGTCCAACCTTCTACTTGGAGCACTGTCGCCAACACCACTTCAGGTCCATTGACCTTTTTTCCTGTGGATGCTTCAAAGTTACTGAGGATGGGAATTCAGCAGTCTCTTTGTGCAATCTCCTTCAACACTGTACCGCTCTCTTTAAGCACACCTTCCGTCTAACATCAAAGTTCCACCTCCCAAGCTTCAACCTGTGACCACAGCCACATCTGAATTTGTCAGTCCAGCCAAGATATTTGGCTCCATGCATATTTGTTCTTCAAGAAGTTGTAGGCTGCCACTGGATCTCTCCTTCTCTTTAACAGACTAAATACTCCACCTCCCTACACCTCCACTAGTAACTTGTGCTCTAGGTTCCAAACAACTTGGGAGCCCACTGCTAGATTCATTCTCCAGGTTTTAATAATTTAGTAATATTAACCTCATCACTTTCATTATCATGACAATCCTTATGCCAGATCAAAATAAATTCCTCATACGAAAAAAAATTACGTGAAAATAATCAGGGGATGGGAGAATTCTTAAATGCAATTAATCAGCTTCTTAAAAAAATTTTTAAAAAGCAAATAAAGAACACCAATACACACATTCCCTTGACCCCAGACAAATGTAGCAGAGGAACGATGGAACTTTCACTGATTCTTTATTCAGCTATATCTCTCTATCCTAATTCCATATGCATGTCTCATAGCTGTATTTTGATACCTGACCTCCCTTTCAAGAGGTCTCAGTCTCTAAATTAGTTCATTTGGGATGCAAGGCACACCCTATCAACCTTCTGCAAGGTTTTTAGAACTCCTGCTGTCTGTCCCAGTGTATGAAAGCCCAGTGTTAGTCATTAACCTGATCCCTGCATGCATCCACACAAGGTACACAGCAAGTTATCAGCAAAACAGAAAGGGTCTTTTTATTAAATGATTAAAAATTGAAGCAATAAGCCTGCAGGCAGTTCATAGTTTTTCTGTTCACATGCTTTTTCTTCATCTTGCATCTACTTACCGACATAGCTGCATGGTCATTGTTGTTATGCTGAGAAGGAAACCAGTAAGGCAGTCAAAACAAAAAAATTAAGATGTACTGTCAACTTCAAAAAAAAAAAAAAGAATAAAAAATTGGTAGCAATAAAAGATAAGAAAAAGTGTACAAAAAGAACAATTATAGCTACATAATAGTATTTTTTTAAAACCTCTGAACTTATATAGTATTTTGTTGAAGTGCAACAAAGAGATTATCACTTAAATAATACTAATTTGGCAATGATGTGTTTTTTCTGTAATATGGAACTGTATGCCAAAATATCAAAGTAACAAACTTCAAAGTGTCTGTTGAAATGTCTTTCCAGAACTTTACATGACAAGAAAGAATATACTCCAAAAGTCTTAGGTTAAAAAATAAATGCCATGTTTACCATTATGGCTTACAGAGGCTACCTGTATGTTATTAACATACTTTGTTCAAGCAAGATTTAAAATGGCTCAGGATAATAAGAATCTAAATATAACACAAGGCATTAATAAATTCTAACATAAACCTTATGGCTATATAACTGTAGGGTGGAAGATGGCTGTTTTCTTTTCCAAAATTGCTTATTAAGTACAGTAAGCAAACACAGAGGAGAAAACTAACTTGCCAAACTTGAGAGGGAAAAAAAGCTTTGGAAACACAAGACATGTCCAATGATTCAACAGATATCAGACCCCAACTAACTTATGTCACTTTGTGTACAGATTCAGTACAGTACATGGTCTACCTAATTTAGAGTTCTAATATTCCAATGAAAATAATACAAATTGCATAAAACGGATATACAACGTAAGATGCATTTTTGAAAAGTTATGTCCACATTGGTACAGAAATACTTCAGTACAGCCCCACATAAAAGCACAAAGGGAGACATATCCCTGTGTATTTACACAGCTTATACATACAGCAAGAATAAAACAGGATTCTAATGAGAGGAACCCACCGACTGCAACAAAAAAATTGTTAAAGAACATGTTATAACACTTCTACAGGCAGACTAGCATTTGAAACAACACCAAAGAGAAAGTCAGTGACCCTGGAGTGTGACAACAAAGAATCACTGTGGCCAACTAGTGTCCCTAGTCCTAGCCCAATGCCCTTTAACACAATTGGGTAAGTAAAGGTAGAAGAGAAGACACCTCTCTACTTGTTCCACTCTTTTCCTTACTAGAATTATGGCCAGTGTGCTAGGAATTTGTTCTTTGACTGCTAATTACAGAAAAGGTTCTGATAAGCTATTTTGAGCAGTGGAATGTTTCTGCCAGCCATACTAAAATTATTATGGAAATGACACTGAGACATTATTGGAATAATTCATTAATGAAAATTAATTCTAAAACTATTCCAAATCTTCATGTGAAAAATCTAGCTCAGTTTATCACTCCAAAGCACTTACTATTTTTATGAGTTATAGAACCTGCTTCTGGGCTAATCTTGGAAAATACTTTTACTATAAATTTTCTCTTAACAAAAATAACTTACTGGTACAAATCAAACTAGAATCACCATAGTGTGCACACATTTTCATATAAACTCCGCAGTTCACACACAACTGGACTGTATGCTTCTATAATTGGCCAAGATAGGACAGGGAACGAGATGCAGGATAAGCAAAAAATTACAAGAAACCTCTTGCCACAGCAGACTATCTGTCCACACAGCTCTACATCCTGCCTGTTACCTGACCAGAGTCTGAAATTACAGAATAACCTCTCTACAGAAACTAGCTTTCTCCAAAGGCTGACTTGTATCCCCAGGCACATAATTCTATACCGTCCACACTTCTTAAGTCCTAATGTCACAGCTGCTTCTTTGCATTCCCTTAACACATTACTTCGTTTTCTCTGTGGCTCATTTCTGAACAGCCATTTAGCAACATATATTCATGACAGACTTCTGTACATCCTGCTCTACGAACTTCGCATCCCTTAACTGCCATATGCATATGGCCACTGAGGAGCAGTGCCATTTGTTCACACTGCTTTGTATACTAAGTTACAATGAATTACACTATCTAACAAACTTGCTATTCTTTATCAAAAAACGCTCCACTGATTTGGCACAGAAGCACATGCCTCACATGACACATTCACATCAGTATCACATGATCCACTTGGAGTGGCCTTTGAGTCAGTTAAAAGAACAGGAGACAGAAGAATCACAGCCTCTGTGTAATATCTGAAAGAGAAGATCAGCCTTCTATGCCAGCAACTTCAACATCTTGCTGTGCACATAAAGAAATTTTTTCTTTCAGTCTGAAGCCTCAAAACATCCTATGCATTGAGAACTTATTCTTTCTAAGCATTGCAGGTGGGCAAAGCACTCAGACATCAGTGTGACTGTAACAACCAAGCACAAGCTGATAAAAAGCAGATGTAGCTTGAATTACTTACTGAAGTTTCTCCAGAACTATAAAGCTATAAACCATTATGATGGTAAGCCAAACTAGAAATAGTCTTTTTTATCTGAAAGCAAGGGGAAATCAGACAACAGAACGTAACAATTCATACATAAGACAAGTTAACAGTACCCTTTTTCCTGGGACAAAATAACACAGGATATTCGAATATGAACAAGGATTCATTCAATGAAGCTCTGTTAACTAGAATCAAATAACTTTTTATGATCAAAAATATTTAGCTAAAAATCTTGGCGAATACAAGACCTCTACAATCTTATGCACAAATGTAGGATTTAGACCAATTCTGCATTTTTTGAACCAATGCATGTGCACACAAAACCAACACAGTACACCAAAAAGGCTCTAGGAAACTGAATGAGTTCTTACACTATTTGTAAATTAGTTGCTGGTAATAATATTTAAAGTATTTGAAAGTGTTTTCTAAATATTCTGATGGGTAAGCTCCACTAACATACTGATATACATTTGACAATATTTCTGTGCTGAGAAAGACTTAAAAATACATCAGTCAGCATGTGCACAAATCAAAAACCAGAACCTTTTGTTCAAACCTTACTGTTTTAAAATAAAATGATGATCAAATAATTTGAAATTAAACTTAATTTTGAACACTTACAGGTAAATGAGTAAAAACTTGAAACGTGCTTCTTAAGAAGTTAATTAGGTCCATTAAGTATCCACTGGCTCTTCCATCTGACTCAGACATTGTCCAATCATAATCAGCAATCTGAATAAATTCATCTATTTTTTGGTTAAGTTTTGTATATATTTCTCCTTCTGCAGCATGCCTTGCATCCTGAAAAAAAATTTGCGCAATGCTTGTCAGAATTCTAAAACATTATTAAATGCAGATAAAATTATATCCATCAACAAAACTGAGGTCTTGTGTTTTTCTTATATTAAAAAATATTTTATTGAAATCAGTACTTTAATGTCTGTCTTACATCTGAGGCTGTGGTTTTTAAAACACTCCCAATAATGCATACTATGAGTGTTCATAACACTATGAGTGTTTACAGAATAAGCTTACATTTTCAGACAAATTAAGTTAATTTGAAAACAAAGCAATTTGTTTACTTTCTTCACAACAACCACCTTTAATTCTGCCTTACAAATTTATCAATCCTGACACAAAGTTGATTTTTCTTTTACAAAGAAAATAATAAAAGAACCTAATAATTTTGTCTTTTATGGACAGAGGTCAAGCAATCATATTATTTTTATGTAATTACTGTCTTAAAGCTGCACATGTGAAGAATACTCATAATTTTTCATCCTCCTTTAAATATCCTGATCATCACATACCATGATGCAGAGCAGTCCCCCTACTTGCTCCTACTTTTGTTCTGCCACACCTTGGATTCTACTTTTTGGAACAGCAAAGTCCTGCATTTACTGTGAGCTGAGTTTACAATGCTGTCTCTGCCTCGTTTGTACAGGGGACAGCCTCAGGGATCCAACAGGATCTATGTGCAGATGCTTGTGAGTGTGCTGCTGGAAAGTTGTGCTTTCATCAGCCTGGAGTTTAAAGATATTGAGTATCTTTCTAATTCGGGCTCAACATAAAATTTTCTTAACTGGTATGGAGAAATAATTCAAGTAAGACATCTGATTTAAACCAAATGGATCAGTTGCTTAAGGTTTTTAGAGGGTAAAAATAGCCTGGATACACTGAAGTAACCAAAAAGCAGACGAAACTCCCATTGCTACTTTCCTCTAGAAGAAAGTAATCCAAAAACATAACATTTGGGAAAAGCATAAATAAGAAATGCAAAAAGAAAAAATAAAAATATTCACATTTATCTGAGCTTAAAGGTGTCCTCACATTGAGTGTGCCAAATTTAGTCTTCAATCAGGCCCTAGGCTGAGAGGCACTTCAGGAGTAAGCAAGAAAGTATGCGGCCCTGCCACAAATAAATATCAAAGTATGATTCCCTAAAACCAGCATTTTTACTGTCAAACCAACTTGAGAAAGGCTCCACTGAACAGCTCTCCAAATCCAACATGCAAGAATCTGGAAACCTGTCACCATGTCAAAGGAGTATGCGGATATCCACAATTTTGTAGATGGCAATGACTAAGAAAGTTTCAATTAAAGTCAAGTCTATATTATTTAAAGTTTCTAATTAACAATGAAACCTCAGTTGCAACAATTTATAATGACGGGACTTGCAAATATATCTGCCTAGGCTTAGAGCAAAATTTCTTCAATTTTTTTGTTTGGGTTTGGACTTTTTTTTTTTTAATCTAAGTCATTCATGGAGTGGTTGTATCACCTTTAACAATTAAAATGATTTTCTGACAACAGCAAGACTGGTCCTTCTGGTTTTGTCATGCATTAAAGAAATAGAGTGTAGATGTAAAAGCTCATCTCACGGAATGTAAACGTGACCAATGCTGCTAATAAAAGGAGATTTTTGACCACTCTGAAAGAATGGAGGTGACACAATTTGCCACCAGGAGATGAATTTAATAACAGTAGAACATACCAAACTCTGTGAGGGCCCTGTTGGGGAACTGTGAGCAGTTTTTCATTACAATAGAAAGGGGGGAAAAAAGGGATTAACAAGAAAAGAATTTTCTACTATAATTGGAGAACGTTGTGCTAACAAGTTCTCCAGGCAAGTAGACAGGAGAGAAACTACACACACAAAAACCCCTTCTGTTTGTCAGCATTTATCCCATATTCTTCTGAAATGCAAACTCACTAAGAACAGACACAGCATGGAATCCTTCCAACAGAACTTAGTTTGTAGGATTGTTAAACCTAACTGCTAAACAGCATACTCAATCTACAAAAAATATAACACAACTTGCAAATGCACTCATTAAATGAAATTCAAGGATAAAGAATATCTCACCTCTTACTGAAATCAAAGACTATGTCTGTATTAAGTGTTTTTGAATGCATGTTTGATTGATAAAAATATAATGAATTGCCCTTAGAGGAAAATAGCTATAGATACACAAATTCCAAGACACATATGCACTATTGGTACACAACAAGCAAACTAGGCACCCTAGACCAAAAACAGTAAAACTGCTGGGGGGGCAATGGTAACCAAGTATGGCTGCTAGGCCACAACCTTTCTGTTCTGCCTTATGCACTAAATCCTTAGCAAAACAAGCAACAGTTAATGGGAGAATTGTTAGCTATCAACTGGAAATACAAAGTGTCTTGCAATTATTCCACCTCACCCACCTATTAACATCTATGCCAGAGGGTATATTACAGTAGGATAGGCCACATATTGCATCAAGAGATAAAATGAATTGCAGAAAACAGAACTCTCTCAATAGGATTAATTCTCTTTATCCCATAAATACGAGAAATCACTCTCCTTTGTTTCAGTGTGCATGGAAAAAAGCCAAATACCTAAAGTTCAAGTTGCAGCTGCTGTAGAATCCCTGATGACTTTTACTTTTGTTTTGTGGTTTAAATTCTAAAAATATCCTAGAATAATTTTAGTTCGAGCACTAGTTGCTAAAACTTCTTTTATACTAATACTTACACCCTTTGAGAATACATCACAGAATAATTCTATTGTAGAATAAAAAATAGGTACAAACATTTTAGATTAAGGTAGCTGTTTTGCTTGATTCTATTCAGAAAAAGGGAGAAGTTACACAAACTGGAGCTTAATCTATTAAAAGCTTCTGGTGAAGTTAAGCTTTGACTGCCATTTTACAACTTAATAAAAAATGCACTTGAAAGATAATATTGAGGTTTCTCACGTACTGACATATTCCAGATCATACTAATAACATATAAATCCACTGTTTATCTGCTCAGTATTACAACTGAATGCTTAAGAGTTCAGAATTCTTTTAGAGACAAAGATGAGAAGACAAGCAGCTTTGCTCTCACCCTTCTTGTATTAAAATGTTTCATTTACATAACTTTTCAGACATAGTCATACAGTGGATGAGATATACCATACCTTAAATGTAGAAAGTCCATAAAGTCTTGCAGTGTGAACAGTCAATTGTGAAATATTTGTAATGTTAGATATAAAATCCTCAAGGTATTTACAGGCTTGTTCCAAGTGCGTTGTGTTTATGATGATTTGAACAAGCTACAAGAGACAAAAAATTCTTGTAAAAATCTTTTTGTATCACCTATTGACTTCTTTCAGGAACAATGCTACTAGAAATTCATTTCAATATTTCAGGTTACCACCTATTTCCTGTTAGTTTTCAAGTTCGCTTTCAAATACCACTAAGGAGTAACAATGTAGCTTAAGTACAAATTCTGCCATTTCAAAAACAAAGATTTCAGTCAGTGAAATAAATCCAACTGATAGTTTAGAATTTAAAAGGGGAAAATAAAGGAAAACATATTGCTGAAATAAAATCACCAATTTGTGCCATTTGATTTTTTTTAATTTACTGCTCTTAAAAAGTCACAACACTGCCTGCAGAATGATGCATTCAAGTATATCTTATATCCCACTCCACTCTATTTTTTACAGAAAGAAAGAGAAACTCAGCATTAGTGGTACTAACTGCTAGACAGAACACACAAATCATACTCTGCATGTAAACAAAAATGTAAATGTCTTTGGCTTATTTCCTGCAACTCTCTGTTTACCATAAAAATCACAAAACTCTTTCATTGTCATGTCTCTCTCAAAAGGCATCCCTGGTCCCAGCTAGACCCCACACTGTATTGTTCTTATGTATGTAACAGATATTGATGCTTTTTATACTTATTTTCATTTTTAATGGTTAAACAAACACTACTTGATTTTCTCATACTGTGGTGTCAATATCTGTGTATCTACACTTACAGAAATAGTTTTAGCATGGATTGTTTAAAAACCCATAGTTTTGAATATGTGTTTCAAAACTTACCTCTGTTAAACCTATATGAGGTTTTTTGATTAGGTTCTGTAAACAACTACTTAGAGTTCTTGTAAGCAGCAAATTTGTAGATTTTCTGAGCATATCATCTATTTCTGTTGAACTGGAAAAAAAAAGGTTATTTTTATAATTATGCTGTATGTAGCAATACTTTGACAGTAATACTTAGTAATTTTAATTTCTTCTCTGCAAAGGGAACTTTCAAGGCTAAGAATTCTCTATGTACACTTAAATTCTGGTTGCTCCAAGTTTTCTGTGGTCTAGCAGATAGAACACCTCTTTCACCTACCAAATTATCCATTAACATTTCAACACTAAAAGCAAAATCGGTTATTTTTAGTTTTTGGACATGTTTATTGACACAGATGCTCGTAAAGAGTAATTTGTGGGTTTTAATGACTTACTAAGGAGGTCAACATGTGCTCATTAGTACGTGTAAATTATAAACAGTATCAATTAAGAATGTGTGAAAAGGAGTAATTTACATCTTTAACAGCACAGAAGTGGGTAACAAGGGCACAAATACCTTCCAGATTTCAGATCTCTGAATTCTATTTTATGCAATTAAAAATAAGCTTTTGAAGGCCAGAAAAGGAAAGGAAATGGGTGAATTGTGATGTTTTCCATCAGAAAAAGGTGGGACAGGAGAGGGAATGAACCTGCAGACAGCACTTTGTTGCAGGAGAAATCATTGCTAAGGAAACTCAAAGCACTGAATAGGGAAACACTAGGAAGTAATCAGGGATGCTAAACAATTACTTCTGAAATGGTCAGTATCAAAGTATTCTTTTCAATCTTTATGTGTTTTGTTAAATAAATAAGTTCTCTAGATTATTCAAACCAGACAATACTGTTTGAAGAACCCCAGCAGTGTTTTAAACTGCTTACCACACCAAACTATGCTCACCGATGCACATATTATGTAGTGTATATATATATATCTCCACATATGGATAAATATATGCTACAGCATTGGAGTCATAGTTTAAATATATATGAAGAATTACATATGTAAATTATGAAACAAGCACAGCAAGCAAGTACACAAGAAAGTGTATTTTCATTTTAGTATATATATTTTAGGTCACCTGAAAGTTACAAGCTACTTTACAGCCACATTCCTGACAGTTCAAGCTTACCTGCGGTGAAGTGACTCTGAAAACTTAAGGCTTGCATAAATAAATTCCTTCACCTGCATGTAAATTTGAGGCACTGACTGAGACATTGGAAGCTTCTTTGGGAAGGATTGCTGAGGAAATAAGAGATCATACTGATTCCAACAAGAACTTGGTACTAAACACAACTAGAAAGCCACTTAACATTATCAACATTTTAATCTATCTAAACTTTTTCTGATTTCCATCAAATACAAAGCCGCACATGTTGAATTGACTTCTATATCTGTTTAAATAGCTTATAAGCAGAATAGAATTTTATCATTTCCTTCAATTACAATAAAGTTTGGAGATTTTATGTAATTCAAGATGCCCCTGCAGAAAGCAATTTACAAACATACATTAAAAAAACAGGTCTCAAACTACTTTTAATCTGAATGAACAAGATAGAAGTAACTGGGATAAGAGGTTCAAAAATACAAACTTTTTTTTCCCCAAACAAAACAGTGCAAAAAAAAAAGGTTTGAGAAGTTCAACACTTCTGGGATTCTCAAAGTATCTTGAGAATGCTTAGACTATTTTTTTAAGGTTCACAAAACCAAGGCAGCTTGAATTATTTTCAGGAATTTGGATTAACATGTGGGAAACAGTAGTAAGCTTGTAATAATAAAATCATGCTTCTCACTTCAATTTTAAAGCTGATACTGTATTTGGGAGAACAAAAGTGAATAAATTCAATTAAATCTACACAGACTAAATAGGTATTTCTGCACTGAACACATAATTTTTGACATTAATGAAAAAATTCTTTTTCTGTTTATGACTAATGCATGAGAAAAATAATCAGCAACTGGTATCACCCATGAATAATTCAATTTCTCTTTAGGAAAAAAACATC
This sequence comes from Ploceus nigricollis, assembly GCA_013399945.1. Classification (NCBI taxonomy): domain Eukaryota; kingdom Metazoa; phylum Chordata; class Aves; order Passeriformes; family Ploceidae; genus Ploceus; species Ploceus nigricollis. The sequence continues at coordinate 910,231 of VXBC01006029.1, read as the reverse complement.
CATCAACAACAGCCAAAGCTTTGTAGTAATCATACATATATGTATGGCAGATAAAACTATTTAGTAAAAAATAAAAACTTCTGCAGTTTATTAGCAAAATATGCCATGCTAAATAATATCCAGGGTATACTATACTTCCAATACTCTAAGGGATTACCATTCTATTTAACTTGTTTTAGTACTATAATGGCTACGTAATTTAAGTCGATGGAGGAATGCATCCAGAAAGCACTCTGGAATCTCATTCAAAAATCAGCATAAAAACCTCCTTTAATTTTTCATCTTCATTGCAACACTGTATTAATGACATGCAGCTGTTACAATTGCTGGCAAATCCCTGCTGAACCACAGAATTAAAATAGCTTTTCACTTTTGCAGGTATCTGTAGCAATGGATCTTGGATAAAACAGCTTGCCCCTACAGCAGTTACTCCCACTGTCATGTGGTTCTTAGACTTAGTGCCCCTCTAGAGACTCCATCATGAGCCTCTTATTTCTTCACTGGTATTTCTAAAATCACACTTGAAGAGCAGAACACGTTAATCACCTTTCTGTTAAGAGAATCTATAGTGAAAGAATGGCTGAGGCTACAAAAGGACATCCTACTGCAGTGCTATTACAGCAGAATTATTCACAGTCCCTTCGTGTTTATTTTGCGCCACATGCTCAAACACAAATATTTAAATTTAAAAGTGAAATACAGAAAGCATTGCCTTTAACCAATCTCTATTTTACATGTATTTTTGCAATACAACAGCGTATACTGAGTAATTAAACACAAGTTCCAACAAAATTTAGCTAAAGACAGATTGCATTATAATTACATAAGGACTTTATCAATTAAACTCTATTATTAATTTGTTTACAAAACAATGGGTTTAATTATTCATGCAAACATCTGAGCAAATGACTCAACCTTTCATTTTCATATTTACTTATGTCTAGATAGTTACACACAGAGAAGGTGATTAAGCCTCTTAATCGACCTAGCTTTTCAAATTTTAATTGTTTTTTAATTATAGAAATCATTAATGTCCCCAGTGTCTTCAACTGGATTTCCACAAACTTTAAAAGTTTTCCTTACCTTATCAAGTTCTGGATCTTGAAAAGGAAATTTGCTTATAACAATTCTATATTCATCTTCATTTGCAACAGGGATAGGGCTGTAGTTGTCTGCTTCAAAAATATCCCTGGTGAATAAATGAAGTGAAAAAAATCTGGACATGTAACTTATAGTACTTTCTGGTGTTAAAATGTGTAAATAAATATTAATTTTACTACCACACTTAAGTCTCCATCTTCAAAAAGTTTTAAGAACTTTACACAGCCCAAGTATTTTTGATTACTTTGGAAATACTTCATATATCTTAACTCTTTACAGTATGTCTAATCAGAGAGGAAAAAAATACCCCGAAGTGTTTTCATATGTGCTTACTACAGCAAAGGAACCTTAGAGCAACTAATCCACTCCAGAATAAACCATAATATACCTATTGATTAAGGCAACCTGCACTTTTCCTATACTAAAGCTGATATTCAGAGCGTCTCACTTTGGCACCAGAGCTACATATGGTAAACGGAGATGACTGAGAGAACTTCAAGCAGGATAGGGCCATGGCATTGTTTGGGGACCCTCTGCACTTCTGTACTAGTCAAAGGTCTATAACAGAAGCACAGGGAACTGGAGAACCTCAAGTGGTCAATTTAATACTAAGGTTTTCTGTAATAAAACATTTTATGGCAAACGATTTCTGCACATTGAGACATCACACCCTATCTGCAAATAGGCATTGGAGTACAGCCTCAGGCTGATGTACTCCTGGGTTTAGATTTTTTTCAATCAAATGATCCCAAGGAATTGATGGAAAACATCCTTCATTAAAAAAACCATGAAGACATAGTGGCAATGTCAGTAGTTTGTCAGGCAGATATGCATATCAGCCAACAGTAGATATTAAGACAACCTAAATAAGGAAACTAAGCTCTATTGCAATAACCTGGAATTATCAGGTTCCTAAAGAAGAGAAACAGATGTTTGTCCAATAATGTCCCTTTGGAGACCTTCTTTCTTTCCATTAACTATAGATGCAGTACTTGATGTCTCTTCTTCTAATTAGTAGTTACATGTGATGAATATCTTAGTCCTAACCAACCTGAAATTAACACTTGAGTTAACAAATTCTTTCAGAATTACATAATAAAAACTTGAGTTCAGACAAAAACAATAGATGCAACACAAAAGGCACAACTATTTTGATATACTAACCTGAACAATCCAGACCACTTTTTAAGAAGTGTTTCATTGTATTGGTCTCTTATTTCAAATAAAAGATCAAATAGTCGGTTCACAGGAAAACCATAGCCCTAAAGGATGAAAATGAAGAGGGGATAGTTCAAGAACCAATACACTCAATTCCTATCACAACACTTCAGAAGTCTGAGGTAAGACTTATACTCAGTCTTATCACTTCTATAACACAAATGATAATACTTTTAGCACGCTACTACTGATTTATTAAAATTTTACCAAAGTATTTATCCTATGCATTGGGAAATTTGCCCCATTTCTCCTTGTTTGTTAAAAACTGCAAGAATATTTTCCAATGATGTTCACTTAGTCTTTCAGCTAAAGAGTTAATGACAACTCGAATGCTATTCTTTTTTATGATGAGAAGTAAAGCATTTTTAAAAGACAAGAGCGTACACAAATTACAAAACTAACACCAATTTTGCACAGATATGAATAACTGATGCTTGCTGGATAGCCCAGAACACATATGTTCAGTTCATAATACTGAAAATGAGGATCTAAGGCAAGAAACACTTTTTTTTAATATTACTGTGCAATTTTGGATTTGATTTGTATGTATGATTCATGAAAACACAAAACTGCATTCACCTAAAGTTAAAATCTGACTACAAGAATTTCAGGTAAATTAATAACAGAGTGTGTACCTGCAAAGTATCAGCAAATACTACAATGAGATTCTTCAGTTCCAGAACAAGGTCAGGATCACTGCAATATGACTGAAAGTGAGAAATTCTGCTTTTAATAAAAGGATTTAAAATATGGGACATACATTTTCAAAGAATAGTATCACAGGTTAAACTCTCCAGCCTTAGTGAAAAACAATTTAAACTTAACTTTACTTAGTCTAGCTACATAAAACTATTTGTTAAATTTTTATATAACTGTCAATGGTGTAAAAGTTCAGAAAAAGTCAACTAAAATACGAGTTTCAGTAAGTACGAGCATGGTGTACTGAGACTGAAAATCAAGAAATTACATTTATTTTAGTGGAACATAAGCACACTTGGTGCAATCGGTATCAGAGAGGTTCCACAGGACATTCTTTTCACCACCAAGCTTGGGTCTAACTAATGCTGTGCCATCTCAGACAGTTTTTTCTAGCTGTATGGGTAAAACTTAATAAAATATTTTCTAAACAATTTCAAATTTAAATTGGATGATAAAAAGGCCAAGACATTAAGTTATTTACTAGATGACTAAAACTGAAACTTGATTTTCAGAGGAGTAGAGTCATACACCTAAGGCTTTCACCTCAGCTTCACCATTTGAAATACTGGATAACATTAAAAAAATTATATTAAAATAATTTAAAGCTGCATGAGAATACAGTATTGGTTGAAGACAATATACACCTGTTTCACCTTTCTTGAAGTTTTGCTCTTAACATACTTTATTAAAAGAAAGGCTATGGTTTATTTATCTAAACATTAGTCTTCAATAGGATGATGTTAGAGAGATTCTGATCGAATTGGGTTTGATGGGAGTTATACATATAGAGGAGAAATAGTGACCAAGAACACGACAAGACTTTGAAGAGTTCTTTAGAGCTTACATTATTTTCAACCTTTAAATTATCATATTCTTATATAGGTGTATAAATCCACATGGAGACAATTACCTAGCAAAGTATTTAGCTTTAAAAAAAGCTACATGAATACATCTCAGTAATCTTCTCAAAAACAGTAAAAAAAGTATGAGAACATCTCATGTACCACTGCTAATAAAGGTCCTATGATAATTATGGTTGTAATCTCAACTTTCTCCCCATTTTTCCCCAGTATATATGAAATATAAAATACTTCTTGAATTAAAGATCAATTTTAATAAAAATAAAAAACTACATTGCATAAAGGAAATGCTGCTAACAAACATTCAAAAGGGAAAGATAAAGTTCTTGTATTTTTTCCGACAGTAAAAGTTGCACCAATAGTAAACTCTGAAGCAATTTATTATCACTCCGTCTGAGTGAACAATGTGTATTCCATCGCTTTTTCACAGATGAAACAGAAATAGCATCCAGCATCATTGCAGATAAGGTAGGAATATAACTTTAGGAGACATACTCGAATGCACTGAAATACCCAAGTGATGCAGAATTTTTCTAATACCTTTACTTCAACATAAACATAACACAACTATAGCATTGAAGAGAGAGCTGCAAGGGTTTTGCTGGTGGAGTTTATTTTGGAAACACAGCATTTGGAATGATAATTAGGAACTATTTCCTGGTGGTGCTTTCAGTGCTGAACTATTCAATCTGATCTAATGAAGAGGTCAGTTGAGACTAATGAGGAAGGATTGCAATAATAACAGCAGATTAACTCTGCATATTCTAAACTGCTGGACTAAGAGAAGGTTTGGAAGACCCAGTGAGTTGTAAATCAGTGGAGGATTATGCAAATAGCCCATGGCTGCGGATCACAGCCTGATACTGTTGGGAAAAACAAAAGCTTGGCAGGCTCCCTCCCAAATCTGAGCAATTTTTAATCACAAGAAAAAGAAAACATGAGAGAGGTGTAATTTTTCACTTTGTTGCTATCCCAGCTTTAAATACACAGAGCTCTGAAGTAAGAGGATTTAAACTGCAATACTGATAAGACTTCTCACTTACTGAATGTGTTCTAAGAACAGCAATGATCTTGGAAAGGGCCATGTTCCAGAGTTCATCAGTGTATGTCCTAGTTACCAGTCCTTGGGTTACATGTAAAATGTGGTCTTCTACTACAAAGAAACTAGAACAAAATAATACCTAAATTATTAAGTTGTTTCTAATATTAGAGCAAATACTACCTTTCATACCCAAGCATAGCCAAAACCCTCCCCAGTGGAGCAGTGACGCTTTGGTAGGTTTGGTGCTGTGCTTCATCCAGAATGAATTAAAAATGTGAAAAGTTTGTTTCATGCCATCTGGAGCCCAGACTGCTGGAGGGCCTTTGTAGGGCACCATGCTGGTAGATCTGGATGCTCTTTCCTGCTCAGATCTTGTAATAACAACCCACGTAGATTTGTATAGAAACTGAATCTTGCAGAAGAAAGTTACTGGACAATAGGAGAACACAGGTTGAATTAAGAATCAACACAGTAAAACTGAAATAAATTTTCATTTAGAAAACTTACCCTACAATTTGACTGAAGTATCTTCTATAGCCTTCTACTGTTTCATGCTTTTAATGAAAAAGAAAACAAGTTCAGGAACAAAAATACCACTAGGCATTAGCTTCAACTCAAATCAATGCAAAACTGAAAGTATTGATTACCATGCTTGACTGTGGTTGCAGAACTAATCTTGCTTGTTTCCTCCTTTGTTTTCTGTAGTAATTTTCAAATATTTCTCCATCACCCTAAAAAAGGCATAAGTAGTCAAAAAAAAGAATATTGTCTCAGTGTGAAAAAAGCCCTTCTTAAGTTAAAGGTAGAATTCTCTTAAACTAAGCACATATTCTGCATTTATTCCACATGTAAACCTCCAGCTGACACTAGCAGAGTTTTGCATGCATGAAATACACAGAAATTACCTTTTTCTGTAGAGAAGCTTACAGCCTGTACTGTAAATAGAAATTCTGCTCACATGCCTACATTTTGCCAATCAACACTATGCATTTTAAACAGTATGTCCATTTTTAAACTACAACTTTCAGAGTATATTAATATTCATAGACAAAGCATATTGCCTATTACTGTACAGTTGAAACTCATTGTCTCCTAAAACATTTCTCTAGGTTATTCAAGAAAGTAACTGCATTATAAAGTTGTTACAAAAATGCTTCTGTGAATATATGACACATCTGAACACTTAGCTGCATTAGCTTTGCCTGAGGAAAGACACACGTGAGATTTATTGAATATGTGCTTATTATCTTTGGATTTATAATGAATGTGGATTTAGACTTTTTTTCCTATCACGATCCTCAAAAATACAGTACCTTCTGTGCCTAAAGATTATATTATGAGGAATTCAAGTGACATCCTACTCATCTCATTATGATGACCATTCAGTAGAAACCATCTGTCCATTTGAAATCAGTGCTACATTAACTCATCTATCTACCAAACCACATGCAATTTGTATGCAAGCAGAATAAAGCAGCTTAGCATTTTTAAGGTTTGTTTTTGCTTTATGAGCCTATTATTAGGCCACTACTATTTAGAATTCCATTACTTGGTCTTCCAAAAAGTCTCCAAATCAAATTATTACAGACATATTATCCTACTAATCCAGCATTACTTACCTAAGATATAAATTTATAAGATATTAACTTATAAGATATAAATTTAGTTAATTATGAATATTTAGTAATATTTAGAAATACTGCTAACCTAAAAAAGCCTGAAAGAGAGACTTTGCTTAAAAACAAAAAAAATCCACTTGAAACCAAGATGCAAATTCATTATCTGTCTGTTGCAGCAGAACTTTACACAGTATGCTCCAATTCATACAAATCTAATGATCACAGATACCAACCATTCTCCTCCAGCTCAAATATTCAGTGCAGTTTTCAGATTGTTGACTTCTACCTCCAGCATCAAATCTCTACCCACTCCTGACAAAAGCTTCTCAAGTGAAAAGGACTAGCTGTTCTTCTCAAATCCACACCACAAGTGGAGATGTAAAATATGATTATTTATAGATCACACCATACTATGCAGTCACGATTAACAATTCAGGCATAACAACTGTTTGAACCAGATGTGCTGAAGCAATCAGCAGAATACACCAACCCTGATGGTTCTCTCACTGGATCAGCAAAGCCTAGGCAAGATAAAGTATAACAAAGCAATGTATTTGTTTTGCCCAGCTTCCAAAATTATATGTTTACATTAATTACTGATTACAGTTTCTATCAACAGAAACAATAAATCAGTTCATGTTTTGTTATACATTTTTAGGAATATTGCTAATATATCAAATCATATTTCACACCATAGAGACACTTGTTTCGCAGAGATACAGTGTTTTATGAAAAGGTAGCATTACATGCAAAAGGGGCAGGGGTATCTTCACCAGAATTTATATATACAGCATCTCACATAATACATGGGCTAAAAAAAGATCTTTATGTATATTTCTCATAAGTTTCTAGTCTGAAGAAAGGTTACTGGTCCATAAATACAGCCTATGTTTGGTATGTATGTATTTTGCTATCACTAGGTTGGAATCACAAGCTGTGTAATATTCTGAGGTATATAAAAATCATGCTTTCTTCTTCAATATGAAGAAGCAGAATAGAAGACTTCTGTGTGAAATTAGAATATTTTCTACAATTTTGTAGCAGCGACAGAATTCATTAAGAACATAACACTTGCTCTAAGATTCTTATTATAGAAATGAAAAGCCATCTGGCATCAACTCCCCTTCTTTGCCATCATCAAGTTCTCTAAACTCAACACAAGGTAAATGACAAGGATTCCCAAAAGTTGCTAATGCACGACTCTTGATAATGCTATCATGGCTTAATTATGCTGGCAGGAAATACAGAAGTCTACATCAACAATCCTTTTTGATATCAGGGAGCACTCCAAGTTATTTTCTGTCTCCTGTACATTTGGAATCTAGAAAACTTTCAGTGTAAACCCAAAAAGCATATCTTTGGATCAAGGGTAATTGGAACTTCAGGATCCTTGTCGAAGTGAAAAATATAATTATGTATTACTTTTAAATGTCATCTATCAATTTTACTTCCTCTTCCTTTATTATACTAAAGAAAGAAGTAGCAGCTGTTGTCAACTGGTATGCTTAGTTTTACACATTCCTTTTAATGTGTTGTTTCACACTGTTCTCTGTTAAAAGAAACAGTCCACTCTTTCAATAGTTCTGGCAGCCTGTCTTTCTGTCCCTCCCAACTTTTCAGTGAGATGAACAATTAACGATGGTTTTATTTGCATTTTTTCTTAATTAAAAGAAGTTACAGTGAAATTACATTTTAAACAGTATTTCAATATGCAAGCTTTCATGTAACACAGCTGCAAGTATTCCACAAAAAGAAGACAACCCAGCCTGAATGCCTGAAGGCAGGTGCAGCTGAGACTGTGGGATTAGCAATACTCACAAGTACATCACCTACGTGTCACTGATACTTGAATTCTATAAGTAATCTGACTTCAAAAGTAACTAAGATACAGGAAAGACAAAAAACCAACAAATAATTGGGTTCCATGTTTCCCAAAAAGAGTTTTCTTCCATGTAAGCTTGTGCACTGCATCTCTTTTACAGAAGCTAAAATAGGCTATTGTGTCTCTGCCACTGAATCCAATCTAATCTGCCTGGGCACACCCTATCAGAATCTCCAGATTTTGCTTCCTATTTGTCATTACTACTCTGATTTCCACAAGATTCAGACTGAATGTTCCTATGTTTTGTAACATTCATTCAAATATTTGGGTAATATGGAACACTTGTGGGAACTGTGAAAGTGTAGATATCAGTATTAAGGCAAACATGCATATTTTACATATATACTTAAAAATACCTAGGTAATAAATGAATAGTGGAGTATCCTTTATTATACATATAAAAGAACACATGAGCTCATGCCCTGAGTACCCATACCCATCTCAGTTGGTTCATCCAGAACTACTAACACTAGAAGCAATATATTTGCCTGTTTGGGAACTATTAAGAGTATGAACAATGTGGAAATTATTATGTAACTTCAAAAATTTAAATATCTTTTTAAGGTCACCTGAACACATACCAAAACAGAGTAGATGTGCAAACACCTATAGACTGGAGAAAAGTCTACAAGATCTTGGGCAGTTAAAACCTGAAGAAGGAAAGGAAAAAGAAGAATATATAAAACATAATAAGCATAGAATCTGCAAAATGGGATACATTACCAACAGAACTTGTCTACATAATAAGGACTCAAAAATGGATGGCTTCTATTGGAAAACAATAAAACAATTTCTCCAATCTCTCCTCCTTTTGCATTACAGTCATAAATTTTACTTGTGTTACAATACCACACTCCTTTCTCTGTGTTCCCAGAGCATCAGATTTAAAGGTCTAAATACTCACTGTTTTATTCAATTTAGGAATACTGAGATGAAAGAGTTCTTACCTAAGCTGAGGTCCTCAACACCAAAATGCAGGATTTAGCAACACCAGAATATTCTAGTGGGCCACATAACACTAACAGTGGGCAGGTAATGTATGACATAAGCTGCAACTGAATTCCAGAATAACTCGAAGTCCTGTGCAACTCAAGGTCCTCAAAGATAATGCTAAAGCTAGCATTAATACAACTAATATTTTAGCACTAATTTTTCACCCTAAAATGCTGATATGGACTGGTACATCTTGAAGGTGTTCTGTGTATTTTTTTAATGAATGTTAACCATCTAAAGAAAGTGTAAAGACAGTGAGATTTGTTCAATAAACCTACAAAATTCACTTTAAATAAGATGAACTGATTTAGTACAAAATTACCTCTTCTTCATGTTCATCCTCATCTTCAAATGTTCGCTTCAATGTGATTTCATTCTTGGATTCCAAAATCCTGTTTCTACCTAAATGCATATTCCGACCATAGTTTACATTATTCTGCTTCTGAAGAGCAGTACTAAAGGTTTTCTGTTGCTGTGCCTGTTTTAAGAGTAGAATCAATTAAGAGGTATGCAATTCAAATTTCACCACTGATGAGTATATCCTAGGACATGAAAAACAGGTGGTGCAATTGAATATACATCAGTATAACTGCAAGGTGCATGCACACCCTCAGCCTACACCAGTGATTTTGCCTTTAATCAGTTTGGGATGATAAATTAATTCAATAATGAATCCTGCATAACTTTTCCCTAATCCCCAGAATGACATTTTAAAGGCAGAAAAATTTTTAAAAATCAATCTGTAATTTTTCTGATCATAAATTGCAGAGAATCAATATTTAAATGAAGTACAGGAGTTCCCACATACTTTTTTGCTGTCTCCAGTTAAGTCTAAGTGAGCAGTCAGCTGCAGAAGTCAAAGGCACTATATTGCCCTTACCATTGAAGGCAGCACAACATAACCTTACAATTAAGTTTCATTTATAATAATCAATGCTGCATTTTACAAGAACCTTAGATGACAAAATGGCAACCCACCCCGAATTCTGTCAACAAGAAGTCAAATGAAAACCTTATTTGCTCTCCGAATAAATTTTAAAATCATTAACTGCTTTAAAGCTTGCCTAGTAGTAGTGCTCTGAAGTGGCAGACTATTTTGTGATGGAGCAAGGCCTCCAGCTGTCTCAGTCTCCTTCTGCTCTTACCTCAGTCTTCTGTACAAGTAGCACTTCAGAGAGAACTAGGGAGTTATCTCAACACTTTGTCTAATTCATCCTGGCCAGCTGGCCAGATAGGCTGCTCTTTGTTTTGGTGCAATAGCTGCTGAGATACAGACTGTCCAGGAGTTGACTACTCAAAGTACCTCATAATTTCTTAAAACCTGAGATATACAGCATTTCTCCTTCCTTTCTCAGGGAGGAAACTACTTCTTGTCTAGGGCACTGATAGAAACCACACAACATGTTCGCATTTCACAGCTCTCCACCTTTACTCAGAGGTCTGTGGGATGACTGTAATCTTTGAGGGGTAATTTGAGACTAATGAAACTGAAATGTTCAGTAAAAAACAGGACTGAAGTCATTCTGTTTGGCTGGCTTACCTGTTTCATGGCAGTTTCCCCAATTCTGTCAGAATGCTTTCGAATACTCTCTAAGAAATCCTTCAGATCTGACATGGATATTTCTTTTATTTCTTCACGCAGTTTTGGAAGATTTTCCATCATTATCTGGCAAAAGCGGTATTGGCTAACTCTAGGAAGATACAGATTTTCTAGCTGCTCCATTGTTTTCAAAGCAGAATAGTATCTACAAAGAGATTAAAATAAAATTATGCAGCTTCTTATAAAAACTTGGCAAAATAATTTATCAAATATATATATCAATATCACACATGGAATCAATATGCACCTAATTAATTTACTCTATTCTTACGAAAATTAACTATCAAAAGGTCATCCAGATAATGCTTTAGTTTGGAAAAAAACCCAGTGAAGTGCCAGAGTGACTCAGCCAAGTCAAAACTGTAAGCAGGCTCCTATTGTATTAACTGTTCTGATCAACAGTCCAAGTATCCTGGACTATCAGTCTGCATCCTACAGCATGGAGACACTGAAGCCATAACCATTATCTTCCCTTCTAGACTGAACTGATTGGAGTTTTTTTATGATTTGGGGTTTTTTCTGAAACACAAACTGCCAATCACCCAACACTGCAGTATATGTACCAAACAATGAAAAAAATCTTGAAAAAGCATGCCTGCAGGTATCTGCCTTCTTCAGGTACATGTGAACACATGCACACATCTACACCCACCCTCTTCACACCACCCTCAGTCGGAAAAGACACGTATACACCTATCCTGATCAACGCTTTTTTCCAGCAGTATATAATATTTTGCTGTAAACCACAAACCTATTAACTCTTCTGACAAAATACAGTCTACCCCATCCAGAAAACAACTACATTTAATTAACAAAGTACCATTATCAACAAACCCGTGATTTCAACCACAGTTTAAAGAGAGCCACAGGAACCAGGCTAAACATGAGTAGGACAGCAGTCAATTGCAAATGTGACAGTAATTTCCCTTTATGTAGTATTCTTACCAGCTACTCAGCCCTGGAGGGAGTTTGGAAAATGAATTTCGTTTGTCTGATTAGAACAGAATAAGGTAAACTGATGCCTTCTACCTTGGTCTTAAATGAGAAAAGCAGAAACACTCAGATCAGATGGAGTTAACTTGCTGCTAGCTCCAACCCTTTCTTTTCACAAATATGGAGTAATATCCTTCACCCATTTTCAGCTTTTATTCCATAATTTTAATTCCTTTTTCTTCCTTAAAGTCTGACATCATCTGTTTTGAAAAATTACCATATTATTTTGAGGGAAAAAGCTGAATATTAGGAAAATCCCTTCAAATGAGAAAACCTAGAAAAGTGTCCTTTATGGTTCTTTAGTTTCTGGAAATTACTTTGCAAATATAGTAAGTAAACACTTTCAAAAAATGTTATTCAAGCTTCTGGTTTCCTTCAGTAGACAAGCAATAACAAATGACTAACACTAGAACCATGACTTCTTGTTCAATTTTAAATTAAGACAGTGTTTTGAATCTTCTTAATCAAGACATGCCTAAGTTAACAACTCAGCATAGCTGGAGGATGGGAAAAATCTTCTCTTTTATTCCAGAACAGAGCTGCTTTCAGAAGACTGCAAATAAAGAGGTTTCAAGTGTAAATTAGGAGCTTTTGTTTGTTATATGCTTGGTTTATATAAAATATACATAAGGTGATGGGAATGTTGCACATAAGAAGAGGTCTGGGGGGTTTATGTGTGTGGGTTTTGTTTTTCTAAATAGGAAATGGCCAAGCATGCCACATGGCGAGACTTCTGGGGAATAAAACCATAATAGCGTCAAAATCTTATAAAAGGTTTTTATTTAAATTATACAGATCAGCTTATCAGAACACTGTTAGTTCATCTGGAAGGGTTTTTGACTGCTGGCTCTAAGATCAGAATTAACATAATCCATTCTAAATCCATTCTAGAGTCCCTTACTAATTACACATATATGGAGCTCAGGACCTTGCCCTTTTAGCATCTGTTCTGATAAAGCACTGAAGTCTTATTAATTTGAAGGTCATCTGCAGGTCAGGATTTAAACCAAAAAGTTTTGCATATCATTTCACAGAGTGATGTATTTACATATTTAGATTTTAAAACTTTCCATAGATTTAATTCAATACTGAAGGTTTTCACAATATCATTAGTTTCCATCATGTATTATCAAACACATAAGGTGAAGATTGCCCATTTGACTACAAATGAGTTAAAGAAGTATCTTCAAAGTTATTTTTAATATAAATACAGCATTCTTCTGTCTATTCTTCTGAGCTGATGTTATGACAATATAAGTTTGAAACATCAGTATGGGTCATATGATAAGACTGTGCAGAACTGATCTGTTTCAACATCAGAACAAGAAAACTGTACAATGGATCTTACTAAAATCTCCAAACTATAAAAATGGAACCTTTAATACCAACAAGAACCAAGAAAGGAAAAAGCAACTCATAACACAAAAGTAAATTAAAAAAAAACCTCACAAGAAAGAAACAACCACTGCCCCCCAACCCCCCAAAATTAATATTAATTAATTATTAATTAATATTAGTGTTTTGCACCATCTTATTCTTTTCAAAATGCCCCAGGCACAGAACAGTCAGGTCTGTATAGAATATAAAACATCAACACACAAAAACCCCAAAATTAAAAGAAAATTACCATTATTAATGTACATGAAGTATTCCTTTATGCTTTAAATGAGAAAGAGAACTTCTAAGATTTTATCAGCAGAGTGTTGTTTGGAGGCAGTAAACAGAAATACCATAACTTACCAAAAAAGTCCCATCAATCTAAACTACAGCAGTAAAGAAGGAGCAAGATGAACTCAAATCAGGAGCAAGATGAACTCAAAGACTGAATTTTACTGAGAATACTTTATTTGCACACAAGCTTATTAAGTAAAAAAACATGTGGTTATAGCCCAATATTTCCTACTGAAAAAAAATGAGAGACAAAGTTCTCATTTTATTTTAATTAAGAAAACAAACCTAGTTTACAAAGAAAAAATAGTACTATTCTCCAATTTTAGTCCTTCCCTTAGAGGAAATACTGTATATTCTTGCTTACTACATTTCCACTGAGAAAATACCTAAAACTTTGCTGTCAAACACATTTAAGGGAGTTCCTTGGGATTTTTTGATAATGCTACAGAAAAATCATATTCAGAGATCCTGAAGGTGATATGTTGAAATTGCAATTGAAATTCTTTTATCACAAGTATTTATTTTGTTTTTAAATCTAGTTGCCTTACCAACTTTAAACCCAAGTTTTAAACTTTCCCAGCAAACAAATCGTCAGTTGCCCAAATGACCGTGAACTGAGATAGAGGCACTACTAACTCTGAAACTTCTGTAAAGTAAATCAAAGGCTCAGTATTTCTGAAAATCAGATTAAAGAGCTCCTGTGTGGAAAAAAACAAGATATGTGGAATACCTTTTTTGTCAATAATGATATGGTAGGAAATTTTTTTAGAAAGTGAAATTATCAAACTAATAATGCTTGAGAATGGTGACAAAGAAAGCAGCTGACATTTCAGTATCAAATAACCCCATCCTATAAATTCTAATGGGGTTTTTTGCCAGATCCATGGTACCTCTGGGAAGTGTTGATTTGCTGCTGGTAAAATCCAGTGCTTCACTCTGACACTCTTCCAAAACAATGGAGAAAAACAAAATCAAATTACCATGATTTTATCTGTTCTGATAGCTTCCATACCGACATGGGTAGAACCAAGTTATACAAATCATGAATTTTCCATATTTGCATCCTTTAAGTATTAACATTTATTTGGATGTTTATGCTTAGCTTATGCTTAGCTTATGCACAGAAAGGATGCATGACTGTCTCAGTGAGTTTTAGTAACCTAAATAACTAATCAACTCTGCCTTTCCCACAGTTAGGAAAAAAACTTGTAACAAGGTCAAAAAACAAATCCAAGTCTTTCAGGGCAAAAAGCTCACTCTGAAACACTATACTCGTTCTTCAGGCCATCTCACAGAAGACTTGAGAAGATTCAGGAACAACTTCAGCAGCTTGACTTACTTAATTTTATTTCCATTGTATGATGGGTTTGGGTTTTTTGTAATATTTACTGTGGAAAAAGACTTGCAAAAACACCAGTTCTAACTATTCCAAATTAGACCGCAACCACTTGAAGCAGCTGGGACCTGCCTCCCAAGAAACATATCAAAATCCAAACACTAAGGCCATGGTAACAGAGCTATATGAAATGTGTGATGACCTTATCTCTGACTTAAAATTCAAGCTCGAATTGTGTAAGTGCATAGCCCCCACTAGGCGGTTGAGAGAGCAGCAAAGAAACCACACTTCTCCTTTGTGCTTCCTCAGTTAAGACTTTAAACCCTCTGTAGCTCTTTCCAGCCAACTGTGTCTGTTTAGAGCAGATTCTGCAGTTACTTCCTCTCACTACTACAGTTCTTGTCAACTTGTGTTATCCATGGCTCAGGAGACAGATAAATAGGATACAGAGCCTTTCACCTCTAGGTCATCAGTTCAAACGTTACTCATGTTGGTAAAGGACCAAAATTTGCTATCAACAGATGGTTTTTTGGACTTCTCTGTAAACCTCCATTTCACCTGCACAAACCAGCATGTATTCCAGATTCAAAATCCTGCATTATCTTAAAAGAGGTCTGCCACGGAAAAAGGAAATGAAATTCCCATCTTTTTCCTGTAACAACTATCCCACAAACATATATAATATCCATACTTTTGTTTTCCCTTCCTTTAAACATTAGAATTGAGAGTTTTATTCATGGTGCAAGACTGTAAGACAATGGAATAACAAAAATATGTTCTAAAAGGCCACAAGCAGAGAAAGTCAAGATGTCTTTTTATAAAAAAAGAGCAGTGAAAGCTCTACATTAACAAATCTCAATAAAAGTTTATGAGAAATTATCTCTGCCTAAAATAAACAGTCCTCATTGCTTTGTTATGTCTCGGATTGTGACTGCTACTCAGACTCTTCCATGAAAGAGCTTAACAGCAAAACGTAGGAAGATCAATTTTGAAATCCCTCATATATGCACACATCAGCTGTCAGGTCCTTGCACTGACACTATGATGTTCTTGCTGTTGCTCAATCTTTTAGTAGTGATAAAAGCCAGAATGCTGATCTGCTGATCCACAAGGAAATTACCAGTTGAATTACCTGCAAATCCCATGGAATAGCCACCTGTAGGCTGTATTACAGGGAATTGCAAAGTCACAGGCAAAATAGTAACTGTAGCATAGCTAATGAAAGAGTTATCTGAGCTGCAGCAGTAGCCTGCAGCGGAGTCTAAGCCTTCTGCACTCCATGCAATGTCAAGGCATGGCACATCAAAGCTATGGCATCTCCCCTCTCCTTTAGATCTCTTTATGGTATGACAATAACATGTCCAAACCCCTCAATTCAGGAGTCCTTTGACTTTTAAGACTTCCTGTCTGGCAACAACTTCCACAGTAAAATTATCAGATAGAAGTCTTTAAGATTTCAAGAGTACTGATGGTTTCTCAGAAAGCACATCAACCATCAGTGGACTCTACAAAAGCACTAGCACTAGCAAATACAGAGTCAAAATGCTAAAAACCATCAGCAATTTTATCTCACCAAAATGATCTTTACATGATGACATTAGGAACTACAACTTCGCCTGCAATTCTAAAACCAGGATGCTGCTTGCCTTGCCTGACAGAGCAAGGGTAGGGCAGAATGCAGGCACTGAACCCAGTGTTTTCAGTATTTTCAGGACACTAAATGCAGCATTGTCCAAAGAAGACCTTGGAGAGGGAAGGGGTGTGATTCAGACAGCACACTCTTCAGTCTGATCTCTGACTGGAGTAGCAAGGGGACTGTTTACTTCTTCCTGCAGAGCTGCTCCAGGAACATTGCAACAACATGCTGCTACTATTACTACCATGTGCCAGCTACTCTAAACAGATGCTGAAGCAGTGTCCTGTTCAGAGGTAACATTGTATAGCAGTCAAGCTTATGAGATCTACCACACTGGTTCACATATAGCAAGTTTTAATTGTAAGAGACACCACAGTGCCATAGCTGTAAGGTCATTCTTAAAGCTTTTGTATTTCTGCAGAAGACCTCCTGGAGAGCAAACATGCATAGGTATCATATAACATATATCACCATCAAAGATGCATCAGATCTGCTGCAATGTCCATAGACCTGATGTGTACAGTTAATCTGAAGCATTTTGAACATGACTGCACATAGGCTTTAGAGCTGATTGCTCACACAGCGGCTGCTGTTGAGGGTTTTCAGATGTCCAACAGTATGGTAGCAGGTGTTGGCTACTCAGAAACCGAAATCCAGACAAACAGTCCAAAAGTAAGTCTGTATTACATAGCAGCTTTGTAGACAACTGACTGTGCACAGCTAGCTCCAAATGGAAACAGTCCTGTCCAGACAGACTTGTCAGCAGGAGCTCCCTGCAGTGGTGCCAAGTGCATAAAGGAGCAACCAGGAGCCCGGGAAGGGTAGGCACAGAGCATCAGTGTGACTGAGGCGCTGTGAAAAGCAGGCAGGGATCACGGTGGCAGTGATGATATGGAGTGAAATCATGAAATCATGAAGAAGGAAACAGCAGCAGTGGTATTGCTGGGGTGGTGTGCAAGGTGCAGGCAGCAGCCCCAGTGGGACAGGATGCAGCTAAAGCAGGGGGCAGGGGTAGCCAAGCTGCCATGGAGGGAGGGAGAACTGGGGATGCTGAGACTACAGCAGCAGTGAGTGGCTCCCTGAGAAAATGAAAAGTGGGGATACAATAGGAAGGAGCAGCTGGTCATGTATCTGTTATAAACTATTATCCTAGAAATTAATTTTTAATTATAATTTTAATTCTTTTTAACAAGTCAATTTGTCACAGGGGGAAAAACCTCAAACAATACATTATCTGTACTTCATTCCCATAGTCCCATTTACATAAAAAGCATAGAGAAACCAGATAGGTCTAAAGAAAGGTATAAGGAGTAAAATGTCCTTTCTTCTGGTATTATGTGTTTAGTTTAAATATATCATGATATATTAATCAGATATAAATGTACTCTAAAAGACCTTCAGTCCCTAAGAATCTTATTCTTCTTGCTTTTTAAACTGCTTTAAGCAATAAAAAACTGTAAACTTTATTTCACATTTTATAATCATAATTTCACTACATGTCATACCCACTTAAGTAAGCATTATTTTTCATGGCAATCACTAAGGTCCCAGAAGTTCTTTAATACAACATTTTCAAATAGTCCTGAGATACAGACCAGTATTAGCAAACAAAGACTACACATATGCCAAGCTACAGACTAAGAACACTTACTTGTCTACGTCAGTGTTTGCTATTCTGTCAATTTACTTACAAATGTTACATTTTTTCTCAGAGAAATAAGTTTACTCACCTTTTTACACTCATCTGTTCTTTTAGTTTGCTGTACATTTCCAGCACTGCATAAAAGCAAGCAGATTAACTTGTGAGTCTTATTGTGGCTTTAGTTAATAAAAGAGGAAAATATGTACTGTAAAGGGCAAAATTAGAAATAGAAAAGGATGTGCTGTATTTACCTTATTTAATTCCTACTGTAGCATAAATGTGATAAACCTAGCAAAAATATTCTAGAATGCAGCTAAAAGAGAAAAAATAACTGAACTCTTAAGAGCTTTTAAATTAAAAAAAATTAAGATTAACAAAGCCGTCAACACTATACATATCAAGCATATTCATTCACTTACTACATGCCACAACCTGATCTGCATTACCAGTCCATGGCCCGTCTCCATAAAAAGGCAACAGTACCACCTACTGTACTCAGAACACGTCAACAAGAAGACCTCACAAAGAAAAATTTTCAAATCTACTTTACACCAATATGACAAACAGGATAAAACCCTTATGGAGCTGCATGCAATCCTACAATATTACCTTCCTGAAACAACATTTAGAGCCCTTTTGTTTATTTCAAAACACCTGTAGTGACACAGAGCTAAAAGTACAACGTTGAAAGAGCATCATTAGTACTTTCCCCAGTATTCAAACACTAAAACCCACCCTCTCAAGCAACAAATTAATTGTTTACCATATTAAAAATATTCATTAATTCAAAGCTGTACATAGCTACCTGGTTTGCACCATTTAAATGTCTCACTGTCTTCTGACATAGTCTCAATTGCTGTGTCAAATATTGCAAAAGACATGGAACCTTCATGTTGACAACTTTTAAAAACCTATTAATTTTTTCATTAAACTGGATGTTACAGGACCAGAAATTAGAAAAAATAGAAGACTTCTCCTTTTGTCTATTGCAACTTACTTTATTTAATTTGCTATCATATTTCGCTATAGGTCACTCACCTGGAAGACACAACTGTAGTTTTTCCACAACAGTTGTAATATTCCGCTGTTGAACTCTACATCGGATGATTTCCTCTGTTTGGGCTATCACCTTAAAGGTTTTTTTTTAAAAAAAAAGGAAAGAAAATCACACTTAAATTATGCAAATAAATTTATTTTGCTACAAATATTCATAATGTCCATATAGGAAGCATCATTTTCTCACCTCTTTCCCAGCATCCTGAAGCCTTCGGTTGGTATCAGTAACTTGGACCTTAAAAATAATTTCACCTTTGTTAGACAAATATGCATATATTGCCCTGATGTGACTGCTCACCCTTGTAATCAGATCATGCTTCCTGAGAAACTTAGAACAAAGAAATGCAAATTCAAATTAACTCTACAGCTTGAACTTGAACTTTTGATCGCAAAGGGCTTTTGTTAAATTCAATTACTTATGACAGTTCTTTCTAACAGATTCTGTGGCAAACTTCTCAAATTTACTTGGGATTTTTGAACTTTCCTTGTTTCTGTAGGTCTGTCAAACAATTCAAATCATTGACCCAATTGACCACTGGTCCCTTTTTGATAACCTCAATGAGCTCTATGGGCCATTCATTGTCTGTAAGAAATGGTGATTGCATTTTATGGTAATTAAACATTCATACTTTGCTGAATGCAAACACTGGGTGGTTGATTAACATCAAACGTGGAAATCTCCAAACCACAGCAACATTTTAATGCTGCAGGTGCAGGCAAAGCTCAACCTCAGATTTTCCCACATAGTAAGTGACTCATTAGGTCATCATAATAAGGAAGCACATTCTAGTTTATTAAAAATCTCATTAATTTCTGAACAAAGATGTTCAATGACCTCATTGATGCTGTATTTGGTCTCTTGTTATCTGAATATCCTTTATATAATGGTCTTCTAATCATAACCTCTGATGAACTATGCTCATTCTGTCTGGTGTGCATATTTTGCTCTCAAAAGTGTAAGGAGAGCTAAAAGGGACGGATCTCATAATTCACTATTCTGCATTCTGATCCGTGAGGAAATCTTGGTTCTCATATCTCATGAAAACTACTAACACCACCTACTCTCTTGCTCATTACAAAGTAAAGAACAGGATTTTTTTCCAGGCATAATTGTGGTATTTTTAGTTTTCTAATAAGGACTTTCAGTTCTTCTAAGGTCTGACATATAAAAACATTATTAGGAAAATAATGTTAAATACGTAGGAAAATACGTATTTAAGAAATACTGTGTTTATCATTTGTTGTCCTTCACCTTCTGAGAAAGCCTTTTAAAAAAGGCAAAATAATATGGTAGCATTTTCTGAAAACATACATTAAAAAAACCAAATGAGATCTAATAAAATATTCAGCTTTGTAAATATAAATTACTGCATCAGGCAACATGGCTCTATCACAAATCCTGTTCAATCCACTTGTAAAAAATTGCTGCAAACATCAGAGTGCATGTGATAAACACTAAATTAATCTTCAGTAGAACAGTCCAGTTCCTTCTTTTAGATTCAAAGAAAATGATTATGAAACTCTGAAAAATTTGTTCCTTACCTTTAGTTTTTCTGCATCAGCCCTAACTTTAAGAAGTTCTGTAATAGCATCCACAAAGCCCTGATGGTGAAAATTGCACATCTTTTCTATCTCCCTGTCATGGTTACGTATGCAGGCATCAAGTTTTTCCATAAACTTCTGATGTGCATTTGGTTGGTCATCATATACAGACCTATTAAATACAAATAAGAAAATAAAAGTTTACTTTTTTCCCCAGCTGAAAATAGTATGTATGCAACCATCTTTATTGAAACCTATCTCTCTTAACAAGAAAATAAAAGCAAGCAAGCTTGATGTTAGTGGCATCCTTTGGTGGATCCACTCCATCAAAATCAGCATTAAAGAAAAGATGGCACAAAACCGAGAACTGATGGCGCAAAACCCAGCCCTCATGGCATTAATCCAGGTGCTTAACCAGTTACATCATGGTTGACCTGAGCCTCACTGGTCTGTTATTTATGCCCTAATGCTCAAATACGGGTACAAAAGAATCAGTTTCTCCAACCACCTCAAATAGCATGGATCGCTTTTCCATCAAATTCCACTCTTTACTAAATATAAAGAAGTGCAAACATACAAATTTGCTTTCCTGGTATTCCTAACAGCAGAGTTATCCAACTAAATCAGGGTCGGATGACTCCAGCTGGAATGACCGGAGCATTTTGCGGCAGCAGCCGGACCCTGGCAAAGGCAATCCCCAAGGCTGTGTCCCTGCCCGCCCATGCCCAACAGCTCCCAAGGCAAAACCATGACATGCACACTCCTAAGGCTGCCTCCTCCACAGCACCTAACTGTCAGGAAGGGCTAGAATCAGGTCTTCTGGCTTACTTTACTAATTCTCAAATAGTTCACTTAGAAAACTCCAGCAGGAAACATGACTTGGGAGAAATTACTGGTGTAGTTTATTAAGCAGCATAAGAAACAGAAATCTGCATGGAAAAATGCTCGAGCATGAGAAGGAGCAAAGGAGGCAGAGGGCAATTTAAAGCTTTAGACTTTGGCAAAGTAAGCAAGAGAAGAGGTATTACATAGAACTGTACCAAAATCAAAGGTATGGAGTCTCCCAACAAAGGCAAGGTACAGACAATTCCAAAAATTGATTAATAATTTGATACAGCAACAGCAAAGACTGGTAGTTTTGAAGTAGCTTTTCACATAGAATAAGAGCAGCAATATGAGGATGATTTAATCATACATATACAAACACATTTGTACTGCAAACTACAAGTGTTAAAAGTTATTAAAAATCTTTAAATTGCTTTTTTAGCCTCTAATTTCCTTTCACAATTATAAAGTTTTCTCCAGATATTTATAAGGAGAAGTTGATTAAGAAAAAAATAAAAATAAAATATTAACATGAGGAAAAGAAAAGGCTGAAATTCTAAGCATTTCAGTGTTACTTGCAGAAGTACAGTCTTAAGTTCAAGACCCAGGCAACCATGAGTCAAAGCCTCTAAAATCCTTAAGTAGTAAGAAAGTACTTCCCTCCTAGTCTTCTTGGAGAAGTGTGGTTTCCCATACTCTTCAAGATTCTCTTTTCTATCCAAACATCTGGGCTTTGCTGAGATCTGAGCTCATCGTCAGCACAACAAACCTAGAGTTGGGTTTCTGACAGGAACACAACCTTTCAATGAAGAAAAGGATGCAGAAGAGATAGAAAAGACTCTTGTAATACAATCTTTATAGAGTTCCTTTTGACCTTGTACAACATATTCAGAGAAGCAACTGAAGTGACAGAAGAAAGGTAATATGCTGTCCTACATCTCAAAGGAAGAAAACCAATTCCTTATATTCTGCTTGTTACAGATACTTTTTCAGGGGAAAAATCTATTGAATAAAATTTTCAAAGAATACCCCCTTTTGCTTATGATAGGAAAATAAGGCTATGGTACTGAAAGCAGGTTCTTTCCTCAGAAGTCCACCAGGGAAAAAATAAGATTGTTCACCCATAAAGTTTACCCCTCACTGTTTCTACCACCACAGTTTGAAATGACGGCCAGAAGGAGCAAATGTATGCCCCTAAGTGTCTCCTCCTGAGGCTCCTGTCAGACTGCCTGAAAGGGCTCCCTCAAGGCTGCCCAGGATGACTGAGCTTTAAAGGGCTGTGGTAGATGGTCATAAGTGATCTGCATCACCAGGGGGAAATACGCACATGCAGAACCCAGTGTTGGCTGGAGGGAGAAGCAGCATCCTGGCCTGGGAGGAAAGAAAGGTGCAAGACAGAGTGGGCACTGAGTGAGGCCTCATTAGGCAGCCTGATGTTCTGCATAAGAATACACAGGGACAAGCATGCGGACCATAGCACGGTGACCTGTACAGAAGTGGGTGAGGGATGAGAAGAAGGTTCAACAACTGATGTGGTAGCACTCCAAAACACACATTACAGTTACGTGAGTGCTGCTCCATTAAGAAAAGGGTCAGAGATGCTGGAAGCTACAGGGTGGACACAGAGGGGCATCCAACTGTCTTCACAGTTCTTGGAGAAGAAAAAAAGATTAGGAGGACCAGATGCATCAAAGCGTCTTCACAGATACCTGGCAAGCATGAGACTCCTCATATTGGGCTGGACTTACCTATACTGCACTGTATGCTAAAAAAAAAAAAAAACAAAACAAAAAAACCTTCACAGAAAAAGAAGTTCAATTTATTACTGCTTCTTTAGCCTTTTGTTTAAGGGTGGAAGAAGCCTCCAAACCTAGGTCTCCTTCCAGTGTTCTCAAAGAGAAGTGAGAAAGGAGCATCATTATCACAAAGACAGGGGACTTCTATCTATCACTATGTGCCCAAACTGTAAATTGTGTCATGTAAGCATAAATGAAAGCAGCAGCAAAACTCAGTAAAGAAAATATAATTAAAATGAGAATGAGACTACAAAAAGATGGTACAAGAGGAACTCCATATTTGAGCTTGTACCACCAAACCTTCTTTGATGGTAGCAATGCAATGTGTTTTTGGACTTAGTTATTGCCTGATGATTTGGGGGTATCCAATTGCTGCCTTGATAACTTTTTATCCATTTCACATCTGTGCCAAGACTTTTGGACGTGTTCTTACAATACTGACAAAAGGAAATCCTTTGCAATCAGAAGATTTCTCTTTCAAATGTTAACCAAAAAATGCAGAAAACACAGCCAGAAGTTCTGGAAGTACACACAATGTAGCATAGGCAATACAGTTTTCACTGTTATAAAAATCTGTATTGATTATGTTTTCCTCAATATTAAGGCCGCTTATGCTTAAATTTAATTATAATAAAGTACTGGTTTTTAATCTCACAGGTATTATCACAATATTTAATTGAAAATAATACAGGGAATAAATGTTCAAAATAAGGGGGAAGAAAGCAATACTGTGTACGTCCCAATACCTTAATCACAAGATTACCCTACCTTCTTAAAATAATAGTTACTATTTTGTGTTGTACATTGTACCCTTTTCTGTAAGGATACTAATAAAATTGTGACCTGTGATTTAAACCAGTATTTTGACAGACCTCCCTAAAATGCACTAGTAGTATAAATTCCATGTTAATTACGTACGTAAACAGCTCCATCTTGTGGGAACAACAAATCAACGCTCGTCAGCACATGAGTGAAAAACCCCCTGAGACAGAACTGCTTGCCTTTACAGAAATAAATCGTCAGCGTATTTTAAAAAAATTCACACTTCGTATCACAACTTTCTCATCTAGGTGAGAAGAAGATGAATAAACAGGTTTATTGACTCCCTCAGGACACTGTCCTCTGAGGACACTTCACCCATGCAGTTTCAGGGGCTTCAGAACAACATCTGGCCTAAAACACCATCCTTTTTGAAAATGTAAGTGTACACTGAAGAGCCAAGCCATCTTTGGCCATGGATAGAAATTAGGCTTTTTCTCAAATCTGCAAACACAACTGAGACAATACACACCTGATTTACCTGTTAGGGAACATCACACATCATAGTTTATTTCTGATACTGAAGCTCATTTTCCATACATACACTTATTTCAAAGATTACCTACAGCTACCTAAATAAAGTAATTGCTACCTCTTAATAATTATCTGAAAGTGTACATTTCAACAGATCATGACACTGCAAGAGATGCTATTAACAATTCTCCACTTTTGAGAGCTAAATTATCAAGCAGACACATCACCAATACTGCAGTATCTTGGAGACATGAAATCCTGAAAGCATCCTAGAGATAATTCTTTAAAATTACAAGACAAAATTAACTGAATTTACAACACACACAAAGTTCTGCTGGAAAGCAAATGAGGAAGTAGCAACCCTTCTAAGTCCATTTCTTCAGGAGATGACAATTACAATTGCAGATGCAATTATGTCTACCCTAAAATCTCTCTCTCACTGCAAATTGCTTCACATCCAGCAGTAGGAAGTGTCATTCCTAGGATACCAAAGGAATTTTTATGTGTGCAATACAGAGTTCTTTCAGTTTTTGTTTACATTTATACACCTCTGAATGAAGAGCCCCAAGGATCCTCTTCAGCTTTATGGGCCCCTGAAGTGGATGCTGATGGTCTGAAATACAGCACAAATTTGAACTGTGTCAAACTGAAACACATTATTAGTTTTTATTAAAACTGCTTTCAACCTCTGATCTGCACAACTATAGACTACTAGCGGTTGATTCATACCATGAAACTTTGACAAGAAAGTTTTTTTCTTGGTATGAGTCTTCAGACTGGATTAAAAAAAAAGGAGAAAATCACTAATGTTGGAGACAGAAGTTTATATTTGATTTTGGCAACCAAAATACCCAAACCAACACAACATTATCACCTTAATTTTCAATCTGGAATGAGAAAACTTTAACTTGAGTGACTACTTAGCCACCAGTACGGCAAATCAGTGGTAGGACAGGTAGTGATTTCTTTCCTAATCAACAGGGCAAGCAGGGAACCCATGAAGAGCATAAGCAGAGCTGAACAACTTTCCTGGTAATGTGCAGCAGGTATCTGTCTATATTCCCAGAACTCTGTATATAAACTGAGATGCTTTTTTTTTTTTTGACTCATTCCAACAATTGGATGAGTCATATTAATGCCAGTATAGGTAAAAAGAAGATAGTGCAGAAAGTAGTTGAGAAAGGCAAAAAATAAACTAGGAGCAGTCAGAGAGTGACCTAAAGGAGAAAAGTGTCTGAATTCACTGGTTACATTTTATTGCAATGAGGATATTTTTACCTTGCAGGTAGGCTGAACGGAGAACGACAAGCTTAAACAAATTTTAATTCAGGTAGCAAGAAATAATGAAGGAGGATTTTCAGATAGGCAACCATTTTCCAGTTGAAAACACTAAAATAAGTTTACTTTATACGGTAAAAAACTTTCCTAAAACTTTTACTTTCAAAACTGAAACACAATATGAAAAACATGTATTTAATAAGTCTTATTGAAGACTTTTTGTGCTTACATGCAAAAACATACAGAAGCACCAGAGGGCACCATCCTATGCACGAAAATACCCACAGTTAAGTAATCAAAAAATCTCCAGAGAACTAAAACTTAACATTCCAAGAATTCCACACAACCCTTCAAAAAAATTAATATTCAAAATAAATTATCCTGAAATCTATCTATTCCATAATGACAATTCCATACATATACAATATCACTCTAAGTGAGCATCATAAATGTCTTCAAAATGCTTACAGGCTCACTTCAAAAATATATTTCTGCTATAATTTCATACAAATATTTCTGTGCATGCAATCAGGATATATGTCCTTAAATGCCTGAGTGTAGGTGGGAGTAAAAGAGGATGAGAATTTCACAAGGAGGGAAATAAAAAGTTAGAAGCAGAAAAAAAAAATCGTATAATCCTAGAAATTAATTTAATACCTTGACTGGACTACTGGAAGGGCAGACAATAGAAGTGCATAGACTATTAACTGTAAAGGGAGAGGAGCCCAAAATCATTTTTTGGAAGTTCAGCAAATACCCCAGATTTGCTTTTTCCCCTCCTCATCTCCAGTCTAGCTTCACATCTATGGCCTCTAGACCAGAAAATTACAATAACCAGACGTAAGTACAACTTCTACTGTAGTCTTCGTGCTTTAGCATAGAAAAATAGATTTCAAGAGTAATCAGAATGGGAACTAAAGTAATTCTGTCTCATATCTATAGCAGTAGCTGTAACTTTTCAAAGGGGAGAAGAACAGCTCAGGAACTCAGGCTTCAGGCCAAAAAAATGAACTTGAAGAGTTTATTTTATTAAAAATAAAATCTCCATACTTTCATACGAAAATAGTAATTCAGAAGATAATATGAATTCCTGGCTGGTGATAACCCACTTAAAAATCATTACTAGAACAGTCTGCTAAATAAAGAAAAAAGTAATATTTAAGAAATTCCATTGGAGTTTTTAAAAGTTAGTATTTCTTAAAGATTTGGGATATTTTTGTGTGTTCTTGTAAACGGGCAACGATTCAACGTTTAATGGCAATCCGTATTCAGGAAAGACAAGTCTGAGCTTATGGAGCATTACTGTAAACTTTCTGAGAGAACAATTCTTCTAGTAATCATTTATAAGAGGTTCTAGCAGCAGCAGAGACTTTTAAAACAGATCATGTATTTTAAAATAGCCAAAAAATATGTCAGAAAAAAAAAACCAGTAATCTTTTTACAGGACAAAGAAACTCCTTATTAATGACTTGCCACCTTTCACACATTTTCACACCTCCCCCCAACCCATCCTGTTCTGTCCCATTTCTAGGATGAATTGCAGATTTCCCCACCCCTGCCTATATTGCCACAAAGTCTTTCATTTCCTGATTACACAAGACATATGAAGCAATTAAAAACTGTATGTACACATTCCTTTCAGGATACTGATAACCACTCAGTAAGTGCCAATCAGTTACAACTCCATGAATGCTGTGACAATGACAGGAATTACACTTATCTGTACAACAGTTGTATGAGTTTGACATGGAATGTAAGTCTTGACCATGCAACTTCTGACCTTCAACAGAAGCAAGAGAAAAGGATTCATTTGTAGAGCTTCAAATTAAACACCATGGGGAGAAAAAATTACTGATTACTTTGATCAATTACATGAAGGCACAAAAAAAAAAATCCCCCCAATCATGCACTTTTTATTCAATTTTTCAAAGTAATACTTCAAACAAAACACACACACAAATATACCAACTCTCAAATGAAGAAACTGTGCTTATGGATAATCATGTTTTTAGAATTCATATCTTGCTACCAATGCCAATTTTGTCCTGATGCTAGAGATGCACCCAACTAGTTCCCATACACACATTGCAAGAAGTAACGCCCTAGATGTTCTCCCTATTTCTCTTTTCATTGAAATAAAATCCCAAAATGAAACAACACCGAGTTATACTAAATAAAATATAAAAACAAAGTAATATTTACAATTCAAATTTGCATGATGAGTTTAGTGGGATCAGTACAGCAGAAAACATTGGCATTGCAAATTAAGATTCTGCCCTTAAAACAGCCCTGTCACACTGTGACTATAACCATGGCATCCCTAACCATGATACTGTATCACACACTCCATTTGAGCTGCAATTTCACAGGAAACACTACAGAAACTTCCTTTGTCCTAAAATATACAAAGATATTTTCTGTTTACACAAGCTGCAAACTTTGTAGAGATTTTTCCATGGAGTAATTTCATATAGGTGGCTGCATACACCCTAAAAAGCTTTATAAAATAATGTCCAGGTGTTTCCTGTAATTCAATTGCAGTTATGGTAATAAGCACATTTCTTAAAACCTAAGCAGCCTTTCAATGCCAGATGCTACCTATGTTCCAGTTCTGCCATTCTTACTCATAATTATATCTCACCACTCTATTTGAAAGCTCACATTACATGCCAGAACAACACAGAACTCAGCTATGGCCTATTCAGAGAAAAGATTTTATTAATCTTAGTTTAGCTGTTATGCTTTGCTTGCCTGGTTTTCCTGGATGTGCAATTTCTGTCAATTGTTCTCACTAATAGTATCCTGTTTCTATGAGCAGGAAAGGGCCGAGTACAATTTGTTAGTTAACATTACTTCCTATAAGCAGGGTCCTAATTCTGTAGTAGCAGCACTAGAGCATTCATTGTTCATGCTGGATAAGCAATGGATCACGCTGATGGCTGTTAATGGACATCCTCTGCAGCGAAACACCAACTGATAATCAGTACACCCAGATTTGCAATAGACTTCCTCCTTCCTGTTTTTACACTGCTGACCAAGGAGATGCCTCTTCCTGCTGAGCCTTTGTGCGACTTACTGATGTATGAAGTAAGAAACTGAAAAACAAGTGCTGCGCTACCACTTTTTTCCCTAATTTTGTGTTGTAATAGTAGATAAAAAGGCAGCAGACAAAACGGCAGCTTCGCTCGCTTTGGTACTGGCTATTGCCACAGAATGTAGTGCCAAGTTTGGCCATCTGTTTCATACACCTAAATGGATACAAGTGGATGTAGTTGGAACCTATGTTATTTCATAGAATATAAAGTAGGAAACTGAAGTCTATATAGCAGTATTTTTATCTTCCTTTAATATTTCCAGAGACTGTTTGTTACATAAATTGTTATATTTTAGGAGCAATGGATTAATCTGTAAACAAATTGTGAGCTTCTAAGTTTTTTTAAAAATTTGATGAGATTTCTATTACACATGTACAAGAAATAATCAGGTCTCTATTACAACCTCTAGCTAATCTGTCAACTTTATCTAGAGCACTTGAGACATAATCTTCTAGATAAATACACACCAATTTTTTTTGGAAGAAAATAAATTTCATATTTCAGCAATCTCATATGTCTCTTCACAAGACATACGAAATAGAACAGAATATTTAATGTCAGAAATGTGTACGTTACTTATTTCAATAGGCTTTGAATATCAACACTACACAGACGTAAATACATTATTTCAGAAATTTAAGAAGTTCCAGATAAAATAAAATACCTAATAATTAAAAAGTTTCAAAACCAATTGGATTAAGAATGTATTCTATTCAATACAGATCAAGCCAGACAATCCTTTCCTGCACCACACTGCTCTGCAAACATATAACCAAAGCATGTATTTTACAATGATTTTATATTATTCATTTTTGTTAACTCTATGAGCTCACATAGCCTATACATATAAATCATCATGTATTTAATTAATATAAAACAACAGCCTGTGCTGTATATTCTTTGCATATCTCCCAGGATCACTGAAGAAAGTAAAACATGACTTCTAAAAAAAGTCTGTTTTCAATTCAGAAGCTGAACTGAAACCCAGTGTTTCTCTCAGTTAGGAAGCCATCAAGAGTGTTGATGCAACTAACTCCAGTTCTCTACCTGCTTGATGAACAAACTAAGAAAATCTGTTCATTTCTTTGCAGCTTCCTAAGTTTGTGAAACAAATATACCAGAACAAATATACAGTATAAAACAGTTATCTGCTATGTTACTTTTATACAGAAATTAACTGAAAACAAAACTTGTAAGAAAACATTGCTTCTGTGAACAAAACGGGGTGAAAATCTTTCAAAGCCACTCTATGCCTAAGGAAGTGTGCAAACTGTGAAAGTCCCAAAACTTGTTAGGTTAAACATTTCTTTTTGAAGCTGAAATGTCTCAAAAGTATCCCCCAGGTACATATATGACAGTATATGCTTTATTAATTTTGTATTACTCTGATTCACAGGAGAGTTGCAAGTTACACTCACTGCAATTTTGCAAGCAAATTACTTTCCCTGGGACACAGTGAAAATCCCACTCGCAGTATTAGAACTGAGCACTTTTCTCATGCTATATTAAAAAAAAATCCTAGCGTCTTTTAGGTCTTCTCTGTCCAATCCCAAGTCTTTCCATCAAGGCTGATGCACTCTAAAATCTGTTTCCTTCTCTTCTTAATACCTCTGTCAGTGATTAAGTTCCCTACTAGTTTGCTATTACTGGCAAAGGTTGAGATATGGGAAGGGCTTCAGCCAGGTTCCAGGAGAGATCATTAACTCCTTCCTGCACAGGAAGGACCCAGTTTTTCAAGAGTACAGATAGTTCTGTACTGGACATATACAAGATGAGAAAGAGAAGCATTGTTGAAAATACTTCATCAAGCAGAACTTCCAATTGAACTGCTATTGTTATACCAAGCTCTGTGGTGACAGGGATTATGTTTGGGCATTTCAAACATCACCAGAAAATAGCCAGAAAGACTAGCCACACCTAGATTTTACAACTAGCCACTGCAAGCTCTTCAGAAAGATAAAATCTCATGTGATTACCTGATGCTGATGCAAAGCTAGGAATGTATTTTTGAATGAGTTAGTACTTAATTGTTTACTACAACCCATAAAAATAGTTCCCTATTTGCAAATCTTTTTCTGGCATTATTTTAAAAGCACATTATTTAAGACATATTAATCCTCTTCAATTTGAATGAGCTCATTTTAGTAGTATAATACATAAAATGAAACATGACAAAACCTGCAAATACACCAGCACTTACCAGTCAAAGACAGACTTATATTTAACTGAATTATGCTAGGGCTCCTCAGGTAGATATCAATGGTTCAGCCACACACAAAGAAAGCTGGAGCACAGGCTATGCTGTTGGCTTTCCAAAAAAATCCACAAGGAAGTAAGCACCTGTGTGACTGGAATTTGTGAAGGATGTAAAATTATGCACTTCCTATGCACATGGCAGGTCCAAAATCTGGGTCACCAGATACTGAATAAAATCAGCTTGACAAACAAGTCAATGAAGAGATGACAGGAATAAGAACTGGCTTTTCTGAATTTAACCGATGTAAGAGTGCACAAGCATAAGCCGTTCATCTGAAGAGAAGGCTGAATTTAAATGAAACAATGACACAAACTGCATGAAATATCTATTAAGTACACTATTCTGATGATGATGTATCACATGATTCCCCTATTTTAAAAGCTTTAATGTATTTTGAAATTTGTTTTCTAAACACTAGGACAATTCCAAGCTCTTTGGTAATGCCTGTGAAATTGGAGAGAGCTGTTTCAGAACAATTCACAAAGGTTGCTCACTAGGTT
Source organism: Ploceus nigricollis (assembly GCA_013399945.1). Taxonomy (NCBI): domain Eukaryota; kingdom Metazoa; phylum Chordata; class Aves; order Passeriformes; family Ploceidae; genus Ploceus; species Ploceus nigricollis. The sequence goes on along the minus strand of VXBC01006029.1, from coordinate 878,297 downwards.
AAAGCTTCACTTGGCAGTTGCCCATTTGGAAATCACTGCAAGAACTGAGTCAGAAGCTGATGTGTGAACAGTTAAAAGATCAAGACAACCTGATTTGCAGATACATATTTCATGACAAACTTAATCAGCATTGAACCTAAAGATTTTTTCAAAACAAAAAATGCAGTGCAGATATGGTTACCTGCAAATAGTTTCAGGCTTTATAAAAACTTCAAAAGTAATACGTTGAAACTTGCAGCAATGCAAGTGATTCCTTATAAAATACTTTTGCTACCAATGGCAAATCTGACCAGGCTACAGAAAAATCAGAACTGCAGTTCTGCTGCTGTATGCCAGATTAATCAGTCTGCAGCACACATACTTTGTATGCCCTTTTGACTCTATATAATGGACTAGTAATAAAAAAAATTGCTCCTTCATAGCAATACACATCACACAGACAGTTGCTTTATCTGACTGTTGTCTTTCAATTTAAGGACTTGGAATACCATCAAATCCTACACTGAGTAACAAAATCTGCAACTGACACTACAAGCAATCCTCTTTTTTTAGGATACACTGGTTCACAGCAAGCAGTTCATTCTCCTTACTCCATAACAATCCAGTTACAAAACAGAAATTACCTATTATAATAAAGACAAACTGATATATAAATATATGTGCTGGTTTAGGCTGGGGAGAGTTAATTTTCTTCACAGTGGCTGGTATGGGGCTGTGTTTTGGATTTATGCTGCACACAGGGCTGCAGACATGTTGTCATTGCTGAGCAGGGCTCACATAGAGCCAAGGCCTTTTCATGCTGCCATGCTGGCCAGGATGCTGGGGGGAGACACAGCCAGGACAGGTGACCCCAGCTGACTAAAGGGCTATTCCAGACTAGATGGCATCATGCTCAGTATATAAAGTGGGGGAACAAGGAGGAAGGGAGGAGACATTTGGAGTGATGACATTTTGCCACAACAACCCCCTGCAGCACTACAGGATGGAAACAGTGTGGCTGGACAGTGCCCAGGCAGAAAGGGACCTGGGGGTACTGCTCGACAGCCGACTGGACATGAGCCAGCAGTGTGCTCGGTGGCCAAGAAGGCCAAGGGCATCCTGGCCTGTATCAGGAATAGTGTGGCCAGCAGGAGCAGGGAGGTCATTCTTCCCCTGTACTTGGCACTGGTGAGGCCACACCTTGAGTGCCGTGTCCAGTTCTGGGTCCCTCAGTTTGGGAAGGACGTTGAGACACATCCAGAGGAGGTGAGAGGCTTGGAACACAAGCCCTGTGAGGAACGACTGAGGGAGCTGGGGGTGTTTAGCCTGGAGAAAAGGAGGCTTGGGGTAAACCTTATCGCTCTCTGCAACTTCCTGAAAGGTGGCTGTAGTCAGGTGGGGGCTGGTCTCTTTCTCCAGGCAGCAACTGACAGAATGAGAGGACACAGTCTTAAGCTGCACCAGAGGAAGTTTAGGTTAGAGATCAGGAAAAAATTCTTCACTGAAAGAGTGACTGAAATTGTCTGCCCAGAGAGGTGGTGAAGTCATTGTCCCCGAATGTGTTTAAAAAAAAAGACTGGATGTGGCACTTAGTGCCATGGTTTAGTTAATAAGGAGGTGTTAGGTCATAGGTTGGACGCAATGATCTCAAAGGTCTTTTCCAACCTAGTTCATTCTGTGATTCAGTGCTCCAGAGTAACCACTACTTGCGACAGGGTCCTGCTGTCATGGACGTGACTGAACACCTGTCTCCCCATGGGATGCAGTGAATTCAATCCTTGCTTGGCTTTTGTGTGCAGCCTTTGCTTCCCCTATTAAACTGTTTTTACCCCAGCCCACAAGTTTTCCAGCTTCTACCCTTCTGATTCTCTCCCCCATGCTGCAGGTGGGGGAGCGAATGAGCAGCTAGGTGGGCTTGGCTGCTGGCTGGGGTTAAGCCACAACAGTATACATGAAAGTACAGTCCTGATCCAAAAGAGATCACAGCTATCACACAAGGAATCTCCAGTTCTTTGGGGCTTCTTGTAACTTCTGTCTGAAAGGGAACCAGCAATGAAACACATTAACTTGAAAATTAAGAAGGGCTTGAAGACAGATCATTAATAAAGACAGGTCTACTGATTTTCAAACCAATAGCTTACAGTTCTGTAAAAGATTATCATACAATTTGAAATCAAAATATATTATCAAACCATTAAAATTCTCATCTAAAGCACTGGCTGATGATCTCAGAGTACTCTTACATTTGCTCTATATTTAAAACAAGACTAACATATAGATAAAAATGCTAATTGCTGGCTCATGCTCCAAAACCAAAATAATGAAAACACTGAAAAATTACTTTAGACAATCCTACCAGACAAGTAAGACCACAGGAGAAAAATTACGGCAACCACATTTTGTTACTGGATAACCACATCACAAATCCCAACAGACCATAGGCAGAAAAAGTATTTCCCTGCCTGCAATTGTGTTAATGCTGTAAAATCTTCCCACATTTTCAGATTTCATTCATATTGCCTACGTTTCTGCTTACTAACTGTGGTGCTGAAGACACAGAATCACATACCTAAATCATGCCTGCTGGTAACTGTAACGTACACTTTCAGTAAAACTGAAGTTACATAACATTTAGGCACTGCGCTCATTTTGCTTTGGCCAGGCCCCCCCAAATGCATACAAGAATATCTCCAAAATATAAATTACAGACCCCAGTCTGGGCAAAGCACCTGCAGTTGCAAAGTGTACCACAACACAGTAAAAGCAGCAGAATTAGACTCTCACTCCATATGTCTAACGCTGAATTTTCTTAGGACCTTGATCAGTAAAAGACAAAATAGTCTTGCTTATTTTTCTAATGATGCCTTACTAAAGTGTAGCTTTTACCTTTGGCTTTTCTGCAACACAAGGACAGAAGTTCAGAATGAACAGCTATCAATTTGTATTAACATTTCAGCCAAACTCATTTTTGACATCCAATCTTCAAACTCTGTTTAACCTAAATGAGAAAAATGCAGCACTATACAGAAATGATTTTGCTTTGCAGTCTCAGCTCAGTGCTGCTTTTACCAGTGCAATGCAGTCCTAGATCAGTGGAAGGTGACTGCAGCATACTGCAGCATCAGACAGAAATGCATCAACTGAAAGGTGCCTGTGGGTGTGATTTCTTCAGCCAGAGACAACGGGACAGCAAAATGTCTTTACAGGACGCTCTCTAAGAACTCTGCAAAGAAGTTTCATGGCCAGCACAACTTAGAGCAACCTAGAAGATGCTCTAACATCTACCAGGCAACAGCTTCGTGATGACAGATTTCAGGAAGAGAGAATTGAATTAAAAGCATTTTTACACCGACTTTTGAGGAGCACTTTCCAAGCTGTGACTGTCAGTTAAAGCTACAGAGTACATTCTGCTTATAGATACATCAATAGACACAGCACCTCCTTATCAACTTCACCCCAGCAACAGAATTTCCATTATCAAATCCCCCACAGTTTTTATATTTAATTTTACTTTTGTATTTTTATTCAGTCAATGGATTGTGGGCATGGAGGTACTCCCCTGACAGGCTGTGTATGGGAATCATAGAACACTGCAGACTTAGTGATGCAAAGCTCACAAGATGAAGTGTTTAGAGAAAGTCTACCATATGCTTATGAAATCTTTTGCCAAGCTAGAGTTTAAGAGTTAAATCATCTATTTAAATAAAAAAAAGCTTTGAAATACTACACATTACTACAGACTCAAAGAAACTCATATCTATAGTACACAGGGCACTGGCAGAACAACTTCTGCTCTGTAGAGTCCCACTTTGACCGTTTTCAACCAACCATAACTCAGCATCAAATAAGGTCAATTATTTTCTTCTGAAGAGAATTTGTCTTACTAGCTACCACAGCATGTCCAACTGACAAATCAAGAAATGTTAAAACACAGAGTTCAGTGAGGGCCTTAAGTTTTTTGTTATTAAGTTTCTGATTTTTCTGTTGTTGTTGTTGAGAGGATTATGGAAATTGTCTTTCTTTCTCTTTGTCTTCTTCTATTTCTTTTCAAAGATTAGAAATGAGATAGCTCTCCCTGAGAGAAGCTCAAAAGTATGTATGCAACATGAATTATACAATACTAACATGTTCTATAAAAAGGTGAGAGTGATGAGCCTCTAACAAGTTTTGTCATTAATCTCATTTTGTCAGCCATTAAAGCCAAAAAAGATGCTGATAAAAGCTTCACAGAGTCTGATGAAAAAAAAAATCCTGGCTTGCTATAGACACAGTCTGCCTATTTAATGAAAGGCATGTTGGCTTAGTTCTCATTTATAATGATTCAGCATGTGTTACTGAATTTAGAGATGCAAGTAAAATAGCAGCAAATTTAAATCAATAAATTAATCCAGTTAAAATCTAAAAAGAAAATTAATTTAATCCAATACAATCTCTTCATTTCTTGAGATGAAGAGCAGTCTTTAGGAGCTAACTCTCCTAAATAGTAAATAATCACAACTGCACCAGCTGTATGCTGATTCCTCCTATAAAGGACCTGCATTTCACAGTCCTCTTTATGGGTAGATCTCAGCAGTAGAAAATCACCTGCAGGATCAGTCTCTATGTTGTTCCTTACCTGTAAATTATACACAAAACCATTATATATCAATAAATGCTATTATTTTTATATCATAAGAACGAGTGCTGCCACTCTTGTAGCAGGGTAAGAAGCAGCACCCTGGCGGGAACAGCTATACTCAACCAGCAAGCAAAACACTGAAGAAAAACAGGAGCAAAAATGTGTTTCCATGGAATCTACATACAGCCCACAAGAAAAATGTACACCTCCTTTGTGAAGCATGGATGCACTATGAAGACATTAATATCTTGATATTAACAATTAAGGATAAGTCAGATCTTGCGTATCTTACAATCTTGAGCATTTAATATTACCTCATGCTACTTATCCGAACCACTCACCTCAAGTCCCTTCTTTTGTTCTGCTATTTAAGTAGGTATGTTGGTACCTTATTTGATGTGGCAATGCTATAAATATTCTCACAGCATTACAACCCAGAGATTACAAAAATATTACATTTCACATAATGAAATTAATGTAATCTCAGTCATTACATGAGACAACTGGCTTCAATAGCTTCTGTGACTGGAAATCAATGGATCATTTCATGCTGTAGCCTTATGCAACTGCACGTAGAATTACTCAACTCATTTCTTTGATTCATATTGTTTAGCAAGTAAAACCTAGTTCTCATGCAGAAAATAATGCTCCATTTTATGTTCATGCTTCTTTCATTGAAATAGATCTTGTAATTTGATGTGAGATTTCAGACTTTTCAGTTTCACACAGCAATTCACAAATTGTAACAGACAGCTGAGCAGACAGCTCAAGTTTTGATCTTAAATACTGCTGTTCTTAGGGAGTAGAAGCATATTTCTGTGGTGTTTGCTGGACTTCTTTCAAAACACTCAGCTAGGTGTAACCACTCTTTCACCTAATTTTTTTATTTGTAATTGAACACTAGAGGTTAAATCAGACCAACATCCACTTTTTCCCTAAAAATCCTGAAAGTCAGCAATACAAAATTCCCTTACTGGAAAATCAGTGATGGGACAGAAATACGCAAAAAATTAAGAAATTAAATTTTAGTATTTATAAAAACATCAGCATGTTTTAAATGCTTAATATGGATAAGAGATTCATATGGTCCCTTCCCCATCCACACCTGTTGATGCCTTCTTCTGCTGTGTAGCCTAATACTCTGTCCTTTCTACAGGTTACTCTGATATAAGCTCTGTACTGAAGATGGTGGCAAAACTGCAATTATATTAAATATTTTGGTGTGGTTTTTTGCAGGCATCAGCTTCAACCTGCCTGGGCTTGTTAAGTGAAACATGGTGAAACTGCCTCCAGGGACAACTCAAGTCTGAAAGCACCCCAGCTACTTTCTCTAAGTAGTAGTAGTAGTAGCTACTTTCTCTCACCTAAGCCCACAGGCAGGTGAGACTCCTTGTGATGCTCAGCTTCAGTATCTCCACGCTGTATTCCCAACAGCAGCTGTGCTTAAGGAACCTGAGGGGAGATCAGGGTGCCGTTTGCTCCAAGCTGACCTCCAAGACCAGACTGAGCCAGCAAGCAGTCCCCATGTGATGTCTAGACAAGCCTACCACACTCCCCATGGGGGCTCTCAGGGATTGACTAGCCCCAGCCTCACACAAATGCCCAGACTGCCACCTCCACACAGCTTTGGAGGATCCACTGTAGACACACGTAGCTAACCTCAAAATCAACTGCTGTGATGCGCAAAATGACCCATTTGGCATGCAACAGAAACTTCTCTTCCACCAGTTCTCAGGAAGCGTTCTCTTCAACGTTCTCACCCATATAGCCCACGTTCATCCTTTCCCAGCCCTGTCCACACTCCCCAGCAGGCACCATTCCCAGTGCAGGAAAAGCCAGCAGCACCATGCTCATTGCTTTGCAGCACGCTGCCACACAAACTGCCTTTTCCAGTTTTCTGCACACAGACTCACTGTATCTTTTCAAAGAGATAACATTCAAATTCACAGTTCTCTCTCCCCCGTCTGGCTAGTGCCTATGCTTTTTTTACTTCTTTCAGACATCTTTAATCGGGGAAGCACCAGCAAAGCTCCATGATGAAGATCCCCTCTCCCCTGTGTTTCCTCTATAACCCAATTCACTTTCCACAGGCCCTGCCCTTATCTCCCCAGCTCTAAGTGAAAGGTACTTCCACATTCGCCTCTAAAAGGAAAGGTTATGCAAATCTTTTTTCAAAATGCAGGCTAAGCAATTTGGCAGTATGTGGAATTGAAGGAAAAAGACAGAAAACCACACCACTGCAGTCATGGCATAACAGAAACGTTCTAAACACTGTCACATTTCCAAGGAAACTGACTAGGGTAGTAGGTTTCAGACCGCATCATTAGAGGTTGCATAGTGCAGCACTGCAACACCCACCCATGATACGGTTTCGGCCCCGTTCTCAGCACAGAACCGGGGGTACCGGCACACCCAGGGAGCTGACTCGTGCCCAAGTGCGAGCAGCAAAGCCTGGCACTGGGTTACGGCGGGCGCCCGAAGCCCGGCCACCCGCGCCGGGCCCAGGGCCGCCCCGTCCCGAGGCCGCACTCCAGCCCCGCCGGAGCCGGGCCGTGCCCGGCTGCTTCCCCGGTAGACAATGCCAGGGAGCGGCGAGCCCGGAGCCGGGCCACGGCCGCCGTCTCCGCTCGGTCCCCCTTCCCTGTCAGAGCGGCGGAACGGCTTGACAG
>VXBC01006029.1:835792-870513 GCA_013399945.1 Ploceus nigricollis | reverse complement strand
GGCAGGGAGGAAGGCACCGACCCCTGAGGCGGAGGCTGTGCCGGGGTTTCTGCATTCAGGTTATGTCAGTCTTCATTCCTTCCATTCTTTACGTGATAGAAACTTGGGGGTTCGGGTAAAAATAGAACAAAACCAAGACAAAACAAAAAAGTTTTGCACCTTTATGTGCAGTGGCTTGCTGTGTTTCACTAGAAACTGACATAATGTTTCCTAGTGCTTTGTACAGCAAAGCTTCGTGTGTCAATGAAGGAGGAATAACCTATTTCCTATTTAAATTTTACACTTTGTGGCCTGTGGCCAGGGATTAATTAATTCTTGGGTTTTGCATGCTCAGGAGACAGGATGCACCTGCTTTCTGGGCAAAGTTATCTGCACACAAATGGGAAGTTCGTGTAAAGAAATAGGCCAGATATGTAAAACTTCAGGGTGATATGTAGCTACTTTTTCCAGTAAGGAACTGACNCGCTGCGGGAGGTGTCGAGGGAGGAGCGGCCGCGGAGCCAGGCGGGGGCCGGCGGGAGTCAGCGGGGAGGGTTTGCCGGTGCGCACGGCGAGCGGGGCGGCGGGGAGGAGGCAGGGGCAGGTGATGGGGCGCAGGTCGCGCCGGGCCGCGCCCTTCGGGTTCGCACCAGCTCGGCGGTGCTCGGCTGCCCTTGTCAGGGCAGGGCTAGGCCGGGGAGCCCGGCAAAGCCCCTCCGTCCCCATGGCATCTCCGGGCGCTGGTGTCCGGCAGAGACCACGGGCAGCTGCGTCTACCCAGTGCCAGCCGCTGCGACCTGCTCAGGGCACTGTGACAAACGAGGGACGCGCAAAGTGCGGCCTCTGTCCCGGACGGACCGGCTGCCCGCCCCGGTGCGCCGCGGTGCAGAGACGCCTGAAAGGCTTATAGGGTTCAACACGACCTTTTCCACTGAGCTAGTTCTGGTTTGGTCTTGTGACTAGTTCATGGTGAGGTCTTGNACAAAACCAAGACAAAACAAAAAAGTTTTGCACCTTTATGTGCAGTGGCTTGCTGTGTTTCACTAGAAACTGACATAATGTTTCCTAGTGCTTTGTACAGCAAAGCTTCGTGTGTCAATGAAGGAGGAATAACCTATTTCCTATTTAAATTTTACACTTTGTGGCCTGTGGCCAGGGATTAATTAATTCTTGGGTTTTGCATGCTCAGGAGACAGGATGCACCTGCTTTCTGGGCAAAGTTATCTGCACACAAATGGGAAGTTCGTGTAAAGAAATAGGCCAGATATGTAAAACTTCAGGGTGATATGTAGCTACTTTTTCCAGTAAGGAACTGACAGCATTTGACAAATGTGAATCCATCAAGGTCTACAATTGCATTTGGCATCCTTCCAGTTACTGTTATCAAGCCCATTATCTCTCCTGCCCTGGTGCAACTACACCTGTACATGAGTTAATAAATGGCACTGAAGACAGCGCACATCTTGTCTATGCTTGTGCTTTTATCATATTCAGTGTTGGTTCACCTACTAAATCAACAAGGACTATTCTGAATGTAGACAAGTGCTTACAAAGTGCATAATTAAAAAAAGCAAAAAAGGAAAAATCCTACCACTTGTATTTCCTTCAAGAAATCACTCAAATGCAGTAACAATTTTCCCGCATTCCTTTTTTTTCCCGTCACCAAAATACTGAAGTTACAGATTGACACATTTTTCAGGGTAAATTTAATTTTCTTTTTTTAGCCTGATCGTTACTGCAACCTGATGCCTACAGTGCCAGGCAGGCTATTTTTAAAACTCTTCTACAAATACTGACAATATACCAAGGCAAATTACATTACAATCTTATATGTATTACTTTTTTAAGGACAAATATTCAGAGGAATTTTTTCAGTTGCACTTTTACCATTAAACAGTTTCCATAAGCTACAAATTAAAAAAAATATTAAATCTTCAGGTATTTAGAAATATCAACAGTAAAACCTTAAGTAGTTCTGTCTTTGGTGATTAAACAAAAGTTTCATTTATTAAAAATTTAAGAGGCAGTTAATTCTTTAAAAATGTAGCTGTTAACTTTAAACTAAAAACACTGCTCCACAAAAAAGAAAATTTCCCCTTGTTTTCATCTTTAAGAGCACTTTCTTTTTTCACAAATCTGCAGCCAGCCATCAGAAACAGATCGCTTTGCCCAGGTGAAAAGAAAGAGCAGAGTAGGTGACCTTGGTTTGTATTTTTTCGCTTAGGGCCAATCACATTGAAATTAAACTCAACTTTCTCGTAGGCTTCAGGGTCAGGCAAACAAAGTTTCTAATATATTGTGCTGACTGAAAGAACAGCTATAGAATGGAACACATCCATCATAAAGAGTATAATACTATTAAAAAGAAGCATACCTTAAGGTGGTTCCAAGAGGCAGCTCAAAGGACTGGATCTCAGCAAGGGCATTTTCATATATCTGATCTTTATTTTCTTCTAGATACAATTCTGAGAGATTTGACTTACTTTTCCTTGCCATAGGGTAGCATAAAACTAATCTAACTTTAGGAGAGGACTTTTATTCTGATTATTATAGTTGACTAAGTGACTCTGTAGTCAGCAAAACCAAGCATAAAAAAAAGATCCTGTGCTAACCTCGTGACTCCTGAGGACTTTGTGTCCAAGAATGGTGCACAGCTGCTCTTTTCCTGTCTGCTGGTATCATTTGCCTCGTATGCACTACCCAGGCCTGCACAGTTTTTGTGTGTGTGTGTCCAATATATATTAGTCTTAACAACAAATTTCCTGCCAAAATAATATTTTTACATCCTTGAAATAAATATTAAACCTGAAATTTAGTTATTTTGAAAACATAACTTTAAAGGAATTTCAGACACTAGACATCAATGCTTAATTTCTCTGTTAAGTTTTATGAGATTAATTTTTTTTTAAATTATATTTTCGTTTTGCTATATAAAAAGCTTGCACACAAGCACTTAGCTGTATTAATGAAAAAGGTTTATGGATCTCCTAAAGCACATTAGAAAAACAGAGAAACATTTATGTTCTCATCATTTTCCTTTTCTGCATTAGTAGTTGCTACTTATAATAACACATTGCAGAAAATGCTTTGTGATAACTGTGGGGTGTATATGTGTGAGCAAAAAAAAAAATGTTACTAATTTATTACCTGCATGGAAAAAAAAAGGGTAACAAATGTTGAGAGCAGTGCTGCTGTCACATCATTTTCATGATGATGGCAAAGAAAGCACTTTGCACAACTGCCATGAATTACTTTAATTTCAAACATGAGACTGGAGTTCTAGATCTTTAAGTTTAAACAACTCTTTAGAAGCCTAATTCAATATCATTTGGATAATCAATATATTTTCGGTTTTTAAATATTCCAAGGGTTTTAATCAAAATTCGGCTCCTGATCTCAGTACTGGTCCTGACAGAATTGATTAATCCAGACACTCGTGGTGCAGTCAACAGTTGAGTGCAGGGAAACAGAGATTACTCATTTTCGAGCAGGGTGATAAACAGTTTATTCACTTCTCTGTGCCCAGTGGGAGCACTGAGGAGATGAGTTCACATCAGTAGCAGTGGGAATGAACACTAAAGGCTGCAGTGAGTTAGGGCTACGTACAAATTTGCAATGTGTTTCCTTGAACAAGCTGCTTTAATCAGCCGTTTATTTTTGAACCAAAATTAAGCAATTGCTCTGTTAGCATTACTATGCAATACATTTCCTGCTTTCATGTTCTACATGGAGTTGTGAGTAATTTTTACACTTTTCACCAGAAATGGAAGCCTGTGATTGACCCATTCAGCCACTGGATGTCACACAAACGCAGATGAAAGGATGGATGTTGAAAATACTCATTCTAATCTTAACAGTCACAGGATTCAGAATTAATTTAACAATTATGAGGTGACACTGTGAAAGTAAACTGCAAATATTACAACAAGCTTAAGCTTATTCATGTGATGGAAGTACATCTACTGTCACTGTGGAAGAGCAGAGGCAGGGCAGGTAAATCAGAGGTGCCTCAGACGTCTACACCCAGCCAGCACACACTGTGGCTGGCAATAAAAACAGAATACAGTGATGGAAGCATGACGATTTATACAAAATGCTTTTATGAATATATTTATGTGATTTTAAATTAGTTCGATTCTTACAGAAGCTTTGGGTAAAATTTCTTCTTCCTCCTCTGCCAAAAATTTAAACAGTAGCTTGCTTTAGGAAATCAGCTAACCAAAATAAACAGGACTCTGAATCTGTTGTGCAAATGTTCTTGTTGGTATCACAGCTGCCTGGAAATAAATATGTTTAATAACAAAGCAAAACAATGTGAGAAGAAGCAAACAAATACAAAGGTGAATGACCAAGAAATAGGCAGATGTTACAGTCTTTTCAGTTGTGGCAGTGGGTGTTGAAGTACCTTGGTTCTCTGGACAGGATCAGACCAAATTGCACCAGGCCCAGCTGCTCAGCTCTCCAGGGTGTTTTACACCCCCACTGAACCTAAGACCATGACACTCAGAGGATGATCCAAGGTACAGTGGTGGGTCTGTATCTGACCTCAGATCTGTGGGCAGGAGTACATTAACACCTGCCAAAAGCCCTTTCTGCTGCAGGTGACCCTGCTTCTACCCTGTGCTGTCTGTCCAGCCTGTGCTCCCCTTCCCCAGTTCTGTCATCTGCTCCTCCCCACCATAATTCCAGTGCTGATTAGATGTGCCCAACATGTACATCTTTCAGTCACACAGGAGCTTTTCCTGTTTCCAGCTAAGCTCAGGGCCACTCTCAAAAGCCTTTAGGGAACTGCCTTGTTCAAGGAAATAAAGTATTTTTTAAAAAGACAAAGGGACAAATTCAGTATAGGCACTTGACATCAGCTTCTGGCAGAACAGTGTATCTTTGCTTCACAACTATACATAACACACTTGGAGGCTGCAACTAAATAGTTTGTCATGAAAGACAATGCTAAGTAATTTTTTTTTTATTTATGGTACTCTCCATGAAGAAAAGGACAGTAGACATTATCATTTCTGAGGTATCATGCTTGCACTAGTTCAGATTTAACCAGGTCAAGAAGCCTGAGAAGGTATTAGTCTTCTAGAAGTCCCTGGCAGAAAATGAGAAGGTATTTTCTGTGCTGGTTAAATTCACACTATTTCTGTGAAGGAAGTATTTCATTATCTGGACATGCAGAAATCTCAGGCCCTGTAAGATATAGAGCTGTTGCCATCTTTCCAATCATCCTGAGGTTTTCCTTTGAAAAAATTATCCAAAGCACCTATTTCTTGCTGAAGGTGTGAAAACAGTTCACAGCTCAGAAGAGAGCAAGAGGGGAAATTGAGGCAAATTATCAACAATATTGTGAAACAGGATGCAGAGGCTTATCTAAAGCAAAACCACTTTCACCACGTCCTCCACGTTTCTCCCCTTCCTCCCCTAATTCCTACTCTTCCTCAACCCTAATGGGATACCAGAGGGCCAAGAACTGCTGGCTTAAATCTTGCCTGCCTGTGTTGATACTTTAAAAATACATTTTACCTACATGATCATTTCAAAAAGGGTAATGTGCTGTAGAGTAGGGTCCTTACTGGGTATGCAATTCCAGTGTAGATTACTTCCTTTTTTTACAATTGCTAGTGCAGGATTAGCAGCTTTGTGTCTGTTTCATTTTCTTTTCCAGTTGGATTGGAATCCATTTTGAATGAATTATGGAAAAGAGAGAAGGGGGAAAATGTCCATCCTCAAATGGAATTACTATAGATAATTTTCACATGCAATGCCATCCATAACAAATTACTTCATTGGTCATTGCCCAGATATCTCCTCTTTACATCCCTCCACAAGGACAACAATGCCATTAGTCATTTCTCTGGCATCTCCTGCTCTGCTACTGCCTTCTTTCCTGGGCTCATCCCCAAACTGGACCCTTGCAAACCAGCTCATTCTCCCTAGAAACTGAACTGACTGCTCCTGTTCCCCTTGTGCTTGTTTTTCTGATGTCCAGACCCATTTCTGCCTCTCAGATGAAGCATGGTAGCAACAACCTTACCAAATGATTCATGGGGAAAACAGGCAGATGAGGAGATGATGGAATTACCACTGCCATTTTTTGCCTTTTACCTTTTTGCCTAATATACAGCTAGTACATTAGATATTAGCAGGGAGATTACTTTTTTTTATTTCAGAGCATTTAAGTGAATTATATTTTCTAAATAGTAGTCAAAATCATAAATACATTGGTTTTTTGTTTTAATTACTCTCGATTTAAGAATTGGACAGTGTATATAACAGTCTTCACCAAAATACCGAATGAACAATGTTCTATTTCACGTGGGGGTTTTTCATGGTAAATTATCAGAACAGCACACATCTCTCCCATACTGGTGATGCAAGGGATGCTGATGATGCTCATCTCATTGACGTTAGGATGAGTGCATGACGGACATGTGGCTGGTGATGGCCAAGTGATCCCAGCTTGATGAGTTGCTCTGTCAGCTGAGCCACAGTGAGTGACAGACACGGTGCCCACTCTGAGTCTATTCTTACTGCAAACTGAAATGCTTTAATTGAAACTACTATGAACAACCCACTCAGAAGTTTGATAATTTTTATCATGGCCTTTATTCTTTTAATACTTCAGGAAGAAAAAAAACCAACCTCCTCTGAATATAGGCTCAAATCACTTTAGCTAATAATTAATTAAACTAAATATCTCCATAGGCATTTTCAGTCTCTCAGGTTCTTATTTCAGTTTAGTTAGAACTCCACCTAATTGATTTAAGTGAAATAACTCTGCCTTAGAAAGGAATATTTTCAGATAGTTTTTTGCACTAGTTCTGTGTAGGTCAGGCTTATACTTCTGCTACATTCTCCACTCATGCTTCCCTGAAGTTTGTTAGAGGGAACAGTTAACGTGATGGTTGGTATTTAATTGTTCTTCTAGTCAGATCTGGCCAGAGGAAATCTTCAGTATTCATTTTGCTGAAGAGCCCGTGCCTATTCAGTAGTGTTAACAGCAATCAGGAAATTTAAAGGAAGTGCCTTGACTATCTGCTGCTTAGATAGCTGCGTCTTATTACTATGAAAAAAAAGAAACATTGCCAAATAATACTATACTTCAAGAGAAAATCTCTTTTCCAGTAAATGAGTACAAGAATCATTATATAAAGTGTCACACCACACTAACTGCTTTTTTGTAATATTTCCTAGCTATATTCAATTAACATGGCACATTAGACCTTGTAAATCAACACGATTAGCTTTGAAAGGAACCGCTTGTTTTTTGACAACATTCCAGGTCACAAACACTTTTTCCAGTGAAAACTGAACAATTACAATAAGACTCTGTTTTGGTATGAAAATAGGAAATGATGCTAAACAAAAGGGAATGTTTGTTTAGAAATTCCAAGGCCATTAATTTATATTAAGAAACTGTTTGTGCTCAGAGACTATAATCAAAAGGTGATGTGAATCATTGATCACAAAAGGACTTTATAGATAAGGAGCAAGTGCAGTGCTGGGTGATTGTATTATATATTAACAACTTTCATGAGCAGCTTTTGCTGATTCATTTGGCAGGAAGTGAGCTGCCAAGAGAGATTTCTAGGGGAGGAACAATCAACAATATTTTCATATAAAATAACCTCCAGTTACTGTATTGTTCTCACAACATTTGATAATGAATGTTTTCCTGTTCAAGAAAAAAATACATAAATCACAAAAACAAAGGCAAATCTGGTTTAGTGTTACACTGCTATAAATACACACACAGGCAAAGAAAGGGCACTGATCAATTAAAAAATTGGAAAACCGGTAAATACTCCTTTGTGAAATTGCTGCATAGTTTGGAATTAAAGATACGGTAAATGCTATTCTTTTTTGGAGGAAAAAAAAGTAACACCTTTATCTTTCTTCTTGGTTTGGAAGTTCACTGGCCATGGCACGCCTGGGATTTTATCCAAAAATCAATACTTGGTTTCCATTCAGGAGAGCAAGACCTCCACGGACACCAGCTCTGAGCCACACTGGGGGCTAACGCCATGCTGGGAGGCTGCTACAAATGACAGGAGAGCTCCATGCTTTAAAAATTGGAACTGAATCACTGCAGGCAGAGCCAACACAGCAGCACACCCTCAGCCCAGGACACCCATGTCACCAAGCCAGCCCCACGAGCACGTTCCAGAGCACCCCGTGGCAGAGGGACAACTTGGCCCTCCAAGCAAGTCAGCCCTGAGCAGCACAGCCAGCCAAGGAGGGGGTCCCCACTGCTCCACCACGGTGAGGAGCGCTGGGGGCCTGTGTTACACAAAGTTCACCAGGGATAGTCCACAGCAAGGGGACACGGTGAGTCTGGGGGTCCTCTGCCATCCAGCCCATGCCGAGGATGCTTTGCCCACCATGCCAGCAGGCATTATTCAGCTTTCTTAAACCCTGTCATTGCTACCACTGGTACAAATAGAGAAAAAAAAAATACAAATGCCTTCAACTAATCTTAGTTATAACTTGATGTGTGATGGCAATGCCCAAATGCAGTGAATTTGGGAACTCATGGTGGAGGAAAGAACAGGAGAGAAAGCATGGACCAAGGAACTTCTGAGAGTAAAAGATGCTGCAGAATATCTTTTAGACACTTGTAGGTTCTGCTCTAACTGGATCCTGGTTAGATGTTATTCACAACCAGTTGCATAGTTCTTTAACACAAATTTTCCTATTTTAAGATTTTCTACAGTACTTGTCCTTAAATGCATGATAACAAATCAGGGGCAGATTTAGGAAGCAATCTATTAGAATGACTAAGAAAAGTTTTAAAGAAATTAAGGAAAAAACCAGAAGCCAAATATGTTGGCAGTTGTGGATTTTCATTCAGCACAGATCTGGCAGAGCTCTGGTTCTTTATCTTCCTTTTTTTTTTCATTATGAAACATGTAGCTATTCTCTGATTCAGGAAATACTAATTAGGCAATCATGGAAAGGAAAGGCAACTCTTGCTAAGGAAGAGTGCTATATAATAGGCTGTCCACTAATTCTACCACAAATGATCACCAGAGAAAGTACTGATTATCAAAAATCTGTCAGTCAAACAGAAAAAATTAAAAATATTCTAAAGTAAGGATTTAAAAGGTTTTTAAAATTAGAATATCTTGAAATGTTCTGTTCAGTAAGGAAGATCTATTAGCATAACTGGAGTCTGAAATCAAGATAGAGTTTTTATACAGTTAATATAAATTCAGACTTTAGCAAATGGTTTAAAATATCACACATTGTTGCCAAATGAATACTCACACTCTCACTTCTGCTGGTTGATCTCATCCTGAGAACACAGATAACAATCCATTGTCAGATTAAGGCTGTCTTGATAATGTAGCTCATCTGAGTGACAACTCAACAACAAGAAGCTATAGTCTGCTCATCAAGCACTGCAGGAAAGACAAGAATAAATAATTAATCATGGCAAAACCCAGCTAGTGGGAATATCAGAAATTCCTGACTTAAGAATCATTGTTAATAACATAAAATATTTGAAGCCATTTGCATACTGAAATTTACCAAGGCAATGCAGATACTGTAAAACAAAATTGCAAAATTGTAGAACAACAAACTGCAGGTTCTGGTAATTAAAAAATGTAAAGTCCAAATGATGATTTAAAATGTATTTCCCCCTTTGCATACAGCAATCTACCTGAGATACTAAGATTTCAGGAAATTTTATCTATTTAGTGTAATTAATGAATTAGAAATTCAGATATTTAACACATCCTATCTCCAGTTAGCCAGGAAAGTCATTAAAGATGTCTGGGTCATGTTAAGAATAAAAAAAAAACATTTTTCACATTAGGTTTTACATTAGGAAGCAAGAGGGATGCACTGAAAAAGTTAGAGCAGATTAATTCCTCTTTTCATTATCCAGAGAGGTACATTTATAAAAGAAACTAACAAAAGGCACAGACAAGATGCATTTCATGGAAAACAGAGTAATAATGAACCTTCAGCAGTACTGGGAGGATTCAGATTTGCACTGCAAATAGGTATTCTAATAATGTTAGAAAGCAAACAATTATCTCAGAAGAATTGCTAATGATAATTTAATTTTTTTTCTTCTCTTACTTTATTACTACAGGATGAAACTGTCCTATAGTTGGGTGGTCCTATTATCTATTTCAAAAATTGACAAGCTGAAATAAAGGGTGATTAAATATATTTATATGCTCATATATACAACATTTGTATGTTAGCCATTACCTGCCACCTTCCTCCCCCATCTCTCAGTGTAACATAAGCTTTACATGTACAGTTTCCTTTTCCTCTTAAAGGCAATGTATCATTTTCAGAGGTTATGAGCCCAAGAGTGTAAATTTTGCAACTTGAAATGTAGCACATAACATTGTCTCCCATGTCTGCTTCAAAACCTTAGAGGAAATTTTGCCTGATTGAGACAAAAAGCAATTAAATCTTCAGTTTTGAGGGATTTTTTCAATGCTTTGACTACAAACTTTCAAAAGGCACAGAGGTATTTTCCTTGCCCAAGACAAGCAACCAACAGACTTGGAGCCCACCACAGACCACTGCCCAGGCACAATGGGGAAGGAAAATCAGCCTTACCTCTGAATTTTCCTGTGTGTTTAAATCAGACACTTAATGATTTTTGTTTAATGTAGGGTTTGAGTTTGAATAGTACTTTAAGCACTGAACTGTCTCCTTAATGTTTGGAGGGGATTAAGTTCAGAGTTCATTGTGTTGTCTGTCATTTTAAAAAGATTAGATAGTTTAGTTCGGCTCCTACTGGCTATGTAAAAGTCTCTGTATTTATTGACTGTCTGGAGTCATTATCAAAGCTTCTAAAACCAATCGACACCTTGTAAACAAAAGTCCCATTATTTTAGTGATCCTGATAAGATTTACATGATATCCACATTTTTGTTATGATTGATTTAACTGTTAGAGATATTCATACTGTAAGAGGTTATGTGTGATACATTATTACCAATTGAATTAACAAATTAAGCTTTAGATTGGTTTGGAAAATACAAATGAATGTAGCCCATCCTAGTCTGTGCCAGGTATAACTTGTAGTTTTAGGTTTGGATCAGGAAAATTCAGAAAGGTTTCAAATATTCTTCCAGGAGAAAAAGATCCTTTCAAAGGGAGGAAATTCTATTTTAAACTTGGGGATCATTCTGGTGAGTATTAGTAAACTGAGAAACAATATCACGTGGAAGAGTCTGATATCATAAAAGAGTAGATTTTCTTTCATGTATTAAGAAAGGTGGGCACCATTAGACTACTACTATACAATTGTTAAATTGTATGAATGATTTATTTTTCAAATAGCTATACAAAAATCAAGTTGAATTAGAGACTTCAGAGTCATTCTCAAGAAATGACTGAAGGGTTTTGGTTGGTTTATAAAGGGGCAAAGTTAAATTACAGGGCTGACAATTGAACAATCACATTGTAAATATAATTGACAACCAGTCCCACTTCTGATGCCCCAGGACTTCTATTTGTAAGTCAGATGCTCCAAACATTGCAACGGATTGCAGTCTTTCTGAAAGAGAATGATGCATTTAGAAGATGGGTTATAAAATCATAAATCATAACTGACAGACTAAGCAAGTTCCATTGGATTTGAAAAATTTGGCACAATTTTTACAACCATGCAGTCATGGCAATATTTTTTTCATCATTCATGTAAGGAGGTAAGTAAAGGTACTCCAGGAGAGGTAAGAGCATTTTTTAGGCCTGATGATATAGTTGGTTAAAAAAACCCTCAGTTTTTTATAACAAAAAATACCCAGCACATGCTGTGCATATCATGGTAGGGCTCTCACATAAACTGATTTTACAGAAAGACTTTTCTTATTGAACGTCAGCTTACATTGTGCAACAAGTCATTTTTTTGTGGCGATCCGTCTGCTGAACATTTGTTTACTGACATTTGATAAATACTTGCTACTTCAGATGTTAATCAAAGGTGTTAATAAATCAAATCAGTTTGTTAAAACCTGGTGTGTTGACAGTGCCAAGGTATCCTGTAATCTGTGTCAAAAGGATCAATAGAAGCAAATGAAAACATTACCACTGTGGGACAATATTGATTTTTGTCTTAGAAATACTGACTTAGCTCTGAACTAAATCATTAAAATCAATGAAAAATCTTCCATTGACTTCACTGGGCATTGGGTCAGGTATTTAGGCTGACAATTTTTGGTTCAGGTACTGTTTTTAAGTTTGCAGGTGCAGAGCAGAATGGGGGCCTGATCCTTAATGGCAAGTTCCAGGCATGTGTGTGATGCAAATTTCAAGAAGCGGCTCCGGGAACAGCTCCGTTGCGCAGTTTCTCAGGAAATACAAATTTAGAAGGTTTGCATGATAGGCTAAAGTTTAATCTCCCTCCATTATTACTACTTCAGTTTGTGTGACTTGGTTTTTCAAATTTAAATCATCTTTTTCATTATTTTGAAACACAATGTTTAAGTAATTCACCTTCCCATTAGAATTATTTCTCAAAGAATTTATGGCCTTCAAGGTAAAGGTCTGTGTAATGGGATTACAACCATAACAACTACACAATAGCATCATTAAGGGTACTTCAGTTGCATTTACTTTCCCAGTGCTTGAATTTATTGCTATTCTGTAAAGTCTCTATTCAGAAAAAAAATATGTTTAGTTCCATTTACAGAGCTGACTTTGCCTGAGAGAGATTAGAACTAAAATTATTTGAGATAGAATCAAAGAATTCCATCTTTTTAATTAGTCTGTTAAAGGCAGGAGCACCTAAAACAAATATTTAACTCTGTTGTTGAACACTACTGCCAAAGTCATGAAGAGGAAATTTATAGGGAGCTCTAAAGTCACTTGACAATTATTTCCTTGGGTTATGAGTTCTCAAATTGCTGTTTATTGCCAATAGCACTACATTTCAACATAAATAGGATTCGTGGGATTAGTGCACTGTCCTGGTAAAGATGTTTAATCTTCACTTAAAATGAAATATGGTAATTGAACCCCTTTCTTTTTGTGCAAGAAGTGCCTTTAAACAAGGCTGGCTGGTTTTGTACACACTAATGAATCTGTAGCTAAAATACCTGTTTGGTCAGAAGCCAGGCTTACCTTGTTACCTGATGTTCTCTGTAAATATAAAGCATGAGGTGAAGAGGGGGAAGAGAAAGGGAAATGTTCTAATAAGAAAGAAGAATTAACCAATACTACTTAAAATACTTCATCATCAACAGGATTAAAAATGAGAGAGAAATAATAAACTTTGGCCAATAAACAGCTAGTTCAAATCCAGAGAGTTACGTGTTTAAAAAAAAAGTAATTTGAATATTTTATTTTGTTTTAACAAGTTTAATAAACTCCCCCCTCTCTTTTTTTTTTCCCCTTTTTTCCTTTTTGGCAGCTGGTCTGAAGCCCAGCTTAGTTTAGCAGAGAGACAGAGACAGGATTACCTCTCAGTTTTAGGATGACCCCTTGCAAGCAGAGGTAAAGAAAACTCATCATTCACGATAGGATTTGCTTTGTCAGAGCTGAAACAGTTCCAAAACATCCAGAAAAATAAGGGACCCCATCTCCCTGCCTGCTACTTCAACATTTCTACTGGTTGCAAGATAGTAAGCATTTTAAGATCACTTTAAACAGTTGAGTGCTTCACTGAGATGCTTATTGTTGGAGCCTCTTAAAGTCCCATGCCAATGGCAGTCAACATCTTCGAGAGTCTCAGAACGCTTTTTCCTGAGTCCCTCAATTCTTCCTTAGCTACAGGGGTCATTGCAGCACCATTCCAGAACCAACATCTCTCACCTGGGCGTCCCCAGTACAACCTTCTCACCTAGACAGGTGTTCATTTGGGGAGGCTCTGTGGGCACAACACAGCTCGATCCACACATCCAGTCTCCTGCTGTACTGGGTGGCCTCATTCCCCCTGACCTCTGGGACCGAGCATGGCTTCTGCCATGCCCTGAGGCACGCCCAGGTTTTGCAGCGAGGAAAAGTGGTTGTTACAGGTGACAACTGCCAATACAACAAAACAGACATTGCAAGTCTGTGCGCTGTCCTGGTGCTCACCCCACATGGATGCAGCCAGGCAGATGATCATGAGCTCAGACCCAGCTGCACCCAGGATACTGGTGTGACCACTGTCACCCACAAGTACAAATTTTCGAAGGATCACAAAGTCAGAAATCCACCAACAGGCACCATGTCCCCAAGACTGTACTAGGAAGGGTTTGCTGAAGATCTGCCCTTGTAATCCCTGTCCCTAAATATCCCACCAGGTCAAAAACCTTTCCAGGGTCTCAGAACAAATTAACCAGGCTCTCCTCCCTCAAAAACTTTGCTGAGTCGAGTCATGGGAAATAAAAGAAAATATTTTCTCAGTATTTAAATTCCCCACACCCAGCTGTGGGAGATGCCTATGAGGAAGATAAGGAAAGAATCAGGAGAAGCACAGGCTTCCCTTTGCTTAGTAGGGAAGCCAAACCTCCAAGGTGGCCACCACATGCTGCTCCAGCCTGGGGCAGGTGTGTCTTGAAGCTGGATTTGGAAACTGTGTGGGTTTCCCAGGCTGAAGGACTCAGCAATAGAGGAAGGGTTCTCCGTGCTGTGTCTCTTCCTAGAAATTCTCATTTTGTACATTAAGACAACCTCTTATCTTACAGAAAAAATTAATTTTTTGTCACTTCTGTTTTCTATCATGAGGACAAGGAACATAATGCCTTCTGATTTTGTGTGATTACCAGGAAGCTGCTAAATGACTTCACACATCTGATGTTCCCAAAAGTTAACATGCAAATTTGTTGATATTATTGGAACACTGACTGCAAAGAATCATAAGTCCCTTCTTTCAGAAAATTATCCCATCTACTTTTTCCTTATTTTACCTTACAGATTTTGAGACAGTGGAGTTCACATTTATAGGCCACTGGCTTGTTCTTAATTAACATTAATTAAGAATTAATGTTAATTCTTAAATTTCTTAGGAGGGCAGCATGGAAGCACTTTGCTGAATTCAGAAATGCCTGGTTAAGAAAGCAGAAACCTTGCATTTCTCCTCTCCGCTCCCTGTGTGATCCCTTGTGAGAACCCCAACTATATTAACTGTAGCTGTGATCTTCTCTACCAAAATAGTGTAATGGCATTTCTGTAAACTGGTGAATGATTGTTAAAATCCATCCGGGGAACTTTGAAAATATAGAAATACTTTCCAGGTAAAACATTCAGATTGCATTAGTAATATAACTGGCATCAAATAATCAAATGTATTGAAACATCTGTCAGTAAAATGAAGAGGCACAACTCTCAGGTTAACGGCATTTAACAAACAGCTTGGCTATGTACTGAGCTGACATCTTTTAGACAAGATCAGAACTATTCTGCTCTGCCAAAGTCTCTTACAGGTTGTGCATGAGTGTATTTTAATTAAATTGTTTTGATCATGGTTACTCACAGTGGTGCAAGGGGACACTGCTGGTATCTCATACCTGGAGGGAAAAAAAGAAAGCCCTGCACTAAATATAATGAAGCGTAGCTAAAGGAACCTGGGGCTCCTGGTTGATGGCAAATGAGTCAGCAGTGCCCTGGCAGCCAGGAGGGCCAAGCGTGTCCTGGGGCACGCTGGGCACAGCATGGCCAGCTGGACAAGGGAGGGGATTGTCCTGCTCTGCTCTGGGCTGGGGCGGCCTCACCTCGAGTGCTGGGGGCAGTTTTGGGTACCACAATATAAGAAAGTTAGAAAGATATTAGAGAGTGCCCAAAGGAAGGCAGCAAAGATGGCGAAGGGCCTTGAGGGAAAGCTGTTTGAGGAGTGACTTGAGTCACTTGCTCAGCCTGGAAGAGACTGAGGAGGGACCTCATTGCAGTCTACAATTTTCTGGTGAGGGAAAGAGGAGGGACAGACACTGATCTCTGCTCTCTGGTGACCAGTGACAGGACCCAAGGGAACAGCCTGAAGCTGTGTCAGGGGAGGTTTAGGTCAGATATTAGGAAAATGTTCTTCACCTAAAGGGGGTTTGGGCACTGGAACAGACTCCCCAGGGAAGTGGTCAGAGCACTAAGCCTGACAGAGCGCAAGAAGTGTTTGGACAATGCTCTCAGGCACATGGTGTGACTTGGGGATGTTCCTGTGCAGGGCCAGGAGTTGGACTTGGTGATCTTTGTGGGTCCCTTCCAATTCAGGATATTTTATGAATCTATGATGATTCTGGCTGGTGTACTTGTATTTACCTTTTGATAATGGCACAGTGCAGCAGACCTGGTAAGATATTCCTCACTGCACTTGCACATTAATTTAAGAGTAAATCACTCATTGACTAGTACAAAAAATTCAGAGTTAAGGATTGAGACGGCATTTATGCAGTTAACCAAGTCTGTACACACACTCAGCCATCAGTTGTTTAAGTGCTGGACACTCCCAATTTCTAGAGGTCTAGACAGGCTGTAAAGAAGGGAGTGTTTAGCAGAGTCCTGGTTTTTATAGGCTTAGAAGCACCATACTCACAAACTGGAAGCAGAGAGATCTACACAAACAGAAGAACCCTCAAAAATCAAACCAACCTCCAAACTCAATTCTTCAAAACAGGTTTACATGAAGATTTTGAAACAATGATTGGTATGAAGAATGCTTGTCACCCACAAAAACTCTTGTCTAGCAAAAACCCCCACATTTTCATAAATCAGACTGTTCATAACCATACAGGCATAGGTCTTCTATACACAGTTGACCAGATGTGAACTTACTCCGACAAGGACTACTGTCAAACTCTTAAAAATTGTGAAACTAACTTTGAACTTCTTCATGCTGGTTTATATTCAATATCAAATCCATTCTTAGGACCTCACCCACTACTTCTGTAATGCAATGCAACTGTTCAGAAACATATGCAGCCTATGCATCATATCCAGTCATAACCCAAACATGTTTGCTTAGGTTTTCAAAGGTCTTGTGTCAATTATACGTCACAACACCTCGGTAACCAATAATCATATTTTTTTTTGGCAAACATTCATCTAAGAATGATAAGTGTGCCAAGTACTGAAAGCTACATCATCTTACTCCAGCTTACTCAGCTTCTGGTTTTCTTAGTGCTTCTGAAGCAGCTAGCAACAATTCCAGGTTCCAGGTTTTGCATCTACGACAAAAATACTTAGGGTGGATGTCCAATTGGCTTCAAGTTCAAAGTAATCTTTCATTCATCATTAGAACATATTACAATGAAAATGCCTTTGACCTCAACTTCAGTCTTTTTAAACTCACATGTGCATACAGATGTTCTTTCTCGTAGATAGTTTTTTGAACATCACGTAATATAAAAGTGGACAATACTATGAAAAATTTTAAAATAGAATAATACAGTAATTGTATGATGGTAATATATTTATACAGGTACATAGTTAAGATTCAAGATAGCTTAGTCATTGTCTAATGATGAAGGCAAATGACTCAGTGAGTACAGTAGCACTTAAAGAGTTCAGTCATTTGCTTGAGAATAATTTTTAAATTATTCTTCTTAAGCACAATGGAGAAATATGTAAACCATTACACAGCAGTGTTATAATAAACTTTGATACTTGTCTTTTTTAACTGCTGAGGCAGCTGTGATTAAATTTTTTCTGGGAATCTACTTACTTGTGAGGCTTTCTTTTGCAATGTGCTTTGCTGAGTAGTTTGCTGTAATTAGTTTTGTCTGTATTGTTTGAATTTCTAACTAATGGCATATCCAGGATTAAATGTTTTTATTTTTGTATTTATTTAGCCCTTTCAAAAATTTGACTCATGAAATCTAGCAGGATCTATTCAAAGTGCTAACTCATGAAAAGAGGTAATATGTTAATAATTTGTTATTCATACCTGTAATAAGTTACACCCTTACCTCCTAGTATCTTTTGACTGATGAAAGACCATGGAATTTGATGTGATCTTAATGTAATAGCTGAGGATTCTTGTAGTGCTAAAAAATCCTTGTCAATACCTGGCTCTGTGCTACACTTCTATTAATTTTTGTAAATACAAGCTCTAAAGAGCAAAACTTTCACTAAAACTGGCAGGTGAATTGATTCACCATTCCCCAAGATAACAAGCACATTCTTCAGATCATTAACTGGAGTCAAGGTTGATGAGAAGCTGTGGCTACCCTTCAGACATTCATTTATGTCCCACCTTTCAAATGTACCATTCTCCTGTGCATCTGGGAATACAGCTCTCCATGTGCAGAACACTCAGACTGGGTCACCAAAAACGGAGTATGTGAGATGACAAGTTGATCTACAGAGTCAGGATCTCTAATCTTAGGGTCAGATCATCCCTTCCCTGCTTGAATTCAGAGCCAGACATGTAGCTTATAGATGCACTGCCCAGCAAGTCATGCTGCTGAATACAAGCATGAATATATTCATTGCTCAAGATTTGCTAACTTTTAGAACTTATAGAAAAAAAAAATTACAAATGTCTTACTGAAGACAGTACATCTTCAGTGAGTCCCTATAAAAGCCCCACTGAAGATGGACTGTGTAGCACATCCCAGTCCAGGTCACCTGGCCAGGAGTGCCACTGTCACTCTGTCTGTATTCACACACAGAGCTGCTTAGGACAGGAATAATATGTCTCCAGAAACAAACACTACAGCTTGTTCTCCAGCAGATTGAAACAAGATAAAAATAATGATTTGGGAAACAAAAACTAATCCTATGTTTGTTTAAATGTGACAGCATTTTGTTGTTGCTCTTAAAGAGCCTCTCAGTGCTCACAAACAGCTCAAATCACCACAGCAGTGTGGAACCACAGATTAACTACTGGGAATCACAGAATATTCTGAGTTGGAAGGGGCCCACAAGGATCATTGTGTCCAACTCTTTAGTGAATGGCCTGTACATGGATTGAACCTGTGATCTCCCTGCTCCAACCAACTTATTGCTCCTTCGAGGGAAGGAGATATCAGCTGTTTCACAGATGGGTGCCTGAAGCATAGACTGATTGTATCAAATACCTTATCCAATATTAAACTGGAAAGGAGTGGCAAAGCAGAAAATTGAACCCAGATTTCCCAAGTCCTAGCCCAGGATTCTCAGCACAAGTAGATCTATGCTTTGCAAAAGTGAGTGTTTCTGATTTTTTTCTGGTACTTTCGGGTTCTGATGAGGCTGGAAATATTCCAGCAAAATAAGGAAGTGGAGTTGAGTATGAAAGATGAAACAAATACACATGTAACCAAACTTCTTTGGCAACATTAAGCTTGGTTTGAACTTAGAAAGTTTTTTTTCCAGGACAAATTAATCTCTAAATAAAATTCTATGATTTGTGATATGGATTTCCTTTTTAAAGCAGGTTAATAACTGTACCTAAAAATATGAAAGAGAAGAAAGCAATTTAGGAAGTCAGACATTCGAGGTTCAATCTTAACTTACTGCTGAGCATTATCTCATAGAGCATTGTTGCCCAAAATGTTGGATCTGTTGCCCAGGGCGAAAATTTCCTGACCTCTCCATAAAATGGATCAAGGAATGAGAACAGCAGAAAATATATTGGATACAATTGCTTTTGGTTTTTTTGTCCCTCTCTTAGCTGGCTGGCTGCTGGGTCAGACAGCCATTGCTCCTGGTGCACAAAAAGCAGCAGAAAATTGTGGCACAAAGATTGAAAGGGGACTGTGTTTTCTCATATCATGTAGCTGCCACAAGTAGCTGATCTAACACCAAACTCCATTGAGTGAGAAAAATGTGGTCCCCAGTTAAGGCAGCCATTTCTTTCGGACTGAGATGAAGAAGGGTTTCCCTCCTTTGCTCTTACGTGCCTGAAGTATTTTTCCAGACTGGTACAACCATGACTGTGCAAATGTTGTGGTCTTCTGAGCCGCTACAACTTCTGTGGGATAGAGAAATCCATCTTTGACAGAAATCCATCTTTGACAGAGTCATGGAGAAAAAACAGACACAAACTGAGGTAGTGGGTCCACCATTAGGTTGTGTTGCAGGATAAGTTCAGACCTGATCAGGCATGATGGTTTACCATGATCACATGCATCTTGGTAAATCTGTTACATTTAATCTTTTAAAAATAATAAAATAAAAAGAACTTTAACATTTACAGAAAGACTACGTGCTGTGCTTTTTGTTATGGATCCTACATTTGTAATCAGGTACGAGGTTCCAGGAACTCAAATTTATCTATTGGAACCACAGACAGAAATTTACACACATTGTATAGAAGCTTGTCTGCATACTCCATTGTAATTGCTTCAGCTTCCAGAAGGCAGCAAATTGCTAAGATAGGTCTTTTTCAGTTTAGCACCAAGCTCCCAACAAGATGAAAACAGCTTGTGGTAAATATAATAGCTAGCAGCCAGAACAATGGCAATTAGGACAACAGCCTAAATCCTGTGGTGGCTCTGGAAAATGTGTGAACGGTCTTGCTAGTGTAGTGATAAGAAGTTTAAATTAACATCCATTAGCATCTCTGGGAGTCCTACAGCAGCCCCAAGCCAAGAAATCATTAAGCTGGTGCTTCTTCCTCCTAGCTAACCTTGGCTGGATTTAAGCAGAGCTGACATCACCTTACATGCTTCTCCAAGCAGAGACATGGGGCTCTGAATCAGGACCGAAAATCCCAAACTGGATGACACTAACGCCCCCCTCAAAAAAAATATATAACCCCTCTAAAAATAAAATTAAAATAAATAACTTTTAAAAGAACCGCCAAAGGATTTCTATTTAAAGGCATCGGCTTAATTAGAAAGATTAATTAGTAATTCAGTTGTTCAGACCTTTCACGTGCACTCGAGTCCATGAGTCCACAAGCCAGAGACTCTCCAGAGACGTGGACCTGCTGTACATCCTCAGGGACATAGGGTACCATCATCTATTTAAGACTTTATGAATACAAAAAAAAAATTCAAAAAAGGGGCAGTTGAGTTGTAGAGTGCAGTTGTAGGGTAGTGTGAGATTCCACAAAGCAGAACTGCACAAAACTTCCAGTTTTCACTGTGCAAATGTGTGTATGTGAAAAACTATATGGCTGATTAGTAGCTGTCAAGTCTTTTTCACAGCACTGATTATCCAATATTGACTAACAAAAGCAGGGTTTCCCTCACCCCCAGTGAAAACGGACATATTCTTCATGAGGCAACAGTGCACATTTACTTCCTGCAAAGTACTGTTATTTTCGAAGTAAAACTATTTTGAAGAGCAGGACAAGTTTTTTTTGAGGTAGGTTCCTGACTTTCACTTTTGCTATATAATCTAACTGAAAGAAAAAAAGGAGAAAAGTTCAACTTCTAAAAAAAAGTCCTTGGTTTTATGCACTTTCCTGTTTTCTGGCCAGCAGTGAGAGTTCATTCCTCACAAAGGACTGACAAGGCTCAAAATTACAGCACACAGCAACATGTCCTGCATTTTTCAAAAATTTCCTTAGCTCTACTGAGTGCTAAGGCCCACACACCCCTTCTGTGGAAAAAGTGGTAGGAGGCAGCAACCAAAGGCAAGAAGAAAAAATAAAGTGCCTCTCAGGGTTTCCTTGGCATAGCGAGGCAGACTGGAAACCAGTGGAATTGGAAAACTCGATTATTTCCCAGCTTGCATTCAAGGACTGACAGGATTCTACCAGCATCCCTGCAGGTTTGGGCTTTGGGGCCCCTTTGTTCAGATGGGATGGCTCTGCTTGGGTCACATTGCTGACTGGCTCCCCCAGCAGTTGCCTGATGGGATTTGGAGCAATCTCCTGCTCATGTTCATCAACTAATACACAGTTAAAATAATTGGAAAAAGGAGAAGGAAAAAGCCCTCAATCAGTTTCTGTGTCCATCTTCTAATAATAACTTTTTTTTTCTTTCACGGGTGAAAAAAGAGACATGAAGAGAAGAGAGACTTTTACTTTGTCTTTTGCTGCTGAGTAATTTAAACTTTTTTTTCCTCCCTTGTATAGTACTAGAAGATTTTATTAATCAGAGGGCATGTCACATCATGGACCTGAGAGTGGATACTATCTTAATTTCATATTCTCAGGTTTACATCTATCACATGGTTAAAACACACAGCAGAAGTGTGTGGGAAGGAGCAGAAGCGGACCTGAAGCTGCAGCTTCCCAGCCTGGGCTGTGCAATGCCACTTATCAGCCAACATGAAGCCAGCTTGTGTGGAGCAGGAGGGCCAATAGAGCTGGGTAAGATACTGCAAGGGGCGTGGGACAGGGTGGTGTTAAAAACCAGAGTCAGCGCAGAGGAGCTGCTGCTTGGAGCAGAAGTATTGCTCCACAGTTTGAATAGACTTCCTGTGGCTGCCCTGAGACAACATCTGGCAGTGCAGCCTGCTCTGCTGGAAAGGGAACTCCTCTGGCAAGCCCGGAGAAAATAGAAACAGAGCCACGAAGGTGGGAGAGCAGGTTCATAACCTGTACCCAACCTCCTGCAGTAACTGTTGGGATTTGTTATAGCCTCATTAAGCTTATTTGACACATAGTTGTCTAGATAACCATCTACCATTTCAGATTTGTGGAAACAATAGCCAGATGAAAATACAAGGATTCAAAACTTTAGAATTCTTTATTTTGTAACATAAGCAGACGCCCCAACAGTGTACACCAAGTAAACCCCATCTGAATCTGGGGTTTTTGAGTTTTTTTAATTGTAGAAGCAATATTTTTGTTTTCATTATAGTTTACATAGTAAAAACAGGCAAACCATGTCACTGTTTAAAAAGTGATAAATTTAAAAACAAGAAGTGAAACAGTGCAGATACCTGAAACTACACCAATTCTGCTAGCTTTGCTACACTACCAACAGAAATAGTCCTGTCCTGTTTAGATAGACTTTGTTTTGCTACATGACTGCATATGCAGTGAAGTGATATCAAGTCCTGAGGGTCCACTCCTTTGATGAGTTAAGCACACAAAGGCCCACATTTTGATGCAATCTGATATCATATATTTAAGTCCTAGACAAACTGCAACTGTGAGGAAGTGATAAACAGAACTTCCTGCACAAAGCTGCCTGAGATAACACTTTCCATGGACTGGAAAAAAAGAGACATGATTGCTACAGAACTAAAAGGGAACTGTTCTGCTCTTAATAAATAACCCTTTCTTTTTCACGTGGCTGTTGCAAAAGCCAAAGCACAAGTGACTAAGATTCAGTAAGCTGCGAAGCAGTTCTACTCACACATTGCTGAAATGATTCTTTGAGGAACTACACTTAATTCTGAGCTCCAGATCCACGTTCTCTCAAAGGCTTCTGTGCTGCAGCTGCTGCCCTGCAATTCAGAAACCTCCTAGCTAATATTTTTACTTACATTTTAAAGAAAGTTTTAAAGAAAACTAAACAAAAAATTTTAGTCAAATGGAGGAATAAGGAGGGATTGTTTAAAGAATAAGGTTAGATTTGTTTTCTATGAGGGAAAAATCCTGTAGGAAATAGGATTAATTCCTTGTCATGGAATTTCCTCCCAATTTTGCATCAATGTCACCTCAAACTCCAAGAAATTTATTATATTTATAATCACTTTGAATTCATTTTGTGATTCTTTGAGCAGCCAAGTTTTCCTCACACTGAAAGTCGTGGGGGAAATGAGCTTCAAATGTGAGTATTTAACATACACCAGAAGTTGTTTGGGTTTTTTATTAGAATTTAGAAAATGTTTAAAATATGGAGGTATTTCTTCATATACAAACTGACTAGAGCACAAAATAAAAACCCATGGAAGTTAAAGGTCCAAAGCACAAGCAATTTCTAATACAAAGTATCAAGAATTCATAATAAACTGTTCAAGGGTGAACCAACACTTGAAAAATACTTACACATTATGAAAAGCATAGAGAAATCACTGAATCCTGGAAGGTATTCCACAGGTGCTTCTACAACAGCTCACCTGCTATGCAGACATCTACTCTCACCTCACGGGGGATATCCTAGAACCAGCCTTGACATCAAGTCCTTCTCCTGAGGCACCAGAAGGCTCCAGACTCCATTACAACCTGTTCTGTATAAAGTATTTTTGCTAACATTCATCAGTTCTGTGCACTTCTCTTTAGCCTAATGTTTCCACTATTTTTTTGAGGAGCTCAGACTGTGTTACAAGTGGGAGAAGCAACTGCAGTATATTAAAAATCAATCAAATGCTACCTATTTTTGAAACATTTAAAAAACTGCTGCTGCTACTGCAAGTTTTAGAAGTAATAAGGGAAGAACAGTCATCAATTAAATTAATGTGACAGTTTACTGGTGATATTCTCAAGGACTTGCCCTGTACAGTGTTTCTTGACACATAAAGAGCCATAATATCATCATTTCTTCTGGTCCCTTTTGTACCCCGCACGCTGCTGGCTGGGCCTGCACCATCCCAGTGTCCATGCAGGCAGCTACAGCCAGAGCAGTGCTGAAGATGCCCACAGCACAGCCAGGCTGAGCCCAGGCAAACCAAGGCAGAGCTGTACAGGGCTTTCACTCTGTTAAACACCAAGTTATTTAAAACAAACCACCTTGTCAGCAGCCTTTCCATTTGTCCCATTCCAGAAGGCTGGGCTAGAGCAGAGCCACAGCAATGGGGCACAGCCCTGGCAGGAATCTGTGCAGCAGGCAGGGAGGAGAAGAGGAGAGTCAGATTTACTCTGGAGAAATGGAAAATGAAAGCACAGTCCAGTGATTGCTGATAACTATGCTGTCAGGGTGTGTGGCTGCAGAAAATAGCAGGCCTCATGATTCTTTTTCTGATAGCCTCTTAGCCACACACTTGAGCAAAGAACCAAATGGTTACGGATGACTACAGGCTTCTGGTGATTTATGAGACAGTAACTATCATAGTGGCAGCAATAAGTAAAAATTTTTAAAATAAATAATTAAATACTCAAGTGCTTGTCAATTTAGGCACTTTTCCATTGTCTCTACATCATATTAGAAATATGGAAACTCACTCATTTTTAATCAAATTCAAAATTGATTGCTTTCCCTTTAACCTTGCACACTTACTAATTTTATTCTGAGCTCTTGTACATTCCCTTCCCTGGAAAGATTTATCTTGCAGATAAATTAATGTAATCAGTTAGATAACAATTTATATGTTTCAGGTGCAAGTTGGTTTTGATTTAAAAAAACATTAAATTACTTTTTTTGGGGAAGTCAAGGGCTGCTTATTCACTTGGGAATTATGGTCAAAATTTTTGAACAAACATTTTTATCGTTGTCAAAACAAGTTTCATTTTCATTATACTAAGTTATCTTGAAAACAATATTTAGTATAACACTTGAGTGACTAGCTTATTGTTACTTAGATAGCCCAGTGATAGGCACCTTAGAAAGAGCAAAAATAGGTAGTAGACTAAACTATAAGTGGCAAACATTCTCAGTCTCCTCCTCCTTTACTATGAATACAACTGAAAATCTTCACATTGGTGGTAATCTCTTAATGGCCTTGAGCTCTTTATCTTGGCTATGAATTAATTATTGATTTTTCAACTGCAAATATGAGCCTGCCATGCAGACAGACACTTGTGGCTACAGAAAGAGTGCTCATCTGATGTGAATCAGTGGACAGAGGAATATTGTGCGTCAGCAACCGATCCTTAAAATAAATAAAATGTCACTTAAATATTGTAAAAACAACAAACAAAAACCCATTTGATTTTTAGTGTTGCAAATGGGACACTGTGCCAACTTTGCTCTGCATAACAAGTCTCAAAAAGCTCTCCTGGGAATGTTTATATTGTGTTTCTATCCAGACTTCATATTTGCTTTGAATTGTGACAACAGTTTGACCGTTTTCATGTTAAAAGTTTCCTGCCTTTGTCATGAAAGGCGCTTTTCATCAATATAGACAAGAGTCATAACAGGAACTCAGGGATACTGCTGCAAACCTTACGAGCACCTGCCTGGAAGTGCTTGAGCCCCAGTACCACCCCTACATTCGCCCTCAGACCATGGCCTCAGCCAGTGGCAGGACCCTAAATGCCCCTGAGAGAAAGCAGAGGACACCCAGGCCCAAATCCTGCTGCTGCTGCCCCTCTAGGAGAGGCAAGGGCCGGGCAGGAGGCACCGGCTGAGTCCTCAAGTGGAAGGACAAAGAGAGCTTGGAGCAGGAATCTGAGTGCAAGGATGGCAGAGAAAGGGCTCTGCTAAAATGCTCTTGGAGATGTCTGTCCCACACCCCAGCCCATTTTGGTCAGCGTTTATAGTTATGAAGGTGGTTCTTTCAAATATAGCCTGACAGAGGATTTCGGAATGGACTGTAACTGTCCTGCTAATCTTAACTGCACATTTCAGAGCCACTGAGAATGCCACAGAAATGCTGATAACATTAAGCTAGCTATGCTATCAGTTACAAAAGATATGTACATGTTTAAAAATTTGGGGGAAAATACTGTTAGTTTTCTGTTCCAATATGACAGAATAAGAACTTTGGCAGGCGTGCTCAGATCCTTCTGCACTGTGAAGAGCAAGCAGTACAAAACATTTTAGAGAGGTTTTCATGTACCTCAATACACATACATTTGTATGCATAAATGGAAAAATCTTGGAAATTAAGAACTCGCACACATACTTGCATACCAGTTTGTGTTTTGATTTTTTACATTGAACACTGCAGAGCAGTTTGCTGTTTCCACACATACACCCCAAGTCAAGTAAACTATTCATGTCCCAGTATCTTGAACTATATTGACTTCCCCTTATGGAAAATTCTACTTGAAAGATAAGACCACGCACAAGACTGAAATAATACTGATCAGGCAGAAGTCACAGTGTGTTTGACTAGAAGAATTAGTTACCTCAAAATTCCATTGCAATGAAGAGAAATCAGAAAGTATGATTGGCCTTTTAGGTTGTTTTAGTTGAGTAACGAATAGATTGAACTTCCTTTTTTTTCAAAGTGTAGTCAAATAGTGATTATGCAAAATGTACAATTCTAAACAGCTAATTAAGCAGCAACCCCAAATCTTTACAGCTGAATAAGCTGCTTAAAAAAGAGGGAAAAAAAAAAAAAAAAGCCAGAAAACCTGTGTCTTGTGTACAAGTTTAAAAAAAAATCATCAGCTTCTCTAGCAATTCATCTCTCCACACAATCTTATCTGTACAAAAACCAATGATCTACAGGATTCAGTATATTTTCCTGTCAGAGCACTTTCTGTCTGAAGCTCCCAGGGGAGACACTCTTTCCTAATCAAGAAAGTAAACCATCAAGAAGGTAAAAGAATAATGCAAACTACTGTGACACAACTCAGCTTTCCAGTATCTTTGCTCAGGACTAAAACCTAATTACGTCACACCGAAGAAACGAGAGCATCTCAAATTTTCCAAAGGTCATTTTAACATGACCTATGATTTATGTTTACTTTCTTTCCATCATATACATACAGAAAAAGGAACAAAATATAGAAATAAGTTTGAATAATATTCACATACTTTGGGAGACATGGCAGGATCTCCTAATAACTGCATAGTAAAAGACAATTTTGAACATTTTCCTTGAAGTAGACTAGACTTCTAGGACCATGTAATTCCACTGGGTTTAAAGAACTATTCAGCACAGTGAAAAAGCATACTCCAAAACTGGTGTATTTGTCTATGCTTCCTGTGCAGTGACTTTTATAATGTTATCATAGACTTACTCTGGTAAAGCCAAGAGTAGTAGCAGGGTTTGTTTTCAGTGCCTACTTGAAAAGTCTTGGGATTCTCTGGACATTGATCAGTCGAGTGTAATTTCTTTAAACTTCAGCAAAAAGCTACCAACTGTCATCTTGTAGTACTTTTTTTGAAACCTGAAGAGAACCTGAAGTGAATCAATTCTTGGTCAAGCACCACATTAGTCCGTCACAGAAGGTTAGCCCTTCAACTGTGTAATTTAATGCCTTTAGCTGCTCATTATGCACACTAATGGACACACAGCTATGAAAAAACAGCCATCACTACCCAGAACCTGTTTCAGCAGGAATAGCATTTGCAGTACTTTCTTTTTAATCACGTGTGGACTGTTTCTTTCCAGCTACCATTATTGTAGGCAGTTGTGTTCAGAGCTGAACAAAAACTAGCAAGCTTCACACAAAGGCACCAACCCCTTACCACTCTCTCTTATTTTATGAGGGAGCACTTATTAACTTCTTGTCTGGATTAGGACACTTAGTTCTTAAACCTGTTTTATCAATTTCATTTTCAGAAACCTCCCAGCATTTGTTTAAACCTTTTCTTCACATTTACATTTGTTTAACAGTGCACTACTTTATGATGCAAGTCATCCATTGCTGTTAGGATATATATACTTCTAAAAAAAAAAAAAAAAGTAATTCTGAAAAAAATACTTCTGTAATAAAAAAAAAAATTTAAAAAGCTAACGGTTTTCCCATGTTTTATGATAGAAATACCACTTTGGATAATGGGCACTATTGCTAGATCTTTACCTTAGCAGCCAGGAATGCTGATTCAAGTACTTTGCTTATATTATCCTGTTATCTGGGAGTGGGGTCTTCAACAGTACAGAAAACTATGTGAGACATTCTTGATGCTCTATTTAACTTACTTTACTATGTCTCCAAGGTGTTAAGTGAAGTCTGTCACTGTCCCAGAAAAGTTCTTTAACTCTGTGGCTTTCACAAACTTATATAACCCATTTATCTTCCAATTCACCTGGGGATTACAGAAAACCTCAGCTGAGTCGCAGCTTTTAATGAGCTTACCCGGAGCACAGGGCTGAGATATCGAGATTGCTCCTCCTCTGCAAGGCCATAGCTCAGACAGGGGTACAAAGACAACGGTGTCAGAGCACAAGCCAGACCTGCTTCCCTTCTACCTCTAGCCAGACAGCCAGGAAAAGGCTCACTCTACGATTTGTGTATATCATTGTTTCCTAAACATGGTGGGTCACTGAATTTCAGCTAACCCACAACACCAAATTTTCACCTGTGCTGAAGGTTAAGATGCACGGTTAACAAACATTGTGAGGCTACGTGCCTCAAAGGGCTTGCTCAGGTTACCTATCATTACCTGGAGAAGCTTTGCTGAGAATTAGATTTCCAGCAAATTTAAGCTAACCTGAACGCCTGCTGTGACTGAAAGATGCAGCCCTGTGCCTGCTCAGATGAGAGTTCTTAGCGTGCCTCTTCTGAGTATGAGCAGTCAGGAAACTATGCAGCCAGTTAGCTCAGGCAACTTCTGCTGAAAATTTACCTGAAAAAATACAAATAAAGTGGTTAGTTTTCACTAGCGTGAGTCTTCACAAAGTGTGTGGGAACAATGACTGGGGAGAAAAGGGCCAGAAGAACTATTTTGGCTGCAACTTCTTAAAGGAATGGTGGCACCATCGGGAAGGGACTGAGAGCTGCGCCCGGGCTTAGTAGGAGCTCTTTGCCATGTCTTAAAACTGGGTTGTTTTGAAACAGTATGTTTGCCGTATGTTTCTACGCTGCCTCCTGCTGAGGATGCTAAAGAGCTCAGCAAAGCTCACAAACAGCTCCTTGGTAGGTATTATCACTCCCGTTTTACAGAATTGAGGATGTGGACAGACTTTGGATCGTTTGCCTGAAGCAAAAAGCAAGTTAGTGGAAGGGAGACAGAAAAACAAAGCCACTGATCCTTGATTCCCACCACTATGTTAATTAATAAATCGATTGTGACCAACATGCAGAACATTAAGAAATGCCCCCTGAGCATTTACTAGCAGGTTAGGCAAATGAGCAGCTGCGCAGCCACACCAGTGCTCGCTCTGCTGCACAGGCAGAGAGAGCAGAGCATGCAGGACCAGCACCCGCGGGGCTCTGCACCCTCCCTCTAAGTCTGGCAAGAACAAACAAGGGTAGGCAACCCAGGAAAGGCGCAAGGTATGATTTAGACATGGATACAACCCCAGCAGATCCTAACATCAGGTTCACGTCTTGAGGGTGCAGGGTGTTGGCAGGTCTCAACCTTGTCCGGCCCATGGTGAGGCTCTGCACCCTGCACAGAGATACAGAGGGAAGCCACTGTTTGGTCATCCCTGACAAGTCAAGAGGAGTGTGCATAGCCCTGTGTGGCTGTTGTTAAGTTATACCACTCCCAGCTGGGAAAACAACTACAACTATAATGCTATTGAAGGAGGAGGAAGTATTTAATTTTATTCCATTTTACAAACATATATTACGAAAGGGTACAAAAATCTTTGTCATTGCTTTAAAGCCCGTATGAAGCCTTGCAAAAATTTATATTGCAACGGAGAAAGCAATACTTCACTGCTTTTATAGAGTGGTAAAAATCAGATTAACACCCACTTCATCATAGTTTCTGACCCTGCAGTTCTGCCTTTCCTTCACACCACTTTGTATTGACATGAAGGATGGCACACACTGTGGGGTAATGGATATTCAGGTCTCACCTGTTCAAAAGGGAGTTGCTAGTTGGCTGTTAAGTATTTTTATCTTGTGGTTTTATAGCCTCCCCTACGACAAGCAAACAAGACCCTACAACAAGCAAACAAGAAGCTTCTGCCCTTGAAACCATGAAGGTTGCAGAGTTAACATGGCCCTTTGAGGTGGCACCAAAGAGGTAACAAGAGCTGATGTGCACAAAGCATGTGTCCAGCAAGTAAGATTTGGTGTGTAGTGACTCATTTTCACCACTTTTAAGTATTAATAGTGGTGTTTGTACATATTTTCTTCTTTTTGCAGAAGTCATCTTAACATCCTAATGTGCAAAATTCTGTTTTCATCTCTCAAAAATTTCCAGCTGAGGACCCATTTATAACATATGCTTAATTTAAAAAAAAATGCTAACTCTTCTTTCAGCTAGTTCCAAATATGCTATATTTCATTCATTCAGACTTTGGGCAATGTCTACTGTTCATTTTTGAAAAAAACATCACACACAAGAACGACTTGGGCAGAAATGAGGCATTGAAACTTAAAGGTGTGTAATGCAGCTCCTTCCCCTAACAGCTGGGGCAGATTTAATTTCCCTGGCATTGACCCTTTGCTGTGTGTATGAGCAGGCAGGCCTTTCCCAATCTGACCACTGTTGCCTGCCTCAGCACATCTAGATATCTTGTCTCATAAGTTTTCTATCTGATGTTGCAGGAGGGCTTTTTTTACTCCTCAAAAGCGTTTCTAACCACTAATAAAAATGCTGGTTTATTGACCCAGAAAATTGACTCATCAGAATCAGGTGTTTCTCTGAGGACCTTGATGGCAGCCACGGTGGATGAGGACACTACCACACAACAAACCTGGGGGCTCCAGTGACACATTGCTTCAGGACATTCTCTTTGTGTCCAGCTCATTCACAGGGGCTCACAGGTCTCTGCAGTTGTTCTTGTTCTGCTTTGGCAGAAGCCCAGGAGTGAGAACAGTGACAAGGATGGGACAGTTATTTGGAGGAGAAAGGTAACCTGTGTCCTGGCAGACAACAGTTCAGTTCTTCATCACTTCCCAGACTCCAGG
Organism: Ploceus nigricollis; assembly: GCA_013399945.1. Classification (NCBI taxonomy): domain Eukaryota; kingdom Metazoa; phylum Chordata; class Aves; order Passeriformes; family Ploceidae; genus Ploceus; species Ploceus nigricollis. Next base: position 839,180 of record VXBC01006029.1, on the reverse strand, counting down.
GGAACACCAGTCTGGAGATCTTAATCAAGGAAGCATCTGGATGTCCAGTTTTACTGCCTTTCCCAACTAGCTAGCATGCCAAGGGCTTCCTTTCAGTTCCTACACCAGGATGTGCATGAAACTGACCCATGACATTTAGACAAAATAAAGTCATAAAAGGGAGCGGAGCAATGTCAGAAACCATTCAGTGGGCATGGATTGCCATCAAAAGTGGTGTACATTATGAGAGCTTTTCCAGACAGGAAGAGGAGCTGAAAAGGTAGGCTCCAACATCTCATCAGTGCCACAGGGTTTAGCAGCTCCTCTTTCTTTAAGTTTCCCACTGCATAATACCCCAGACACAGACACTAGCAAACATTGTGAGAAGAGTAACAATAATAAATAATCTGTATTAATCATGGAACTTTATAGAATAAATTAAACACTGTAAGAGTAATAATTTTCTATGTCATTTATCCTCTGAACTTTCTGAAGTTGGTTGAACTGGCATTTAACAGATATTTGCTCCAGCTTGCTTTCAGATGCATCTGCACAGATTCAGAATAAACAACATAGAAACAGTGCAGGAACTTTGAGCTTCCACTACCATGACCAAGAGCAGAACATAACCCAGTGAAGGACATCCTGAGGCCAGACTTGGGAAATGCTTAGAAGATCCAACACAACCAAACCCTTTTAGGCAGGAGTGCCATACTATAAACAATATATTAAAGGCAACTTCCTAAACCTTTCCTGGAAAGAAATTTATGTCATAGTTAAAGGCATTTCCCAAACATTTTCATCTTTGTTCTTTCAATCTTTGATAGTGTGGGAAGGAAATCAGACAGCTTGTGGATATTGCTGCTGCCCTTCAATTCTACTGATAATAGTTGTGGAAACATACACATAAGAATAACTTCCTGAATGAAACAATATTTAGCGCATATAGAAGCTTTTGTTCTTGCTGCCTAGAGAATATATAGTTATACAAAATTATAGTGACTTTTACAAGACCACTAGGATGTGTGAATACTCTCTCTGAAAAAAGCAAAGCAGCCAAATCAGGTGGGTTTTTCCACACAGAGGGAACAAACAGATACATGCTAGCTCCATTTTTCTTAAGCCAGTTTTACCATAACAGGAAGTATTGCTCATTTTAAAATTGATGGTGAATTATCTTACAAAAAAACTATGATGAACAGTGGACAGAGCTTTTCCCTTTTATTTTAATACCTTGAACAGATTATTCAAAAGAAGCAGCCAACGTGTCACTAGCTGAAACACATTCAGTCACAGGACTGAAGACATAGGGGTTTGATAATCCTGCCCTCACAATTATAGAGAATCTACATTATTTTTTTTGACTCGGACATAAAAAGAAGAGAAATTTATGACAAATATACCTGTCACAGCAAGATGATAAAAAATACCAAGCAGTTAAGTTTTCCCCTGTGTTTAGACTTTCTAATTTTGTAAGACAGTAATAACTGGGGAATATAAAAATGGCCATGTTGGGTCAGACCAAAACTCCACAGAAGCAAGTATCCTCCAGCAGTTACAACTGTGCTGGATAATTAAGAGAGCAAGAACAAAACAATGGGAAAACAATAAAACTAAACAAAACAGAGCAAGGTGAAATAACTTCTTACAAGTATACACGTATAGGTATACACGTACCTATTTATTTAATCAGAAAAGCTAAAGGACGAGAAGGACCCAAGCACCAGTCCTCATAGAAGGTCTCCAGAAGGAAAGCAAGGGAGCAAACTGGTCCAGAAGACGTAAATTAAGACAAAACAAACAACAGGTGTTCCTTATTTTTGTTTCTGGCAGGTGAGTAGTAGGATGGTCATTTCCTGAAGCAAAACTCAGATCCCATAAGAAATCCTGGGGGGTGTAACTTTATAAAACTTAGCTTTTCCCTCCTCTACACTGGAATATGAAGAGATTATTATATGCTCATGTTTCACCTGTACTGTATATTCAGCATTTTTATTTTCCAGGCTACATGATTTTGACCTCACACATGTTAATGCAAAGTGCTGACTTTAATGCCTCTTTAATTTCAAATCAATACAAAATTCTGATGTTACCTAATGGGTTAAAACCCACATAATTTTCCCCTTCCAAGCCACTATATAACATAGTTTTCCAACACATCTCAACAGGATGACTTGAATCTGACATTGAATGGAAACAAAGCACACTTTTTCCAAATTTTAGTGTATAAATATATATGTATATATATATATGGTATTTATATGGTATTTAAGATTAAGTGCCTTTTTAAATTTTTTTTTTCTTTTTTTTTCTTTTTTTTCTAGTTACTTTAGTTAGAACATTTCTTGGTTTAAAGAGGGATTTTATTCACTTTATTTCTGCTCTGGCTGCCAAAGTTAAGAGAAGTCTTCAGTTTCTTATATCAGACATGACAATTTCAAGTACAAAGATTTTCATTTTCCTCACTCTGCACACCTTGCATAGTTATTCACCCTAATCCTATGTCTGAATTCATTGCATCTGATATTTATAAAATTAAATACATCAGAAATTAGACCTGCAGATTTAAATCTACACTGTTTTGAGGTACTTTATGCCATATCAGAGAACCATAATAGACTTCACCATGTAACAAAACCATTGTTTTACTTCATTTATTTCAACCTAAGATGGCAAGGACATAATCATATCTGTTTCTCCATCCTGCCAGTTGCTTGGGTAAACAGTAAGCATTTAAAAGATTGAGGAGTGTGAGGAACAGTGTCTCTCAGGGTTTAATTAGAGAAACAAAGTAAAAATAACCCTTATGCATTAAACACATTGGCTTTAAAGTTTGAACAAACCTAAATGTTTTTTAAATTGAAGTCTGTAAAACATCTTGATGACTGCTCCTTTATTCCTTCTGAGTATACTTGAGATTATAATCTTTATCTATATTTATAATTTTATTCTAAATCTTAACCTAAGAATGTATCTTCCTTTGGTTTCCTGACTGGAAGAGTGAGCTGTGTTATTATCAGGATGAGACATTGCTGACAGTCAAATCTTCAGGAGGAGGCCAGGATGGCTGTGTCCACCACATAGGCAGGGAGGGATTTTATTCAGAAATTCACTGGAGGCAGTTAGGCTAAAACCAAATAAGTTTGAAAATCTCATCCTAGTCAGGCTATTTCATTCTCTGTTTTGCTCTATTAGGTGAGTACACAGAGTTTTGGGTTTTGGCACTACACCTGCCCCATCTAAATGGTGGTTACGTAAATAATACGCTGGCCAGCCACCATGCTGGCCCATCAGCCAACGAGTATGGCACCAGCAGCAGGGGTCGTGTGGGAAATCAAAGGAGACAAGAAGTGAAAAAAGAAGTTGTGTGAGTTTTTCCTGCCCTTGGTTTGTGTCTTTTTTTTTTTTT
>VXBC01006029.1:824112-835764 GCA_013399945.1 Ploceus nigricollis | reverse complement strand
GGGTGACTCCACCCACATCATCACCCCATTGAAGCTGTGGCCAGGGCAACCCTGAGAACTGTGCATGTGAACAGGAGCATCTTCAGCACATTAGAGGACTTCAAAGCATAACATTCACCATTTCCAGTAACAATGTTAAAACTGTGAGTTGCCCTGTTCCAGAAAAGTCAGAAAATTGAGAAAAGTATATTTGTTTTACACATCACATAGGTTCTTATTTTCATTATGATACTTTTAGTCCCTGGCTGTACATTTTCTAATTTCTCTTTGACAGTGTTACAGGGTCTTTGCACTTCAGGTTTTTTTTTTTTTTTTTTTAACGAAAGACCAGATTATCACACAACAGCAAGACATGAGACTGAAAATGAACTCTAAAACCTGGTGCAATAAAGAGTGCACTGCGAAGAGCTGGCGACACCTCCGTTGTGTGACCCTGGGCGAGCCTGTGCCTTTTTGCTCCCTTTCCGCTGAGTAAATAGATGCCAGAGGGGCAGCTCTCTGTGTACCAAGCTCACATGTGAAAGCTGCTGAGACAGTGAGATCACAGAGACCTTTGCTTTGGTGTCATCATCCTGGAAAGACAGAAGTACCGAATCAAAGGCATCAGGTCTTTCATGTGAATAAAGTGCTGATCCCACAAGCTCTGAGGCCTCTGCTGACTGGCACTGCTGAGCACAGAAGAGCTGCCTTTCCACCAGGTCAGCAAACAAAAGGTGCTGTTCCAGTGGTCCCAGAGGCTGATGCCACCTCTGCAGGTTCCCATGAGAATGTCAATCTCCACGCTAGCACAAGTGCTGACCTCAACCTACCACATAGAAAATTTTGTCTTAATGATGACCCAGAAATATGCATTATATTAGAGAATTTGTAGCTCCAGTTGTTGGGCCTGGAGCACAGGAGGAAAGCACCTACCTGGGCTTGGGAAACACATATCATGTGAGTTGGTGTTGGTAGAAGGGAAGCTCTTTATATCACTTTTAGCTACACAGATGACTCCATTTCCTAGCTGGAGGAGGACTCCTGGCCCCCAGAGCATCTCTGCCCCTCCTCCTAGGCCCTGCAGGGAGGACAGGCTCTCTGACAGCCCCCGAATGCTGCCACAGCATCCAGCAAAGGCAGAGCCACTGTGCCCCTGGGGACAGCGCAGAGGGCGGAAGGGTGAGCCCAGGGAAGGAAGGAGTGGGTGGACTGCAAGTATGCACAAATATGCATGACTCTCCTCCCACCTTCTAGTGGGTCTTACTGGAGAAGTTGTTTTAATTCCCCATCTTCTGCCCTTCCCAAAGCAGAGGGAGAAACCAAAGCCCTGTCGCCCAAATCGCCACTGGTCGCAGGGGAGGATTGTCATACCCTTGGGCTGGTCATGGTTGAACACTGTCAGCAAGGACTGGCCAGGAACAGAGATAAGTGGCACCTGGATTTCTCAAAACAGGTTATGTCCTCAGATTTCGGACATCTCCACAGAGTATAAGCTGTCAGTGCTGGAACTATTTTTCCTTCTGTTTTGGTGGGAGAAAAATTTATTTATGCCTGTAAATTGAAAAGCACTGTTTTCAACATCCTGAGTAGCTGACTCCACATACTTTCCTTACCAAAATCCAGCCACCAAAGGTAAATGCTCGTTTAGCTCATGCAGATGCTGGCATTGGCTTCAATGAGATCAACCAGAAAAAAAAGGAAAGAAAATGTGCAGGATGAGTTGTACTCTTTACAAGTCAGCGACTTGACTGTCCTTGCACTTCAGGAGATAAGGCAAAGTTCAGGCTTGACCTGAAATTCTGCAATTCATTTTGTTTAGATAATTGTAAAAATATGCCAGTCTTCCTAAACAGACACATGTATCATATTTCTAATGGCATTACTACACTGGACACAGAGGCTGTTGCGCAACTCTCTCACTAATTATCCAAGAGGGCTTCAGCCAGTCCTGCAGGAAGCCATTCCCTGCCAGTGCAGGTGAGGGAGCAAGCACTGCTTGTTTGAGTAGCCCTTCTCGCTGGTGTCACACTTGGTTTTTTATTATTATTTTACTGATTTTGAAAGAACTAGTAAAGCTCTAATTCTGTGAGCAGAGCCTGATGAAATGGAAGGTAGCAGAGCAGGAACAGAACTCCCTGTCTCGTTTTTAACTCCTCAGGCTGTCCCAGCTGTCCCAGCAGTGCTGCAGCCCAGTCAGCAGATGGGTGACATAGCATCCACTTCTAAACCCACGAAAGATGGAGGTGGATTAGAAATAAGTGTTAAATGGTTCTGCTGCATTTATATCAAGATATTCCTAATGCAGGTCTTTTGAGCACAAGCTACCTGGCACTGGCATATCCACATTATATACAAGAGCTGGGGTGCAGGGAATGTGTTGTCCATTCTGACAGCCCTGCCTGGGTAAAAGCACACACCTGGAGGGGGGTTTAGAGCTAGAGAATTCTCTGGAATCATCTTGTCTGGTCAGCAGGGACCATATAATTTGGTCCATTTCAGTTTTGCCATTTTTTGTGGAAAACCTTTTTTCTTACTATCAGTGCATAAAGGAAAATTTTTTAAAATGCCCAAGCAAGGGGAAAAAAAGGTCCTATGAAGAAGAAACTAAAAATAAGGGAAGAAATTGAAATCCAGTGGTACTTTTAACTCCAGTTTCAGCTACTTTGACAGAAAGAATGCAGTATTTAGATAACTTTTGGCCACCTAGTCAATTAAAGCTATTTTTGTACCATTAAAACCTGATTTATAGTCTAGAACTTATCTACTGTAATAGGGCCAAATGAACTTTAGAGATCAACCTGTTATAAAATTATCAAAACCAAAGGTTTTAGGCAAACGACAACTGATCCCTCTCCATAGCAGCACAAGTGCTACAAGAGGCAGCTGTAATGGCATAAATGGACATTTTATCAGCTTTCTGCCAGGGACTGACAAAATCATGTCAAATGAGGCATTAAAACTCTAGTTTTGAAAAGTGTGATAAATACCAGCCAATCTACTGACATAATATATAGTGAGTCAAATATTTAGTTTTGCATTAAATCTAAATCCAACATTAGAGCATTTCCTCTTGATTAAAAGGGATAAAATGTAGATGTTATTTTATGCCTCAGTTCCCACATGTAATTAATGCTCAACATTCAGAGCTCTTTCTTACATTATAAATGTGTTAGTAAACATGTCAAGGAAAGAGGGGAGGCACAAAGGAAACAAGTGCAAAATCTATATGCTTAATTCATATTCCTCCATTTGCAGTGGCTAATATGTTATTGCAGAGACTATTTGCAGACACTTGCCCTGCCAGTGAGCAGCTAACTTCCCTGATTGCTTGTATAAACAGTCTTCCAGATCAGGAGACAGACGTTGCAAGGGAGTTCATAGCTAATTTAATTTTAGTATCATTAGGAATTAAAAGCAGGGCACCAATAGATTCACAATAAATGTTGGCTAGGCAATGTAAGCATTGCATGATGTGACTATTAAAAGCCTTAGTATTTGTGAGTGATCACATGGAAAGATTTTTCAGAAAGTTTATCGTCTTGAGAATAAGATGTACCAAGTTAGAGAAAAGATTACTGCTGAGATATGATGAAACATTTCAGTGTTTTTGTATCATATGTTACTGATCTTAGTGGGCAAGAGAAAATTCTGCTTTTAAACTTATACATATGTATAGGCTAGTAAATGACCTACTCATATCTAGAAATAGAATGAGACAAATCCTCACGAATCACTGAAATATCTTTATTCATTATACATTCTATTCCCAGCATTATGCTTCAGCTGATTCTTGGAAGACAGAAGTTTGAGAAATGTGTTTTATAAACAAGTACTATGACCTCATACTCTTTTTCTCTTTCAGAAAACACTGCACTTTAATTGCTCCTTTTCTAGAGAATATGTTTTAGAAAATTTAAATGCAATTCAGTGCTGTATAAGCTGGCATGAGCTCAAGTCAACCGAAAAATGAATGAAAAACATAAAATAAGTAAACACCTGCCAGCTTCATTTTAGGAAATATGTGGATTTATTTGTTAGGGAAAAGATCTCTCTAGGCTGACACTCCTTGCTAAGTTTGACACATAAATCAGCTTTAAGTGCAACCTGCAGGATTTGGTATAGCTCATGCTACCAGAAAAATAGTTCTTCCTACTCTGAAGAACATGAAAAATCATTGAAAATAAGAACAGAATAAAAATAAATGAACACAAAAACACAACAACAACAACAAAACAAAACACAAAAACCAAAACAAAACCAAAAACAAAACCAACAAAAAAACAACAAAAAAAACCAACAAAAAAACCTAAGGAAACCTTAAAAGGACTTCAGAATTAAGTACTCATTATATTCAAGAAAACTACACCTTGATTCTTCTGTTTTACTTCAAAAATAGAAATTAAATGGAGTATTAAATGGATGGCTGCGTATCAACATGTAATCTTCAGGGTGCAGGTTACAAGATATTTGGCATCTAAGAAGCTGCATCAACTTTAATGCCAGCCAAACACCTCAAAAGTTGTTTACCAAGAGTAGCAAGGCGGCCTCTGCCAGTGCACAGGTCTGCAAGGGGGAGGAGACGGCGCACAGAAGTGATACCCTCATACAAGTCACCCTTTTGGTGGGTAGATGTTTTTATTCAGTTTCCTCATTTTCTTATCTCAAAACCACAAAGACCCTAAGCAGAACGATAGTTCAGAACAGTTCTGCAAATATTTGGCCCCAGGCACTTTCCTGAGCTGGCTACTCCTACAGCTTCTCCCTGCAGGATCTCCTGGCATGTAGGGCTCTGCTCGCAGGAAACCTTCCAGGCTCTCTTTTCCACCAGGATGGCTTTTCTGGCCCACTTACCAAGTAGGAAGTCAACCCACTGTTGATATCAGCTATCACCAAAAATTACCTTTGAATTGGTGCTTAAAATGGTTTCATTGTTCCTGTAAAAAAGTCACAGCCAAATTTGCTAACATTCCAAAAACTGCAGCAGTAAACCAAGTTACACAGGCTCTAACCCGTCCAAAAATGAGTTTGTGCCATTTTAACCTGAGAGAGGTTGCAGCACCATTTTGGACAGACTGGTTGATCACAATAACACTGGCACAACAAACTTCTCTGGCTTGACAATATGAATGCGTCTTGGAATAGCTCTACACAGCTTCTACTCTTTCTGCACAATTCCACAGTCAATAAACAGCAGTGCAGGGCCAAAATATCCCCCTCCCCACACCCTAAAAAGGCAATACCCAAAAAAATGGAAAACAAACCCAAACTCCAGACCCTGAGTAGTTTTGCCCTCTGAAAGACCTAAATCGATTTTGCTTTCTTAAAAACTGTGTTTTGTCCTTTTCATGCCCACTGTCTTGTGTTACAACTCAAAATACTTTCTGACGCCTACCTAATTAAGGAAGATTCCATGTGAACGTCCTCAAATTTGGGTTGATCTCATCATTTATATCACTGCCTTGTGCAGAATGTAATTGCCAATTTACATGACATCAAAATGCAACACTAGCAGTTTTATTTGCCTTGCACTTTGCACTTCAATTCAAGTACCTAAAAACCTAAGTAATAGCCATATCAGTAGTTTAGGAGCTACTGGTGTATGGGAACTTCAAGCAATAATAGGTAATTATAGGAAGATAATTATATTTCCTGAGAAGTTTGGAGGCATGTGCTCTAAGATTGGGGAACCGGCACATTTCCTTGTCAGTGCTGTGTGCTTTTGTCACATTTTCATATTTTGACAGTCTTTTTTCACTCCAAAGAGATTTTAAGTGGCACATGGACTGGCACAGTACCAGAACCAGACATCAGTGGGAATATCCCAAAAAAACTGGGAAATCTTGGTGCTACTGAATTTCTTCTAAATTATTTCTCTACTACTATGTCTCGTTAACCCTTTGTGAAGGGGAAAAAATAAAACCCAGGTCTGTCTTCTTTCTCATTTTGGGACTTGTTCATAACCTCGTTACATCTTTGCACTGAGAGAAAAACACATCTAACTCCTTTCTGAGAGTTCATTAAGTTCATGTGACTGAAGTCACATTGCTTGCAGGAATGAAGAAATTCATCCCAGATTCCTTCTGCATGGAAACCAGCTGTCTTTCTCTGAACTGATTTAAAAACCAAACGAAGTACATGAGGACAGAACCCTCACCACACGGGTTTTGAAAAAGGCTTCCTACATAACTGTATGACCATTGACTGATCACTTACCTTTTCTGGGACAGGCGTCCTGCAAAATGAAAAGGTGTTAACCTGAAAGAATGTCTTCCTATGATGTTTGGAAATACAAAAAATGCCACTGAATGCTAGCAGTGCTCACGTCAGTGCTGTGCACACTGGCATATAGAGTCCAGGAGGTGCTATGCAAAGTCCTCTATCAGCAACTTCTAAAGTAACAAGGAGAGGCCCAGGATGAATTGTCCTTGCTGCTCTGGAGTCCTCCTTGTGCTGCCAGGCTGGCATCTTCAGCATTTTCACAGCATGGGGCTTCTTCCTCCACAGGGATGCCAAACGCTGTCTTAGTTTACATTTATCCTTAAAACAACCTCTGTTACATGACAGGCACTGAAAAATTTCTTGCATTTATATTTGAAACAGCTTTAATATTAAAAAATCGTTATTTTCTACTTCTATTTTCCACCCTGTTGATAAGGTTCAAATAGAAGAAACCTTAAAATATTTAGAAGTTTAAGGTTCATTTAAGCAAACATAAAAACACATTTCATATCCTTCTTTGCCCTTACATACCTGGTGCATGGTAGTAGCTCAAAATCTCTCACATGGAGAAAGCTTATTCAGATGCTAAAAATATCACATGTTTACACTTGTAAATCACCATTAGCAAATGATTTTCCTAATGCTTTAGACAATATAGTAGCAAAGTGCAGCTGCTTCAGCCAGAACTGTATTTTAGTGATTTTTAAGAACTTAATGAGATCAGGTAATTGACTAGTGAAGCTAAAAATTTTACCTTCAATTAAACAATCAACAGTTCAGTACATCAACATAATCATCTTTGCCCCTCCACCTCTCTGTTATTAAATCAATATGTGGGTAGCAGTTGTCTAAGAAACCACTTCCTCTGTGTTTCTAAACCAGTATTCAGGACCCATTTTAAAGCATTTATTCAATCTGTCTGGTGTAATTTGCAAATAATGGAAAGTATGTAGTAATGCAGATTCCGTAATCAACTAAGAAAAAATAAGGCCTTAATCAATTTGTTATTTAATGGCATTATTTATGCTACATTTGTTCTGGTGCAACCAACAAATAACTTAATACTTTACATACATTTTTAAGTATAATCATGTGTGCCTCATTTGCCAGCGCTAGATTATTCCTCATGTATGTAGGAAATAAGATTGGACAGGTTGTGCTAATGAATTCTGCGATTGATAGCTCAGGAGACAGTCATGAGGCAAAAGTATCATCTTGGAAAAAAATACAAAATAACAGAAAATAATTTTGTCAGGAAACCCCTTCCAAGGGTGATATAACAACACAGCAATCTCATTTTGGAGTGGTTGATGATGAATCAATATAAACTGCCCTCCCCAGCCACAACTGTGCATGTAAGATGTTTATTACTTCAAGCACAGGGAACTTCTGCTGTCTTGTAAAAGACTCTGAAGTTGGCCAGTTGCATCCTACCACACATGACTTTCAGAGGAGTTCTGGTGTCATGTCATCCACAGGCCTCTGTAGCATAATTCTCTTCTCTAGAAAAAGCATTTGTTTCCATGTGCAGGTAGCAACAGCAAAAATATCAAGTGAAAGTTAAAAATTACAGGGAGAAAAAAAAAAAGGAGAAAAAACTGTACTTTTCCATGTAAGTTTTTTTTAATTAAAACAGAAATATATTTTAAAGTATACTGATATTCACCATCTGCACTTTCTGTGAGTATACCCTGACCACCCAGACACATCCAAAGGCTGTGGGGTAGGGGTAGCTGGTGGAGCAAACCAGCACCAAGCACGAGCAATATTCATTATGAGAGTAACACGGGCAGAAAGTGGGTGTCTTTTATTCAGCTATTGCAGTGTCAGCATTCTCTTCCCGTACCACAGTATAGGAAGTGGTGAACAGCACAAAGACTATCTGCATACATTTCTGACTGAGATTTTCAAGAGCAACTAGTGATCTGATGGGGTTCAGTCCTCCCCAAAACAGAGTTACCATAAAGAGAAATGATTTTGGGGAAGTGCTGTACATCTCCTGCCTGTTAACAGAGGTAGGTTCAGGTGGCAGCGACTGCCAAGAGCTGCCATCTTTGCTGCTGCCACTGTTGTTGCTATTCCACTGAATCAAATTAGGCTGCTTCACTTAGAGTAAAATGCTCATGAAGTTGCAGGGGGTATTGCACCAAGGAGACAATATTATACCACGTGCATTACTGGTGACAAAGCCAATGTCTGCGTGAGCCTCCAGGACCAAAGCCACAGAAAAGGGTTTAGCTCTGCAGGGCAGACCCAATCCATCTCCTAGGGATTGTACTGACCAAAATCTTACTTGAATGGAAAGCTTCAGTCTGGTCCCTGACAGACTGTCAGATCAGTCTCTGCCCTTTACCCAAAACAATAATTTTCCATTACCTGGCAAACTTCAAAAAAACAAATTTTTTATTTTCTCCACTGCCTGCATCAAGATGCCATGGGGCTGCAGAGTTACTGTCCCATCCCATTATTTTTGCTTCTGATCCCCTGAAGCCCCTACTGCTACAGCTCAACTCCCTGGGCTGTTCCCATCCTGACTTAGACAGCCCTGTGTTTGTTTTCAGCCAACAGAGCAACTCATTTGCAGTTCCTGCCCACATCTAACTGGCACTGACATGCTCAGAGATAAATTTAATCTGGTGTCTTACTCCACGGAGCCCAGAATCAACCAACGAAACACCCTCTATGAGCCAAACTTTCTCTGAAGTGCTGGCGGGGCTGCAACATCCATCAGCCAAAATGAACCATATTAGTGCAGACCTTTTCCTTAAAGGGTTATTGTCTCTAAACTCCTTACAGCAACTTGGGCTAGGTCCAAGGTACGCCTGAGAAGAACTTCCAGGATAAGTCCCTGGAAAGTAACCTCAGCCACTGGTCCATCCTTTTGCAGAACTGGGTCCTTCTATACCTAAGGACTACAACAGGTCTCTCTGATTGACTTTGTGTGCTAGATTAGGTTTTTGGCTGTGTAAGAGGGTTCCTTATTACACAAAGAAGGAAGTGGAAGAACTGATGTGTATAAAATAAAGTTACTTCTTCCCCTTTTAACCTGTGATTTTTATCCTGCTAGCTGCAGTAAGTCATTGAGATACAATTGCAGGGTAGTGGGCAGTCCTGACTCATTTTAAAACGGCTCTGCCCTCATGTGGGTGTATTCCAGGACAAGAACTCTCAGTATGTCTAGACTAGGACAAAAGTTGTGTTTTTAAAGATACTAGCTAACAAGGTTTGACTACCATGATTTGAAACCTTGCACAGACAGGACAAGTCAAATGCTAAAAGGTGTTTAAAAGTGTTTGCTAAGTCATTCTAAAAATACAACTTTTATACTTGTCTAGACAATGACAGAATACTCCTTACAATGGCATGCCCACTGCAACAGCCAAGGAGCATAATAGCAGGAAGGATCAGCAAGAATTTTCTCCACATAGATCTTCAAAGCAATGGCACAGATTGAAGTGCAGGGAAACCCTGAAGGGTCTGTCTAGACAACAAGGGAAAAAGGATCCTTTTTTTCAGTAGATTTAGTTCAGTCAGGAACTCTTTTTTCAAAAGCAATACCTACTAAGAATCTACTGATATAATCTGCCAAGTTTTAGCAGGTCATATTCTGGGCTCCTTGCTGACTGCAACTCAGCCTGCTAAAATCATGTTAAAAGTTTTGAGGTCTACGTGTCTGTCAGATGGGATTTTTAGTCCTTAAATAAGCTTGATTGAATTAGGCCTCCTGGAAATGGCCCCTTCCCTAAGGCTGATGAGATGGCAGCTCATTTTTCATGCCCATCCAATCTTTTAACCCAAATCATTTGCCTAAACTGTACAACAAATGCAAAGTTCAGTTTGTCTTTAGTGTCAGTATTTCTAGCTGACTGTGAGCACCGATTCATTTCCTACAGGCCACCACAGCAATTCGTTTTGACTTTGACTTTGTTTTCACCGAAATGTACCCAGACAAAACCCTTGAAAAATCTGCTCCTTTGAACAGCTCTTGAAAATGTCTAGCCCACATGCTTGCACACATACCCACTCTAACAATTGTCTTGTAAAAAGTCAGCAGATAAATTCGTAGTCATTAATACATATCCTTACCCTGGTTTGCTCCTACCAAGCTTACTGGAGAGTGAAAAAATCAGAACATCTCTTTCCCAGAATTGTGCTAGTATCTTTGACATCTTGAACAATACTTTCAGGAAAGAAAAAAAAAGAATGAAAAATTAAAAAGTCACTATGACAAGTCTAAAACAAGCATAAGCACAGCCTCTCAGACTGTTTAATATCAGGCTCTGTTTTGCTATGTAAAAAAAAACAACTCCACAATGACAACAAATCGAAACAAACAGAAACAAAACCAAATAAACAAAGCAAAAAAACCAACAAACCCAAACAAACCTATTAGTTCTATTTATTATTAAGGCTTAATGACATAGGTGGGTATCAATTTGTTAGGAAAAAAGATCTGCCTCTCAATTAGTCCCATTAGAGATTATGTCTTTATAACATGAGTGGGTATCTAACATTCAGGGGGAAATTTCTCTAGTCAGCAACTCAATTGAAAGACTCCACCAAATAATAATTTGCTGGTATAACTCGAGGTGACCAAAGTAACACTGTCTGGATGTGCTTGAGACTCCCGGGGTTTAGTAGTGATTTGTCAATAGCTCTCAGACAATGGAGTTGTGAAACGGAGCCACTTAAGTTAACATGATAAGGCTTTTACACGATTGTGTAAAGTTTTTTTGGCCTTGACATGCACCATCTGAAATATTTTAGAAATACACATTGATTTCCTGTTTTGGATAAATAGGAATAAGCAAACCTCCTATGCTCAGGAGGCCTGGAGCCAGACCATGATTCAAAATAAGGCAGAGACTCAACTGTCAGCAAAGGCTTTTTGGTAAGCTGTTGTCACCTGGACAAAGTCCTTACTAAGCCCAAACCACTGCTAAACGTTAATGAGAAGTTGATCTGAATCAGATCAGCATGCTCTGACCTGCTGTTCATGCTTCTTTCACTCCCTCTTGATACTTTCTCATGCGCTAAAATAATGTCTTCAAAAATAAACATTTTGCATATATATATACACACATATATATATATACATATACATATACATACATAGCTAAAAGACAATAATACCCATGTACAGATTTTTTATTGTCTGACAGCTTTTTTTGGGTTGTTTTTTGTGAGNGGCGCTGCCCGCGCATCCCGCGCTGCGCCCGCCGCGGGCCCGGGGACCGCGCTGCGCACGGAGTCAAAGTACACAGCGGCTCGGTCGATAGCCTATTAGGCTAGAAACAGTTCTGCATATCAAAGGCCGACGAACCTAATGACTAAAAATATAAGTACCTGACCCGGAGGATTAATCACACACTGTCAAGCTGGAATTGGTGCAATTCTTCCAATCATTAACGTTTTGCTTACAAAAATGTGCTTTTCTGTTTGTTTTTCTGCTAA
>VXBC01006029.1:780039-812019 GCA_013399945.1 Ploceus nigricollis | reverse complement strand
CTCTGGAGCCTCCCGCCGGCCGTCGCCGCCTCCGTCCCGGTGCTGCGGGGAGTCGGCAGCCCCGCGGCGGCGGGGCCCGGTCCCGCTCGGCGGCCCGGCTGCGGGTGGTCGGTTCTCCCTCTGCCCCGGCCCCAGGGCGGGGGCGCAGCACCGCTTTAATTTAGCGTTTATGTGTCACCGTGTTCGTGAGCGGCTTTTACGGGGCGGCGGTAACGCGAAACACCTGGACGGCGGCACCGCGGGCGCGCATGGCGGGGGCGGGCGCGGGCGGCTGCGGCGGAGGGCGCTGAGCTGTGCTGGCCTGTCCTCAGGCCGGTGCGTTAAAATAAAATAAGAATAATTTTAAAAAATCAAAACCTCAATCCCCCCCACTGTCAGAAAATCAGGAAATTAAAGCTTCCAAAACCAGCGACACACGCCAGGCAGTATTTCCACCGCACCCATGATTATCTGTGATAAACGTCCAGATAAACAGAATATTCCTGATTCCTGGGGTGGTTATATCGGGCAATACATAAACTGGTCAGCAATTTATAGGTGAGTGTGTCTGGAATCACAGAACACTTTCCTTTGCCTCACAGATTGTTGTCACTCTCATGTACCTAGCTACCCAAATTGGGATTTTCACCACAATCGCACCCTCTGTGACACTACAGGCTTCGACAGAGTTACACCAGAGATGGATCATCTTAGCTGCAGTAACTGCGTTTGGCTGTACAGAATTAGTGAGCAAATCAGCAAAACTCCATCTTTTTAACAGCTGGAGAAGGCTACCAGAAGCATCATTCCCTAATGCTACAGGGCACTTTCCAAGAGGATCCAGCCCACAGCCATTCCACCCCTTCCCATTTTTGAAAATATTTCAAGACTCTTCCAAGAGAGGTGAGGCCACATCCTTGAACACCTTCCAAGGAGGAAATAGGAGGGAGTTCACCTCTCTGATTTTCTCTAGCATCATGGAAGCCAGACTGCTCCAGACAGAGTTGCATGTTGCAGGGTGATGTCAGTAGGTGCTGCCTTCTTCCAGATAACTCATCTGTTAGATATTCGCTTCTTACAACTTCCTCCTCACCATCATGATTTGATTTAATAAATGAGTTATTTACAACTGTAATAAACATTAAGGCAAGTCAGTCTTAAAGGCATACATTAGAAATAGTAGAACAAGACAAATCTTGGTCTAAAAAGGGGTGGACAACATATAAACTATTATTCTAGGCAGAGCTAGCAGGAGCTTATTGGTTTTAGTTCTACATCACTATGATTTTGCCAAATTTAAATCATCCAAGTGAAAAAAAATTCTGTTCTGAGGGAATCTCCATCATGCTGAGTACATTTAAGGTTTCAGCAAAATGGGTTCAGCTGTTTCTGAGCATTGGGTTAGAGGAGAGCAAAATTTTTTCCCTGGCATTTAGATATCTTTGCCTTGCCCTGAAAACCTGCAGAGCCCCATCACAGGGAAAACTTTAAGAGATGAAAGCAACTGGCAAAAAGTGGGCCAGGGATTGTCTCTTCAGTTCCTCCTTTGCTCTTTTACTTGGGGTTGTGGTTTAGAGTCAGGCAAAATGAAGACCCCAAATCTCTGCAGAGAGACACAGGCGCCTCAGGAATGTTTAAGCAATTCATTAATGTTAAATGAATATTTGTGGATATGAGAGATGTGCTGCCACCAGCACGGGCATTTTTCAACTATGCTGTCACAAGCTCTGATGGAAAAAAAAAAAAGAAAAGCAAGTTACAGAAAAGCTTTAATGGTGCTTTTGAGTCTTGTCAAGGATTTCCAAGGCAGCACATGCCAGACCCTCCAGGGAACATATTGTTAAGGTGCTTCCATTTCCTGTAGCCCCCAATATCATTAATATCTCTTCTGGGATACCTTGACTTGCAAAGTGGAATATGCAACATTTATAGCTCTGTGGTAATAGGAAGGAACACATGGCCCCACATTATAAACATAGTTAATACCACTTTCTTTCTGGACTGGGCTGTCTTAGTGATTCTTGTGACACAGTATCTCTAAACCGGTTTAATTCAGCTGAAATGTGACATAATTCACCAGAGTTGTTTTCTGAATTGCAAAGAGGCATCCTATTAAACTACATAAATTGTAACATTTTTTGAAATGCACTTTTCTAATCCTTCCTTGGTCTAAAAACTCTCTTATCTGACCATTATGAGAATGTGGTGAACAATGCTATGAAAAACAAAGCAATATATTGTTCCTCATAGGCTCATATTTCCTATATATCTGCCACCAAAAACATGAGCTATTCTGGATCCTGCCTATAAGTGCGACTGAAAGCTGCTTGTTTAATTATATTTATTTGGGGTGATGGCAACAGTAACATGTTAAAACTTCTCTCTATATTTTTACATGTTGGCTACACACATAAAGATTACACCCAAAACCATATATAATTCCCAGGGGCTAGATTGCCTCTCACATCTTGCACAATCATTTACGTAAGTGCAAACTGAATCTAAAATGCTGCTAACACAGACTGCTGGCTACTGTACACCCACTCTGTGTTGATATAAATGACTGTAACAAGACACCAGACAATGGAGAATCTGCCTAAACTACAGTGATGACAAAACTTTTTTCTTTTCTTTAACAGAGCAGTCAGAACACAAATATTATATGTTTCAAAGAGGACTTGTGCAGCAAGATTTTTCACGGTAACAGTTCCAATGAGTCCAAAGTACACACAGCTAAATTTGATGTCAGTAGGAATTAGGTATGAATAGGGAGTGTTACTTAGTTATTTTTGTTAATGTTTTCCAGAGCTTACATATTCACTCTACATTTTTTAGCAAACTTTATCATTTTGGCATCATAAAATCAATCCCTAGATAGGTTTGTTCTATATGGAGCAGACACACACATGCAGTTGCTGTTAACAGCAAATACAGAAGCTTACAGTAACCATCTAGCTAACTATTAATGGTTGTTTAACAGTGGGGTTAGAAGGATGGATCTGAAATCTGTCCTCATCTGAAAAATGGATTGGTAGACTCTCAGGGGCAGAAACTCTTCAAAAGGCTTCATTTTCACAGGTAGAAGCCAAAATACTTGGGTAGAATTGGCTCTAGAAAGCTGGAGGAATTGCCTTAGAGACAAATTCAGAACTCGTGCAGTGCATTTGGAGTCCATTGAAGCTGATGATTTTCATAGGCAAATTATTTATTTTTTGTAACAGACTGTGAGAATCTGTCTTGATGGTTGCACATGGAAATATCTCATAAAGTACAATATTAAATAGCAAATAGCAGAATAGCAGAAAGGAAAAGAAAGAAAGAACAATTTTTCCCTAAGGCAGATGTCTCCCCTTCTTGCTCCTGCCCCTGAGCTGAGGTCTCTCTGTAAGGGAAACTGCTTAGCCCAGAATCAACTGACAAAACACAGCAGCATCAGTCACAGACAGTACCCAGCCTCGAGTGTCTGAGTCCAGAGACCTCATCATTTCAATTACACTGTTAGTTCATGCCAGAGGTGTCCAGAGAGTTAGACAGCACAACTTCCACTTATTATACTACTTCTCATAAAAGCCAAGAAAAAATAAGTTACGCTTGACATGAAAATAAATATGCCAATATAAAATCTGTATATATCTAAAATCTATATTCAAAACATTACAGTACCTTCCAAATACTTTAAGCATTGGACTTGACTAACTTTTTGGAACAGCTGCTCTTTCTTAATCCTTCCTTAGTTTGTCCATCTCATAAATTTACCTCATCTCATTACTGGGGTTGGAAGTTGTAGGTGTAGACATAGAAGTTTTTAGTGTTGAGTAGAATCTAAACCATAGCCCAGATGTTCTCTTGAAGTCAAACCATGACAGCAGAGTCAAACCTGATACAGATGCTGATTGAAATCTTGATCTCTAACCATACTCTGTTTATTTTAAAATGCTTACTTTAAAACCTTGCAGCAAAACTAATATGAAAAGATGTAAATAGGTGTCTGAATAGTATCCTCAGCAGACAGGTGACACACAGCTGCTGAGAAGAGGCAGCTGGACTTCAACCCAGAGCTTAGTGCTACATCCTCAAAGGGACAGCTTGTACCTATGAAGCTCAGCTGCTGCACAGTAATTCAGAGGCAGATCTACAGTCCACATTTCTGCACCTAACTCTGCTGGAGCAGACACATGCAGGAAATGCCTGGAGGAGGATCCTGCACTACACTGGGGATCCCCTTCCCCAGCACTGTCAGTGAATCTCCACCATTCCAAACCATGTCTGCTTCCAAGGTCTCCAAGGCAACCACAGACAGTGCAGGTTGTGGGGGTCATTCACACAAAGAGCAATGAGAAATGTTGTGCATATGAGTCACATGCCAATCCACACAGTTCTTCACATGTCAAGGTACAGCCAAAGATACAATCTGTGCAAAAATGGGCTTTTAAAAATCTGTTCAGACTCATAGAACATTTGGAGAGGAGATGCAGAAAGCAGACTGCTCACCAGGACAGACTTCAGAGATCCTGTAGATAGTGGGAGAGACCCACTAATTACAGCATCATAATCAACCAAAATTATTCATTGTATAATATTACCAACATGTACTAGAAATTAACCGGAGAAATATCTTCATTTAGAAGAACAGATTCAACACTGCTCTCTGTGTAGCTGTGTGTTTTGATTTTGCATAATCTTTGGGAAATCTGTACATTTTTCAGTGATTTTCTTAAGAAGGTAGTGCAAATTAAACTTTTAGGATTCATTAACATGATATAACCAATTAAAACTGAAGGTAAGGGTAGCTCACATCTGTCCTTTGAAGAACATCTGCCAGTCTGGGAGGAACAGTGTGAAACTCTTTCTGACTTTTGCCATTACATTACCTTCTCAGACATTTGTTCTTGAAGAAAAGAGATCTTCAGTCTCAGATGTATTGGCCATAAATAAAGGCAGGTGTAATTGAACTGTGATTACAGAAGCAAGTCAGAGTATTCTACTTTTGAAGATAAATAAGCAATTTAATATTTGTGTCTAAACTAAGCCCTCTGTATAATTTAATTTCTGTGGCTTGCCAAGCTGTTTTTCTATTGTTTTTGTCTCTTCCACATCATGTTACATTTCCCCTCAGGACTGAATCTATTGGTAGACACGACACTGCTCTTATGTAGCCTTTATAGCTCCCATCTGACACCTGTAAAATATTAAACTGTAAGAATGTGTGTTAAAGTCAGTTAGCCAGGATAAGTGTGTTCTACAGATAAATGGGTTTGTTTGGGAGAGAGCAGCACAGCCTCTGTCTGTATCACTGAAGGGTAAATTCCTAAAGAGTCAGGATGCTGTAGATAACCATTAAATCACAGAAAGCAGCAGAAGGAAGTCATGTCACCCGCAGTGCACACTCCTCAAACCCTGCTGCAGTTGAAACTGTTGCAATACAATGCACTTTCAGTTTTGCCTGTTGCATTTTCTACAGTTTTCTTCATATTTAGTTCACATATGGGCTTTGAATACTTAAGTCTCACTGTCTGGGGGTTTCATGACGTGAATAGTTTCTTAGGGACTATCAATAAAGTCCAAGCAGGATCAGTCTTTCCATGTCTGCCTATCCCCTAACCTAGATCCAGGGATCAGCTTTCTCCAGAGAACACCTGAACCAAAGTTCTGCTAGCATTGCCAGAGACAGTAATGCAAAGGGAACATGAACTGTGCTACTGTTGCTTTTGGGACATGCAAGCAACACTTGAGCCCCTCTTAACAGCGTGGGCAATGGCACTGCTGAGTTTGTGGCCACAGTTCTCTCTGCTGGGTGAGAGCATCACAATGTGTGTGCTCCTGGCAAACATTACATGCTGAGACCAGGAACACCCAGGTCAAACCCACACATGGGGCAAGGCCAGGGATGATAAAGCCTTGTTATTATATTTTCTTTCTGTTATATTTGTCACTACTTATGCTAGTCTCTTGTCCCACACTAACCTAGTTCCTCTCATTCCTGCAGGTTTACACTTAAAACATTACTTGACAGTTATTATGTCATCTTACTCCCTAAGTGTTGGTTAGCTTTATGCTGTCAGCTCTCTGTACTTTTTCTCATCAGGCAGTTCTTCCAAGCATATAGCTACAGTTGGCTCTTCTTCTCTGAACTTCCTCCAGCTTGGCTTCCCAGTAACGAGGTGCAGAGAACTGCACTCACCTTTTCCAGATGCTATCACATGTCAGTTCCAAGAAGAGAGACTCACTTGCTCTTTCCCTGTGATGTGTCTCCACAAGAGCCCCAAATCATACTGACATTTTTAACTGTCGCATCACCTAGAAAGTTCAAATGCAAATTCAGAGGCCCTCCTTGCTCAGCACAGCAGTCACCATATCTTGTCTTCCCTAAGAGAAAAGGAAGACCTCGGACCTCATCTTTCTAACAAACATTACTATTTCTGTAGAAACCTCAGATTGTTTTCTAACTCTTCACACTAATCACGTGAATTGCCTTATTTATGACAGGGAGAGGAACAATAGGAAGTATTAACTAACCCTGTACTGGTGGTCAGAGTAAAGCAAAAACAAAGCTGGTTTCCAGTTCTCTGCGCTGAGAATGATTTTCCATTGTCATTCCACATTATTTTCCCATTTAAGTCTGCTCATGCAATTCTGTTGTGCATCCTGTAATTCTCTTTTAGTAGGTTTAAAACAAACAAAAGGAAGTACTTTTTCACACAACGCATAATTAAATTATGAAACTTGTTGCCATGGGAAGCGCTGGATGCCAAAAGTCTAAATGGGTTCAGAAAAAGAGAAGAGAAATTAATGGAGGATAGGTACATTGATGAGGATTAAACAGTAGCTTGCTCACTGTGTTTTGCTCAGGAAGACCTTTCAGAGCTGTTTGATGAAGGCAGGAAAGGATTTTTCTGCTGGTGCCTATTTCTCCCACAGCTCCCCCCAGCAGCCTCTTCTGGTCACTGGCAGGAAGAAGACATTGGAGTTAACGGAGTTAGTGAAGCAGCTCTAGTGCTCCTCTCCTAACGAGACACACAGATATCAACAGATGCCTGTAAGTTTAAAATATACAATCTTTAAGCCAAAAATTGACTTCTCTTTGGATGTTTTTATCAGATCTGATTGAGCTGACTTTAATACATGCTGTTTACAGCAAAGTGTATGAATGAAATGGGGAATTCTAAGGTTTCAAAATGGCTAGATTTATTGGCCCAGCCAAAAGTTTGATTTTACAGATATTATAGGTTGGATCAACTTCACTGGGGACTGATGTCAAGAGGCAACCTGTTATCTGTGCTGTGAAAGTTGTACCTGCTCCTGGAGCTCTCTCTCCTCACTGAACAAATGCTCCCACCGCCCATTGTGGTGCCATCTCTTCTTGTTGACTTTGCTCTGTAATTGCTGCTTTATCAGTCCCTCCTCAGACTTCTCAGTTTGTCCTGACTGACAAGCAAAACGAACAGAGTCGTATGTGCACACACAGGAAGGACAGGAAGGCAGGCTGGTGAGGAGGGAGAGCAGGGCAGGCTGGTGAGACAGGGAGTGAGCCCTGGCCCTTTGGCTGCCACCCTTGTCTGGGCAAAGAGCCTCACCCCACAGGCTGCACCTGTTGCACCAGTCTGTGAGGGAGGGAAAACTGGCCCATAATTTTGATAGCTTTTTTTGATCGTCAGTTGCTTTAATTTCTTGTTCTGTGTTTGGCTGCAAAACATGTTGTCTGATTTAATCTGTATTGCTTTGTCATGGAGGTGTCTTTCTTTCATCATTTAGAATTACAATATCTCATTTTGGTCACAGCCTTGTTTCCAAATGTCTCCTGCATTAGCTCAGACTATGTGTAACTGCCTTAGTTACTGCAGAAAAATTCACTTTGGCATGGTAATGAATAGACTGAAGTGATTTATTTCTATTGTTGAGAAAACTGTATGTGTTTATCTACATTGTGTTGTCAAAATGCACATGGTTAAAAGCCACAAAACAGTCTGTTGGCTGAGAGGCTGCCTCACTTGGAAAGTAATGACAATGCAAGAGAATCAAATTCAGAGGCTTAATTCTCTCTTTGTCACCAGAAGCCCCAAAGTACAAAACGTTACCTCTGATTTTGAAGAATATTTCAGATCCTTTGGTTGCAGGAAGGAGGTCAGACTGCACAATCTGAATTAGCCACCTGCTGCTGTAGCTCCATCCCATAGTACTTTAGCATCTCAAAGTTATTGACTGAAATTTCCTAAACTTTGCTATAGTTCATCATCTTGTATGACTCCTGGAATTATGAACTTGTAGACACTATGGAAAGAAAGCTTACACTCAAGCTAAGTCTTAGGAGCAGCACTGATTCTCTTTTTTTGTCTGAGTGGTACTGGGATGGAGAGCATGAGCTCCCTGGAGGGATGCAGCAGTGACTCCAGCAGCACTGT
The DNA here is from genome assembly GCA_013399945.1 of Ploceus nigricollis. Classification (NCBI taxonomy): domain Eukaryota; kingdom Metazoa; phylum Chordata; class Aves; order Passeriformes; family Ploceidae; genus Ploceus; species Ploceus nigricollis. Next base: position 803,641 of record VXBC01006029.1, on the reverse strand, counting down.
GCTGCCAAGTGAGAGGAACAGGACTGTGGTTCAGCAGCTCTGGATTGGAAACTGGGGGCCCGGACACCTACCTTTGTCACATTATGCTGTTGGAGTTCATGTCACCACATCCATGCCTGTTTGTGCATGTTCACCTACTCCCCAACTTTTAGACTAAATTCTTCTACAGGCATGATCACCATTCAGTGTATCTTGATAGGAAGCTCTTGGAATGTCCATAATTTAAGCATTAATTAAAACACAAAAGCAGCGATCTAAATGCTCAAGACAAAGTCTTGGAAAAAATCAATTAAAGTATTTATTAACCCTGCTTCGCTAACAAGTTAAGATGCCCCCATGAAAACTATGATCGAGCTTATTTCTGTCAATCAGTTATTAAAATTTATTATTGACTTAATAAATTCAATCAGTTATTAAGTTTTTCCAGTGCCAATTATTCTGGTATCTGCAGACTGGGGTGCACTGCTCATGCTGCAGAATATTCCTTAGAAATAATAGGTTAAAATAAACAGCCAACCCAAGCCCAGAGGCAAAGAGCTAGTCCTGGACAACAGGCAAGATAATCAGGGAATAACTAACATGGATAATCAGCAAATCATTCAAATGAATTGATTTGGCTCTGGCTGGCGTCCCTGTTTCTGCCTGAAAGCTTCAGTGAAATCTAAATAAGTGGCAGTTATCTTACTGTCTCTTCCTGTTATCTGACTCTAATGACAGCAGAGGAGAGAGGGGAAATCATGTCTTTGAATAGGATCATGGCCTTTCATTCAAAGTAAATACTGCATCAAAATGGAAACTGCCTGAAGAGTAAGTCTGTCTTGGCTTAGTCCTGAGCAGATTATGTATTAAAACCAGACAATATCAGTTTCTTGCAATGGCTTCAGCACCTTCACTGCAAATATGCACACAGAGAATCAGAAAGTGCTATTTATAATGACCTGAAGGTGGCTAACAGTGTGAGGTAGCTGTGAAGAGTTAAAATTCAGCCAAGGCATCTGTATTTCATGTTTCAATAAATGCCTTTACCGTTGAAAAAATCACAATAGGAAAATTTAAGGGGAGTGATGCTTATCCCAGATTCAGTAACGCACTTGTAGCATCCAAGTTAAAATCACTGCCTCCTTAGGTTCCCATATAGTTGATGGGGAGAAGCACACAGGGCACCTAGCAATGCATCATCCCGTGAGGTTCCTGTCTCCCTCCCCTGGCGCTGGAGAGATCAGGGTATCGAAGGTTCTGACTGGGATACCTCCATACAAGTGCCTAAATGAACATAGAAAGGCTGAATTCAGGCCATACCCTGCTTTGGGAGGAGAACTGGGGACCAAGAGGTGGCTTGACCACAAGAGGACAATGTCCAACAAAGCTTCACCTGGACTGCTGAGCTCCATCAAAATGAACCACAGCTGCTGAAGAGGTGGTGAGGACTGGACTCCATCCTCTGTCACACCAAACTCCATACAGGTTTGATTGGGACCCTCAGCACACCAAACACAAGTGGAAATGCTTGCAGCTCCATGAATGCAAGACCAAACTGTGGTGGCACGGGAAGAGGAACATGGGCTGTGCTTTGACAGCAGCTTTTGTTGGCAGGCCAGGGAGGCAGCTCTCAAAGCATAGTGGTATGAATTGCCAGTACTCCTGTGTTCTCACTCTTCTCACTTTCACCAGGAGTGGGTACTCACTTGTCAGGGGCTGCTCACACAGCAGGAATGCCACAGAGAGGAGGAGTTTCTCTGTAATACTTGGATCCTGGCTGTGTAAGATTTGTACTTTCCCTTAGAGCAAGAAGCAAAGGTCCAAATTAACTTCCTTAGTAATACTCTTTTTAATTCTTAAAACTCCTTAGGTGTACAATTTCATTGTAGATCCAACATCTTTTTCAACAGTCTGAATAATTTCATGACAAATATGAGAAATGACAGGATGACATAATACATTTGTACTTAAAGATTTAATTTGTTTTATTTTACTTCTACAACTTTAAAAACGTTTTGACCCTGTTTTATTGGAAAGAAAATAAACCAAAAATGTGGCTTCAACCTAAACAGTTTTTAACAGCAGTAGGCGTAAACTCTGGGAAACAAAATGAAGGCTAAAAATGTTCAGGGACTATTAAATGTAATGGAAAAAAAACACCTATCACTTAACTGAATTTTTGCTGCTAAGGCAGTTTAATGTTTGCTATTCTCAGGTACTAACATTTATTATAGTAACCTTTATAAAGTCAATTTAATTATCTTTATCTTTTTACAAATAATAAATTTAGTTGTCCTACAATGAAAATCAATTGTCAACATAAGCTATGGTTAACATCTAATAAAACAGCCCTCTGTAAATCCATGATTAATAAGATTGGCTTCTGTATTAACTAACAGACATCATAAAATTTTCTTCCTTGCAATAATTTGTATATTCAAGGTTCATCCTGCTGGACTGAGTTTCCTAAAATAAACTGTTAGAGTGAATGAACAAAATTTTGGCACCTATCATTATTATATTATAACCATTTAAATATATATCTGTAGCTGAATGGTTTCCAAACTAATACCATATTTTAATTAAGTCAGAGAAGATGGTGGCTATAGCAAATGATAAGTAATTCACTTCTTTGCTTCCTTTGCCTTCTGAACATAATGACAATGCTGCTTAGGTTTTAGCTTGAGCGTTAGAGGAAGCTAATTGAAATGTGAAAAGCCAATTTCCCAAAACAATCTTTACGTATGACGGGGATTACTTAAGCTCTTCTGTGTCACCAAAAATACCCCCAAACCAACAACAAAACAAAACAACCCACCTCCCCCAAAACCAACCAACGAACAAAAAAACACACCAAAAAAACCCCAACCACCAAATTCAAAACCCCCCAATACCCAAAAAAACCCCAAATTGGAATTTACTCCCTTAGAAACATGTTCACAAATGTCTACTTCCAAAGTGGGAGCAGTGGTGCTCAGATTCAGCATGAAGTTATGTACCATAAGCCAGGATATCTCTGCCCTCCCTGTGATACGCACTGTGCCTAAGGACTGATGGGATACAGTGGCCACTGCAGGCAGTGCTAAGCTTCAGTTGAATTTGGGTCTAGTTTTTAAGAGCAGAACAATAACTTCACACCAATCCTGAAAGATCCCAAGTCATTTTACAAAGTAGGAGAAGTAGATATGTTTGAAGCACCTGGAAAAGAGCATACAGAACTAGGCATGAAAACGACTTCCCCCCTTGCCCAGACAAACCCTTCCAAATACCATGGAATCTTCAGGCCATAGAGACCTAACTGGGCCATGTTAGTTTTGTGGGGTTTTAGGCATCATTTTCACTCTCAGTGTGTACTTTGGAAAATGGAGATTCTGATCCTTCATCTTACTACTTTAAGTCAAGTGATTGCAGCAGAATTAGCAAGACTGGACTTGTACAGTGGGAAATCAGTCCTTGGAGAAGCACCAGTCATTATTATGACTTGAATGGAGGAAGAGAAGTATCTTACAGCGTATTTAATCTGTTTTTAAAATGCTAAAAAAGCATATATTAGTTCCTGCTAGTTGTTATATTTTTCTTCACAAAACTTCCATGTTAATTAGGGGAAAAAATCTTTAAATTAACCTCTGGTAATAAAAAGAAAATGCTTTATCAAAGTAGCTCTAGTGCTCTGGACATTCTCAGAAAAAAATGTTATAAATTATGTTGACAAGAACTGAGAAGCTCTGAAAAAATCAAGTGTACTTTTATGTGATATTTCTGTTTATTTCATTCCTTAATTTGATCATTTTTAACAAAGGAAATGCACTTATCAAGCTCAAAGTTTTGGTCATTGTGCTTCATTCTCTGAAGTACAATGATTAGGTTATAAACAGACCAAGAGTGACAAAGGATTTTAAGTATAACTAAGGAATTCAAGGGAATATTTTATATAGGTTTAATATTTTGGAAAAAAAAGAAAGCAATCCAGTTAACTTCCATTATTTTACAAAATTTAACTTTGTGCCACCTGGAACCTGACAATCATCTCATAAAGCTGTAGAAAGCTGGAAAAATTGTACCATTTTCAGACCTAATATAAAAGAGGCAGCTTATTTCTAACCTCTTCCCTGATGAGAGACTGCTAGACCAAGCATTTGCTTTTTATCTGAAGAGCACTTGTGCAGCTCTCTAACCATGCCCTCCTATTGGTAGCTAGACCCTTTTCTAGGGAGCCAAAGAGAATATTAGAAGTATAGAAATGTAACAGAAACATAGAAAGGTAAACATTCACTTCAGTGCATTCGCTGTGCTCCTACTTGTAACAATTTCAAGACTGAGCACAGCAATGCTGCTTGGATTGAGCTTGTGCTCACCCTCCAAGGACAGCCTGCTTTGCTAGGTGGTCTGCACCTCACCTATAGAACCCTGTCACTTAAAGCCTGTGAATGCAAAGCATAGCATGATTTACTGGTGTTTCACTTTATAAAGTAACTGCATGGGTGGGCGTGCAGTTTATAGAGCATTGCCCTCTACCATAAAAAGGAGTTTGTAACAGGGAATGAAAAAAAAATAGTAGTCAAATGGTTGTAAACACTTGTTTAAAATGCATAAATTTTAAAATACATAGTTAGCAAATATACTTATTTTCCAATTTTTAATACTCTCAAACATTAAAACTTTCTTTTCCCCCCTTAAATCTCTTTTCGATGAAAAAGGAACATTAACTTTATTTTTCCAGTTCTTCCTGGATTTTTTTTCTTTTATCACTCTAAAGAGTTAAAAGGCTTCCTCTTGTTTCCTCTACCCTTTTAACAGCTAATTGCAATGCTGACTGACACCTAACAGAAAAAAGAAAAGCAGTCTAGCAACTCTGCAGCCTTCTCCTCACTCCTCTCCAGCCCCATGCAATTGTTTGATACCCAAAATAAAGGCAGTCATCAATTGCAGCCAGTCAGTTCAGTCTTCTTTTCTCTCTTCAAATAAACATTGCATCCCCTAACAAGTCTGTTGCAGCAAGTGCTGCAGCTCCCTGATTTCCAGGAGGAAGTTTCCTTCCCTCGCTTTCCTCCTGGCTGCTCATTTGTCACTTGAAAAGGAAGCTGGGGTGACTCTCAATTGTCTGTGCTTCTTGTGGCCCTATTACTGTTGTCTGCATTTCACCTTTCACATGCATTTAAACTTATTTTTCCTTTTTTCACTTCTCCACATTGTATCTAAGTTTGTCGTTAAATCAAGAGCTGTCTCACTTAACCGTGAATCTAGAATCCAAACAGTACTCATTAGATTAATTAGAACATAGCCACACACTACAGCCCCAGTCACTACAACTCTCCCTCACGCTCAGCTGGCTTGAGTCAGTGTGGGTGTGACAATTATTCTGTGGAAATGGCTTTGTACCCTTCTTGTAAAGGATGCCTTACACAGGATAAAATCAAACCATCAGTAAGTTAGTCCGCTCAGTGCCATTTCTTCCCTCTGGGTTAGACCTGTGATTACAATGAGCGTACACGAGAAAGCAACAACTGTTGCTTTGTTTTTCTTTCCCTTCTTTTTTCCTTGTCATACATCATACAATACACCAAAATAAATTAGTGCTGCTTTCTGCTTTGGGCAATGCCCATGTGGTGGGGAACAGAGAGCAGGCCAGGACAAGAATTTTGTTACCAAGAGGGTCTAGCAGCCCTGCAGTAATGCAGACATGTACTAGATCATCTTTTACACAAATGTAGCTCCTCATAAATCTACTACTGAAGCTTGAGTAGAGAATTCTCCACATGGAAGCATAAATTCAAGATTAGATTTTGAAACTTTTTTTGACAGATGCTTGAGGAAAAGCTTGGCAAAAGCCGTATTTCCAAGTCCTGTTTAGCAGTCAGTACCTGAGCTCAGACCAACCTTTAGAGTTAGGGCCACCTAGTGGGAGAGGAAGCACAGACAGGGAGGCCAGGACATGTTCTGCATCCGAATTTTTCATCCTATTCAGCTTTGGTGTGGCCTCCAGATACCTGGGCCAACAGAACAATGACCAGCAGATCACTGCCAGCATTGCCAACAAAGGACAACATGACTTTGAGGGCTACTTCAGAAAAAGAGAAAGTGTGAAGCAGCCCCTGAAATTCATACAGCTGCTAAGGAAAGTAGGCTGTCCCCATGCAGCAGGAACCAAACAGTCAAGGCAGAGAGTTTCAAGAAGCTAAAGACAGGGATCACAAAATATGGCATGATTTTGTGGATGCAAGCCTGCTGTTACTGGCTATTCCAGTTTGTTCCTCCACACTAATCCTGTCAACTCCACAGGGAAAACGTAGTAGGGTGAAAGGCTTGTGCAAACCTCTCCCACTTGGCTTAGGCTATTCAATACAGCTATGGGATCAACCTTTGGGGTTGATTTTTAGTTAATAAAAGACTTCTCAAACCATTGTGGAAGATTATGCTAATACCTAGTCAGTGTTAACAGGCATATAGTGCAAGAAGATGGAACCTAGAGACTGGAGAATTAAGCCCATTAAGTTTTAGTTGCTAGAATTTGCATCTGCAAGTTAAGAGGAAGAACAGTAGGGTTCAAACAAACAAAAAGCCCAAGACCCAGCAGTAAGACTTCACAGAATGAAGAGGCACTGAAATAAAGCTATTGTCTTTTGTGAAACAAAAGAGAGAACAATCCTTTTCTGACAGCACAAGACTGATGACATAGCTGATAATGTTTTAGCTAAATTAGACCTCGCACCATAAGAAAATTAGGTATGCTTGTTTTATTCTGAGCAAGGTGCTTGTACACTTGTTTTCCATGTATTAATTTATTTGAAGTATCACAGTAAAAATAGAGAAACTGAAATAAAGAGCAGGTATAAAACCAGAACACTTATTTACAGCTAATTAATACATAAAACGGTAACTCATAATGCTGACAAAGCATATTTCCACATCCCTTTCTGGTATTTTAGATCTACTGAGAAACAGAAAATTTCTTACTTGACCACACATATATATATATATATATTTAACATAACAGCACCATAATCTGCAGGGGTTTTTTTCTTAAAACTTCGCAAGCTGCCACATATAAAAATGGAACCAAGGCCTGAGAGTGAGTAGGTAAATATTTTGATTCAATTTTGCATCACTATATCACTACATAGAGACACTGAGAATATAAAAAAAAGTTGTGGCTCAGTAAGACAGTAAGATAGAAATATCTAAAAACAGGGATCTGCAGAGGATATATCTTAGTTCAGCAATCTTAAAGGATGCTTAGATTTCTGAAGAAACTCTTCTGTCATATCCTCCATTTTGTTCTCCACTGGAGCTGCAGATTTGTTCTCTTTACCCTTTTTGAGACTTCTTTTGTGCTGGGATTTAAAGAAAATACCCAATGTTAAGAGAATACAAAGAAATCAAAGACTTCTTGCTCATGTGCAATGCAGTTCTGAGAAAAAAAGTTAACCTAACTCCTGAAAAAGGTTCCTAATATATTGCATTTACTCAAAAGATTGACTGTAGACATACAGAAGCTCAGCAGCTATTTTTAAAGGATCCACAACAAGAAAATATGCTCTCCCCACCAAGAAAACCCCTAGAATAATATACCAAGAAGATTACACTAAAACACTGATAGAGCAAAAGGGTCAGAATCAAGTAACTAAAAAACCCAACCCCATGAAGACTTAAAAATGCAAATATTTCTGTCAGGCCTCTAAGAGAAAATACTCCATGTACTTTTCAACTCTTCCATTAACACATGTCTAGCAAATTATGACAATTTTATTTATGCAGGATTATTTGTCGAGGAGTTTTCAACTGTCTGCCCAGCTTGTCAGAAATCTGCATTATTTTATCCACTATTAACTGCTATCAGAATCTGCTGTTACTTTAGCACAAGGTTAACAAAGCATTACCTACAGGATTTGAAGAAGTTGTGAGACTACCCTAAAATGTAAGAAGTGACTTGAAACTACAGCACTGTTATGGAACAATAACATTTCTTTCTCAAATACACAGCTGTTTTGCTTATCTGGGGAAGTTACCTGGAAAAAAGGAATGCCACCATTTGTGTGGCAATATACATTTGTATCCATTAAGTATTTGTCACAAGCAAGGCTTTCAGTGGGTTCTCGCAACTCTCCTTCCTCTTCCAGCAGGTCCTAAAACAGAAGTTTTCCAGAAAGATGTATTTAGTGTCTGAATTTCCTCAATAAATGTATTAAGCATGATCCGATCTATAAAAGACATGGAACTTCTATTTTTGAAAAACAAGAATGAAATCTAAATTATTAATATCATTGCTTATTTTTCAAGAGATGGTTTTTGTCAAAAGCTCAGCACACCTGAGTCCAAGTACACTGTAAAACACAAAGGCTATAACAGCCCGGGGCTTCCAGTCAACTCTCCAAAAGGGCCTGAAAAAACCTCAAAGATGTGAAATATTCATTCAAGAGCCTCATTTGCCATTTATATACATACCTGACCTGCACTATCCTCCATCTCTTTTACCACACTGCTTAGCATAGCATCAAGATTTAGTTGCTTTTGCCTTAATTGCTCCAGAAGTAGTTCCCGCGGCTCTGTTCTCACAAGTGTGACAGGATAGAAGTAGTCTTTTCTCTGTGGAGTTGCCCCTTTAATGAAGATGATACACTTGTCAGTGTTTGCTTTAATTTCAGATCCTCAATTTTACATCAACTCATTACAGAAATTATGCTTTCTTCACACACCATTCTTTGCATACGTCTTAAAAAAGGTATAAGGCTGCCAGGTTATGTCCCCATTAACCTTCACTTATGAATTCTGGAACTCAAATTGTTTTCTGTAAGACCATTCTGCCCCTGACCTGATTAAATACCTGTTGGAACATCCACTTTGAGATCCTCTTGCAGGAAACCATTAACCTGAGTTAGTCCATGCTGTACTTCTTCCTTAAGTGCCAGCTTCTGCTCCACAAGTATCTCCTGATCCACCTTTATCTGATCCAGAAGGTCATTTAGCACCTTCCCCTCAGCAGCCTTTTGTCTGCCAATGTGGTCAGCAATTTCAGCTATTGCATTATCACAGTTTTCTTCATTTTTCTGAAAATGAAACAAAAAAACAACCCAACTAAAAACACCAAGTTAACAGGAAAGGTAAGACTACGGTCTCTTTTCTAAGATGTGGTGCATGATTAGCGACATGACCCGAAACGAAACAACTGAGACCTCAAATTGAGAAGTTTCAGTGCCAGTTTTACACTCTCATTTTGAGAGCTATCTTCAGAAGAGAGTCAGTTTCTTAGAAAGAACGATCACTTTAGAAAGCTAGTCACAAGAATAAAGATGATGCCATCTGGCCCAGACCAGACTCCTTATGCTTCTATGCACAAACCCTGCAAAGAATTAGGATATTCACCTGAACACGAACGTCCTACAAGCACTAGAACCTTTATGCATTTGTAGGGGAAAAGGAACTTGTGTTTTCAGCCATTCCCATTGAAATGAAACTCCTGAAGTGTTCAGCAGGTACAACAGATACAGAGAGGTCCCGAGATCACAAATGCTTTTAGTTTAGAGTTGGACTTGATCCTTGGAGATCCCTTCTAACTCAGAATATTCTGTGTGAAGGAAGTTTCTAGTTGAGTTTTTCCTTCTGAAAGTTTGCAAAAGATTGGATTTGCCTATTTTATTGTCTATTACAACAATAAAACCAGGGTGGATGTGAAATTTGTGATGGAAATCAAAAAACCCCAAAAACATGAGAGAGAAACTCTTCGATAAGAGGCCACAATCTGTATATACTTAAAAGGAGTACTTTCTCCCATATTGATTCAATCTGACCAGTAAAGTCATTTTTGCATCCTCCAGAAAATAGCCTGCATTTGATCACTGTCCATCTCCCAAGGACAGTACTGTAGATAAAGCTTTAGAATTAAACACCACCAAGATGATGTAAAACACTCAGATTACACGTACAAGTCCGCTGTATGGCATTAGCCATGACACCATTTTTTGAGGTTATGGGCTCGTGAAGTTCAAAGTCTTCCTCTTAATTTAGGTTTCTGATTTCCTCTAATTACATCTTCTTAAGCTCAGTAACATGAGTCTGCTATCAAAAAAAATCAGTTTTGTTTTGACTAGAACTTTTTTCTCCCCTCTACAAATTCTGCAGTAAAGTTTGACTCAGGATGTTGTGTTAGACTACAAATGACTGTAAGTACCTTTTGTAAAAACTGAATTTGCTGTTTCTCATCCCTGAATGACAACAGCTGCTGATTAGTAAAGTTGACCATCTGAGCAGTTGTAAATTCACCCCATTTATTGGTATGCTGAGACACATTTTTGAGATTGCTGAGAAGATGTTGACAGTGGTCATTGGATTCTTCCAGCATTGCCTTGTTTTCAGCATTTATGCTCCTGAGCTCTTGAGAGAAATTATCCAGAGATGCAGTAAATTTGTTGTGATTGGAATTTGTACTGGTGACTAAGTCTGTAGTTTTCCTGCAACAACATATTTGTAAGAGTTTAGAGATTTTGAAAGGTAGATTTTAACACAGTATACTTTTAGAAATATGAAACCAGAGCCAGTGAAATAGCACAGTTCTATCAAACCAGTTAATTATAATATTGTTGCTCTACTTAGTAAATTTGCAGCATTTGCAGCAGGTTTGCTAAAAAAAGAAACAAAACCCCCACCAACCAAAAAAACACAAAAGAGAATAAAAAGACCCTAAACACAAACTAAAAACAACTTCAGCAAACCTTAGCTATTCAGTCTGCAATTGAATGAAACATACTGCAACAGATACATTATTATGCTTCAAGCTAAACCTTTATAATATGTTCTGAAGTCCAGACACTGAGGGACACTCCTTAGCATATTGCTCCCAAAATGATACTTTCTTATCGCAACATGCTCAGGAGACAAGTTCAAGGGCAAGCCTTTTAGAACTACTCTTTACGCTGGGGAAAGGCCAACTATGATCTACATTCTGTGGCAGAACCCAGCTCTAACATACAGGCCATGCCCAGCAGGCTTTATAAGCACATAAATATGGAGAGCATCCAATTTTGAAGTTCTCTTCATATATAGTTTTTCTTGTGTAAGTGTACAGCAAAAAGAATGCACTCCTTACAGGTGAACATTTTCTTGCATAGCAGTGATGGTGGTCTTCAGGCTTCCATTTCTTGTGAGTACATCAGTTAAGTTTTTCTGAGTCTCCTGAGCAAAAAGGTCGAGCTGGCTTTGCAGTGAAGACATCAATTCGGCTGCACTCTATGAAGAAAATGACCACAAGTTTCATTGTTATTCTGCACTTTTTAACAGCCTTAAAGGGTACTTGAATGCCCGAATTAAAAATGCAGAAAATGCAGAGTTCTGCAATTCTAAAGCAGAAGGTACAATTTTTGTGTAGTGAAGATACAGACACTTTGCTTTTGGAGACATATGTAAATGCATATGTACTGGACATACAGTAAGGGGAAAGGGGTTTTTGCTACATTCCTACATAAACTACTTAAAGCAGCTAACAAAAGCTGAATAGAATTAGGATCAAGTTACTGTCCTCCTAACATTTTTTCTGAAGCAAGTACAATGGTTTACTACCACATAGGAGTTTAAATCAAAGCAAGCAATGACGCTTGGTGTTAGGATGTCTTCTTACTCTAAGGATACCTTTCTATGTGCCAACCTCGTCATTTCCACTTCTTCTTTTAAACTGTCACAATTATGCTGGAGCTGAGCAAAGCCACTGGCTGTTTGTTCCTGTATTTTTTTCAGAGTGAGAAGAAGATCTCCAAAGAAGGTATCCATTTCCTTTTTATGGCCCTCCATCTTAGAAAAAAAAAGTTTTACTTACAGTTATATTTTTATATCTTAAGAAACTGATATTTTTCCCTAGCATAACTGACAAAGAAACAAACTCTACCCCAAGGAAATTGTCAAAAGGCATTAATAAAGTATTGTGCATAAAAGGCAGAAAATCACACTTGGAACAACCTAAAATTTGACACTGGAACTTAGTGTGGGGGCTATTCCAAACACAAAATTTGACATGCAAGGTAAACAAAAGAGAAAAGTAGACAAGGAGCAGCAAGAGCTCATAAGCCATGGACTATCTGCTGTTTAAGTCTGAAAACCAATAAAAAGCTTCCAGACAAGGGGAGTTGATTTCTCATGAGCTACAACTGACAGGAGGGGAAAATGTTTCAGTAAAAGAAACAGGTCACCAGAAACCAAGACTTGTTTTTGACAAAAAAAGAAAAAAAAAAAAAAAAAGAAATGAAAGACGCCACATTTCTACACAAGCATCACGAGATAGACTAGAACTCTAACTTGAAGCAAAGAACTTCAACTAAGTGCAGTTTTGTTTGCACTTAGGGTTGTTAACAAGATAAAGCATTACATTTCCTGGGAATCAAAGGGACTATAGAAAAAGTTTGGTATGAAGGCAGGAAATTTTTGGAGTGGTAAGACTTGCCTAAGTTGACTTTTTTTTTCAGATTTCTAAAATACAGGGGGAGAGTATATTAAATGTATAATCAAATATTTGTTACATAAATATTTAAGCATTCATGTTTTACCATTCTACTGTGGCACTTACACAAGCAGTTGTGCCAATATAGAGAACGAGCAAATTTACCACACTCAGGAGAGGAAAAAAGTCTGAAAGAAAGTTAAAAGACAGAACTCATGGGACAAGATAAAGGGGAAAAGGCCAGACAAGAAGTGGAAACACTCTAACACACTGCAAAAAAACAAAGAGCATATTATCTGTAAATTAAATAAAAATAGAACAGCACAAGACAAAGAGGCAGGTTATGTGCATTACCTGGTCAGCCACAGCAGAATATTTCTTCATGTTACTCTGGAACTGACAGTTTAACCCCAAGACAAATTCTACCATTGGTGTTAAGCTATTTACTGCTCTTCCTAATCCAGTTTCATGCTCCTCCTAGGAAGAGGAAAAAAAAATTAAACCAGAACATGGCTGCTCCTTCATCTACATTTGTAAGAAGCTACTAGGTATATATCCATGTGCTCTATTATGACAGTATATGCAATATAGTACATTACAGCTTGTGGGGGTGACATGGGAGGGACAATCATGGTCAGGTGGTGAAGCAGATACAGGTAAAGAGCATCAGAAAAAATGCTATACATTTACAGAACCTCTTTTGATCAAAACCAGTTTCAAATATTTAAGTAGGAGTATGCAAATGTACTAACAATTAATCTCAGCAGCTCCGCTTTACAATCAAGTGATAGATTCTCATGCTGTGTAATTTTTTCAGACACGTGAGAAACTTCAGTAGACACCAATTCTTTAAGAGAGGCAAAAGATGCTGATACAACTGATGCAAGAATATCTGCTGTAGAAGAACTGGTAGACAGGAGGTCACCTACAAAAGAAATCCAGAGTTACAAACTTTTAAAAAATTGCCCTGTAAGATAGGAACTCTTTTTATTACTCATCACCTTATTGCCCCTTACAGGAAGGCTGTGGATCATCCCAGACACATTATTACTGGTGCAACTGTAATCATTATGTCGCTTAAATAAAGCCACTTCTTTCCTAAAACATATACATTTTAGGAAGTGGTCTTTGAGATGAGATCTACAGGATGACTACTAATACAGGTATTACACTTACCTATAAAATTTGTGTAATATGTCAACATCTGTTGCTGCTTCAAACTGTTTTCAGTAATTGAATCTTGTATTTTGCTGAACGAAGTGTTCATTTGTCCTGCAAACATATTTTGGACAACAGCATTGTGCTGATCAACAGCCTTCTTACGGTCCAGCTTCGCATGGAGCCCAGACACATCTCTTGTAGTTTCTTCAACTGTACTTAGTAACTGTAATTATTGAAGTTATTTCAGTAAATCTTTAAACAAGAAGTCCAGCACATATTACATAAGGAAAAGCAACAACAGTTCTGAGTTAAAGAAGTTATCTCTCTAGAAAGACAGGTATTTCTCTTTACATCAAAGTACAACTGTTCTGGACCCTGGTGTTATGTCATTTATGCTTTTAGAACATGGGAAAAAGTTACCTACTAGAGACCATTTGTTCTGCTTTAAAATCAAAGCATTAATAAACGACTTCCTCAGTATTTAAAGAATAAAAGGTATCATTTATCCTAGAATAGTAACCAAAAAATACCTGAGCACTTCAAGTTTTTTCTGAACAATCCGACAGTAAATATATTATTTAATGCAGTACTAGAGCAAGAGGTTTTTAGTACTAGTCCTGTGGAGTCTTGGTTTGTACTGAGCATAAATAACTTCTGTACCTATTTGTCTCAAGCACCTCACAACCCACATGTAAAAACCAGGCATTCCCTCCTAATCTTACAGGAATATGAACAGCAAGAAATTGTCATGGTGCCTGAAGACACAAGTTTCATCACTTTGCAGCTTAAATAACAGGACACACTCTCTCTCCCTATCTACCTCAAGTCTGTTTTGATAATTACAACTAATCTACAAACACATCAAAGCCATACCCTAAAACACAGAGGTGACAGGACAACATTATTCAAAGCTTTTTGCTATTTTCCTACCCCAGTTCATAGAATGGTTTAGGTTGGTAGGGACATTAAAGACCATTTAGTTCCAAGCCTCCTATCATGGGCAGGGACATGTTCCACTAGACCAGGTTCTTCAGGTATGTATAACTTACTATTTTGCAGGACCAGTCATACGATTTTGAAAGAAAACTTATTCTGCAAAAATCCTCATGATAATAGATACTGCAAAGCACTGGAACTTCCATGACAAACTGGCCTGAGGCAAAGTTTGTTCCAATAATCAGAGTGTTTAGCAGTCAACTGTCAATACTACCACAGAGAAAGTCCTGCAATCTAATCCTAGTTTTCCATCTTAAATTCAGGTCTTCTCTTACTCACATCACGCTTTCGCAACAATTGGTTTCCTTGAATAGCCCATGAAACTCTCAAAAATAGGAAGCTGTTTTACAGTAGGTATAAGAACTGTGACAACCTTGCTAGCTGTGCCATGAAGCTTTTGTTCAGTATTTTCCAAAACTGAAACCACATATTCTTCTTCAGCCAGCTGAACCTTGGTTTCTTGCAGATCTTTTTGTGTTTCTTCCAGTTCTTTCTCCTTGATCTGCAAGTCCGTTTTACACTGTTCAAGTTCATTTTTACTGACTCTGAATAGTTCAGTGACCTAAATAGAAAGACAATCATCAAAAAGGCAACACCACTTTTTATAAATTTGACAGTCTCATTTCACATCTCTCAAATTACGTGACAATGACAGAAGGCAAATTGTCATCTAGAAATGTAATTTCAGCTGTAGGACTCAGGTCTTAAACCTAAACTACAGCTTTGTATAGTCTTTGTAATCACTGAAAATATCAAGCCGACACCATTCTCACTGTAATAATGGCTTGTTTCCCCTCTCAAAATATAAGAGCAAACTACCATTACAGCACAAGAAAAACAGAAACTGAACAAACATAACCAGATAAACTGAGAAGAGCCAGTAAAGCTGATTACATAAAGGAGTTACATATACCAGCAAATTAATATCTACATTTCTCTTAAACAAGGAGCTCCAATTTTTGTGTAATTTGTTCAAAGGAAGCTCATGACCTCTCTATCCTCATTCTTTGTTCCTAAACAGATAGATACCTGTCAGCTGAGATTATATCATTTTACAAGCAGATTTTTTGCTGAAAATTCAGCAAAGAAAATTATAGTAGCAGACGTGAAAACAGCTTTAAAACTAAGTACTGCAACCTGCAATTTCATATACACGATTTCAAATTCCTAACTTCAAGGACTAGGAAGCTTCCATTCTTGACTAATTGGGGAACTTTAAGACCAACAACAACAAAAAAAATCTTCTGACTGTTCTTTCTTCAAACTTTTTTCCTCTTTTTGACAGGAGGAATGAATTTCTTCCACTTTTGGCAGATTTAAGCCACAGTTGAAAAACATCACTTACCCTTTTCACTTCTTCCTCCATGACACTGATTTTGTCAATATACTCCGTAATTTGTTCTTCCTGAACCGTCAGCTTTCCATTAAGGGCTCTCAAGCAAGGATTAAAATAAACAAACAAATTAGTCAAGTAGGAGGTAGTTTCAAGATTTACACTACATTTTCAGTAATTTTGGAAAATGCTATATGAATAGCAAGTAATTTTCACTTAAGGCAGAGAAGATTAAAGACAATTTTCCATTGTAAACTTTCTGTGCAAACTTCACTTTTAATAGGGCTAGTTAAGTATATCAATATTTCCCATATTAGCTACCACGGGGAAAAAAAAAAGGCTGCATGTGTAAATCTGCATGCTGGCTAATGCTTATGGTAAGTTCCACACATGCATAAATTTCTCAGTGCAAGCCTATTAGATTTTATCTGTATAATCATTAATTTTGAAAGAACAAGTTGACCAAACAATTAAGTTTTCCTAACTATCTTCAACTTCCTGGACTAAAAATATATCTGAAAGTATTTCTGTATAAAGATAGGTACCAGTATCTGAGATTTGTTGCTAAGTATTTTATAGAAATTTTGCAGACATACTCATAGTTTTCAACAGAAATATAGATTCCATTTTTTTCTCGAGCAGCAGCAAGGTCTCGCTTCAGACGCTCAATCTCTTCAGTGTATTCCTGCAGAAAGAAACAATCATACATAAACGTGAACATTTCTATTTTGGTTTTGATATTCAGCTTAACAGATACTTCATTCACAAAGGTGGTGCTCTACAGAAGTCTTGCATAAGCACAAGAGCAAAGCACTTCATCTCTGTTCTAAGTTCCGTATAGCATCATTTAAATTCATATCATTGGATTGACTATATGTAGAGCATTGAAACCTCCCATTTGAAGGTCATACTTGGTTGCATTTAGCAGCTTACAATGGGAATCACAGCTTCCTTAGGGGCAGAGCTACTTTATGTTGGCTCTTCACTTGTATTTACCTACAAGTTCCCTTTAATTCAGGCACTTTCTAGGGAAAGAGCAAAATTGCAAACATGTAATACCCACAGTCATAGCTAGCAGCAATAGCCCTCTGTTCAACTTTAGTTTTATTAACAGTTCCAATATCTGCAGGGACCATTGCTGTATCAGTGCAGCTCTAGTTTAAAAGCATCAGTTCAGCAATTAAAATCACTTCAGAAAAGCACTGCTGTGTTACAGTTTCTCCCATACTCATAAACTCCTGCACAGAAAAGACTAAATTAATAAGAAGTCATGCCTAACCTGTAACTTCATTTTTTAAGATATATGTCTAGTTACCTTAATAAGAGCTTTTTTTGTTAGCTTCTGATTAACTTCAGGCTTGTTCATGATGTTCTTTGCTCTATGAGCATATTCCAGTGTACTCAATGTTTCCTGTGAAAAACAGATGTAACATTAGGTCAAGCTGAGGAATTAACTCATATTTTTGTATCATTAGCAAAATATATTACTTATTTTAGGAAGAGGTTTTCAGACTTTAAATTTACCTCAAGATTTACAGATGCAGGTGAAATTGTGGCAATTATTGATGTTTTTGTCCGTCCTCCAAGAGAGTCTTGAAGGATTCTTGTGAGTTTAGATTCCCTGTATGGAATATGAGGGGCTCTTTCCACTAGAGCAGTAATAACTCGTCCTAGTGTCAGCAGAGATTGGTTGATATTTCCAGCTTCACGAGCTCTTTTGTCAACAGCCCCAGATCGACCAATGTTTTCACTTCCTGCAAGATCAACCTGAAAGGCAGGTTATGCTTCTGTCTCAATCATCCTGAAAAATGCTTGCCCCAAAGTCTTGCAGAACACATAAAAGAGCTTACCAGTTTTTCAGGAGACAATGGGGTGACAAATGGGACTGATATTTTTCAGGGTAACACACTTCATATCACTTTATGAGAACAATCATTTTTCCCCTTATCAGGAAAAAACTCTAATAAACTCTAGTACATGGCTAAAAATTCTATCAATGACACTTAGTTCAAATACTTACCAAGTTTAGCTTTCCAATTTTAACAAGTTCTTCTCCATCCACCGTTGTTTCTTTCATATGGATGGTAATTGAAAACACAGAGTGGGAACGGCTGCAAAAGAAACCAGTTTCAGGTGTTCCATTAAAGCCAAATATCTAGTTGTTACATGACTACTGCAAGTTCTGTGCTCTTTATAGAGAATACATTTAGCCCATGAACTACAAATTACATTTTCAATACACAAAGTTACTCTGGTAAGTAAAATTTTGTGTGTGTATATATGAATATGTATTTAAAACCAGCGATGAAGCAACTGGTTGACATTTGACTCATTCAATCCTATAGATTTTCTCTTATTTCAAGGAAAAGCAAGAGAAATTCCTTGGTTTTGCTTGCATTTGAGTATTCTTAATTCACAAGCATCACATGAAAACTGACTTGCAGATTTTTTTTTCAGTTCTTATGCTAAGAACAGTTTCACAGAATGTGAGATTAAGGAACATAACTTTCTTTATGCAAGTTAAGAAAATTCAGCAACTAGCTGAATCCGATATTAAATATTTAGAAGTTCAATTAACTTTTCAATCAAAAATAATAATACAGTTTAAGATCATAGAATCATGGAGTGGTTTCATCTAGCTCCAACCCCCCTGCCATGGACAAGGACACCTTCCACTAGACCAGGCCTCTCAAAGCCCCATCCAACACAGCCTTGGACACTTCTAGGAATGGAACATTCACAATTTCTCTGGGCAACATGTTCCAGTGTTTCACCACTCTCATAGTAAAGATGATTTTAGGTTGAGTTTATTCCTTTAATAAGTTTTTACTACAGGAAGCTGACATATATAGAAAGCCATCAATGTCAAATTACACCAGTTTGACCATACATGAAACAACACCTCAGCCACAATAAATTCTCAAAATTCCCTGAAATCTCAGACAGAATGAGTTCTGTGTTCCAATCAGTGGTAGAAAATACCTATTTCCTTCTACCAGTAGACAGACATGCTCAGTATATCTTGAAATTAAAATACAATACAGACAGGGTACATTCCTTACTATTGCAGCACTGGATCACTGTGATATAGATTCACAGTGCTATATATTAATAGTTCCCAGTGATACAGATTTCACACCTGCAGCTCAAGAATGTGAAAGCAGTAATAAAAAGAATGCTATTTCTGATCCAGGTGCCTCTATGACATTCTATGACCTGCAACCATATGAAGCAGCCCTTATTGCCATAGAATCTTATCCCCAACTTCCACAACCTAGTTTGCAAATTTTACAGAAGCTGGCTGAGGTTAAACCATGACACCCCTTCATATGCCTATTGTAATCATACCACAGCACGTGGTAAGGAAGAAATTGTAACTCTAGCTTTCTAACCCACGTTTGGCAGCCAGCACTGTGATAGACATGTCATCATGCTTGCATTAGCTGCTTACTTCTTCAGTAAGATTCTGTTTAAGAAAGAACAAAACAAGGTTTCTGAAATGGGGAAGATTTTTACCTGGAATATGCGTTCATGTAAGTAGCTGCAGTTGTTCTTTTGGCTGCACCCCTTTCCAGGATTTGGTAAACTTGATTTTTGTTGTGTACAGTTACTTCTTCCAAGCCTTTAATAATTACACCCCTCTGTCAGAAGGTAATACATGCTTATTATACGTCTCTCAACAATCCTGACAGCCTCAAGATAACAAATTTTGTAGCACTAACCTTGTTTCGAGGATCATCAAACATCTGCAGCCTTTCTCCAACATCAGGAGTAGGATTCAGAAGATCAAAAAGCTCCTCATTATAGATTTCCAAAAGAGATACTTTCACTGAAAATTCGGTACCATTCTCTGTGAGTTTTTCAAATATTTGATGCAATGTACGGGGTATGATACCTGCTAGTGGATCCTATAAATTAAAAATAAATATTTAATTTATAAATGTACTGAAAGATTTGGAGCAAGGAGGGTAGAGTTTCAACGAAACAGTCTGACTGGATATAAACAAGAATAAAGATGACCTTCCATATGAAAGTCGCCAAGAGTTGAATGCAATACATTAAAGATGTTAAATTGTCCTTTTCGTATAAAGTGAAATTATTTGTTAATCTACAAACACTTAAGGAAAGTCAGCTTCAGAATTTCAAAGGCATCAACTTTTGGTTTTCTTTAGCCTTCTGTAGTTTCCAACTTTGAACTACAGTACAGACAAGAGAAATCTCAGAAGTGATAATATACCTCTTCCCAAGTATATTCTTCATTGGGTGATCGCTCCCCTTCCATTGTGAAGGTCTTACCAGTACCAGTTTGGCCATAACTGTGAGAATAAAAATTAGAATGTAAACAAGAAACGAAAACACAAATAAAATTTCCTAATACTAATTACTCGCTTACTTACGCAAACACTGTACAGTTGTAGCCCATAATAACTTCATCCAAAATGGGACACACAACACTCCGGTATACATCAATCTGCTTTGCCTGAGCTCCAAAAACCTATTGACAGAAAGACAACACATCCCATTTATCCATACAATAATGTATAACATCACACTAAGTACTAGCTTGTTTCTAGAAGCCCCCAACTGGACAAGCAGTTACTAACCATATCAAATGTGTAAGTCTTTCTTGACGACTTATCTGTCATTCCTCCAGTGCGGACACTGACTTCCTTTCTTCCTTGATCACAGTCTACAACAGGGTAGGAGCTCACTTTAAGTTCTGAGGCATTAAAAGGCCTGAAAGGACAGGAGTCAGAAATATCAATAATGACTGAAATCATTGCTAACAAGAACACAAACAGATGAAGCAGTAATATCATTCAGTTTAAGGATCTAGAATAGTATAACTGGGCAAAAAGAACAAAGTTTTAAACTTTATCTGTTTAATAATTGTTTAAGAAAAAATGCTGCAATTCGGCAGTTTACAGACCCTGTTTCTTCTTTTTTCCACTGTGAGACAACTCAGGCATCCATAGCTTTTTGTTTGTTACATACATACTTTTAACAGGCCTATAACCACTTTCAAGATCACACAGATGCGCACACAGCTAACAGGCATCAGAACATGTTCAATTGCAGGGGGTAGAAGGTTAAACATACCAAACAGTCTAAATAAGAGCCTCCAAAAAAAAAAAAACCAAAAAAAACTAAAAACCCACACTTATTACATGCAAGTTAATGCAATAGTTGCAAGAGTGAACCAAATGCTGATGACACAATACTCAAAAGCACAAAAAATACCAACAGACCCTACTAATTACAGGACAGTAAGCAGCAATGCCAGAACCTTTGTAATACTGATGCACCTGAATAGTATTTAATAAGACAGAAAAAACACCAGATCTGGGGAGGGAAATCCACATTTAAAGTGGATTAGTAAAAAGTAATAGTAAAAGGTTAATAGAGAGACAATAAAATTCTTGAACTTTATGGTGAGCATCTTGTTTCACCAGTAAGTTAATTCAAACTTGGTGCACACCATTTTCCTTAAAGGGACATTTGCCACTATTTCTCCTGAAATGCATGGAAATGCCCTAAAAAGCATGAAATCCTATTTTAGTCTTTATTTAGTAGTGCTACTGCACTGAATGCCTATGTTACCTATATAGGTGACATAAGCGGTCAGCTTGAAAATATAACTTCTACCATCTTGTACTCTTTAAAATATCTTGACACTAGAGACACTTCAGATGCTCTTTCAATTATAATGTTAAAGAAAAAAAAACAACACAAGAAAACCACAAGCACATGGCAGCTTAAGTTTTTTGAACCTTGTGGCTAACATTTCTCTGTCAATACATCACTGAGGCTGAAGTGTCAGATTCTAAACAGACCATGGGACACTTGGGTGCAAGATTGACTGATGACAACAGAAGATCACTAAAATGTGCAGAGGAGCAAGTTACGGCTTCAGGCTTGTGACTTTGAAAGTAACAGAACAATGGACATATTTTGCTGTGTAACCATGAAACACTGAACCAGTCCATGGCAGGAGGTGCAAGAGCCCACAGCTGTGATATTAGCTGGACTGAACAATTTAGCTGGGCTGAAGCAGGAATACAGATCATCACCATCACCACTACACAAGCAGCTGCCAGGTGTGCCATGGAGACATTTGACCTCAGGTTCATCTCCTTAGGTATGAAATACATTATGCATATTAACAATGCTAATGCATGCATTTTGAGTTTCCAAATTCATGTTTTACCAAAGCTCAGTAAACATGCTACTTGAAAAGATTTGTTATATGCTCAGACCGATCAGGTTTTTGGAACAAATCAGGACACCAAAGAACACAGTTGCATCTACCTTCACACCTGTAAGATAAGGAAAATCTGACTTGATGCAGAAGAAAAAAGTGGAAGAAACATTTACTAGCTCAAATAAACTGAAGCTATTTAAAAAAAAAGCTCTGCAAAGGGCAAGAGCAAGGGTAGGCAAGGAACTTTTAAAATGTTAGAAACTAACTCTTGACATAGCAATTAGTCTGTGAGCTACAACAAAAGCAGAACACTCCAGTCCTAATGCTACTTTCACAGCGAGTATTATATTTAGTTAAAATAGGTATTAATACTTGATAAAGCTATTTCAGAACAATTAAGAGAAAGAAAAAGAAAACAGATGCTCTTAACAGTATTTCAAATCCAATTGCTTCAATAAACTTATTCTCTTGCAATAGCCTTGAGTCGCATCAACACTTTCACCAATTCCACATTTGTTTCAGAAGCTTTATAGTTGCATTGCAAAGATAAGACTAAATTAATTTTAATTTCTACATTCATTGTGCATCTGTAAAAGCAGAAGTTGCAAGTTAGAGAATATGACTGCAAAAGGCATTAAATCATAATATGTAAACTAATATTTGCAGGTCTAGCTCAAAAAAACCCCAACTTCTAAAGGTGTTTCAAGCACTATACATAATACATTACCAATATTACAGTTCTAACATACAATGCTTTAAGATTATTTAAGATCTACTGTTAGTAAGCAATTCTTTAAAGCCACCTCAGAATTACAAAGATAACCTAATTTTACAAGTACATGAAATTTATCACTTCATACCAAAAAAAGCAAATTAATCTCATCAACCAAGACATTTGGTCATTTTTACTGCAGCAGTAGACCCCCATCCCATTACTTGTCCCCTGGAAAGCCTGCATCAATGAAGTTATATGACAAACACACTACAGTGGGAGTAGCACCGATTTTAGCTGTTAAAACTTAGCGACTTCCCACAGGAGCTCACAGAAGGGCAAAATTCAGCCTAGATTTTTCTGTGTCTCGACTATCATACTAATTCTGCATAGCGCCTCCTGAGCTTCCAACACAGCTTCATACTAGGTGTGCACTGAATGAAGATCAGAAACGGCAGCTTTGTGCCTTTTTAAGCTATAAAAAAATCGCTCATAAGCCTTACTTCTGCGGAAGCGCCTCTTCCCCGCGAGACACACGGGGCCGCCTCAACCGCAGACCGGCGCCCGGGACAGGCAGCTCCCAGCGCAGTGCCGAGGCCGCTCAGGGGTACGGAGGCGGCTCCCTCGCAGCGATCCCTCCGGGCGGACACAGCGATCCCACGGAGCAGGTATCCGCAGCCGGACACATCGGCCCGGCAGAGCTACAGCTGCATAGTGCCTGTCACACGGCGGCGGCCTCGGCCCGCCGGCCCCGCGGGCTGTCCGGGGCACTGAGCAGAGAACGCCTGGACCCGAGTC
>VXBC01006029.1:529844-772623 GCA_013399945.1 Ploceus nigricollis | reverse complement strand
TCTCGGGTACGGTGCGAGTGCGGCGGGGCCGGGACAGGGCCGCGGGTCCCGGGGCCGTGTGACCCGGGGCCGAGAGGCCGGAGAGCCCCCGCGGTGTTGTGTAAGAGGCGGCGGCGCGGCCGGCCGGGGGCACCTTGTGAGTCCAGGGGAGCGCCCGCCCTGCCCCGAGTGCGGCGGGGAGCCGGGGGAGCTCGGGCCGCCGAGCGGGGCTGGCGCCGGAGCCTTCCGGGGAGACGGTGGGCGAGATGGGGGCGGCGGGGCCGTGTGTGCCGAGGAGGCCTGAGCCCTGCCTTCTGTCCTGCTCTGCTGCCCGGGAGAGCCCGGACTGACGTGCTCCGGTGTTTGCAGCTGCACCTCCTCTGACAAAGCAGGCTTGGTCATCAGCCGTGTGGCTTTCCTTGCCCTGGGGCTTGCTTTGTTCTCCTTCCCTCTCAAAAAACCTCCGTGAACTGTCGTGTTACTAAACTCACCATGTCTTCCTGAGGCATAATTATAAAAAAAAAGAAAAAAAGTTTAAAGTCTTTAGGAAGAGACTGCTAGACTGCTCTCAGTTACCCAAACTTGATGGAAGCGGCCTCGTTACGAGTTATCTGGCAGTGGCATTGTGCGGGGCTTGTTATTGCGTGTTTGTGTTACCAGTGTCACCAGCTCCAGTGGAGAGAGCGCAACTAACCTCGATCAAGGGAGGAGCGGGCGGGAGGCTCAGCACAGCTCACTTTTAGGGGCAATTGAAACTGCATAACAACTCGGCAAAGTTTGTCCGGGAAGGGAGCTAGGGTCAGGGACAAAGGCTAAGTTGTTTTCTTTCTTTAATTAACACGGTAACTGTTACCTTAGTAGCCAAACCTATTTTTAATACTGCACGAGTTAGAGACGTCAAAAGTAGCATCTTTCCGGGGAAAAAAGTGAGTTATGATGACTCATGCTGTCGGCGCTCGTGTGTCAAAATTCGGATGCACTGTAACTGTTCATTATTGCTATTTATGCTTCAGAATTGTAAAGGTAATCCACAGTGTATATTCGGAGCCAATGCTTTCTCAGGCTGTCGTTTGTCTTGCTAGATTACTCCTCTTTATGCATGTGAATATATGCAGTATTTGGACTTGACTTTATGTATGTGAGTAGGCCTGTTATGTTTTCATACTGCCTACAACCATGATTTAGTCATCCATTTAATTTTAATTGTGAATTAGGATTTGCATAAATGGTAATGAAATGAGAGCAGGCATAGTTCTTTCATGCGATAATTTTTTTGAGATGTGAAAATAAAGAATCATTTTTTTCAGTTACATGTTCCCTGTTTCCATCTCTGTGTTTTGTTCATGCTTTAACTTTTTGTTTTTGTAACATTTTTAACCTTCATCTCTATGTCAAGTAGCAAGATAATTTCTCAGTTACAACTTACCTCCTTTTCGTCGATGTACAGCATTAAAATTATCTATTCTATTTGGGAGGTCCCTAGAAGGATTCTTATTTCTGTGTTTGCCTGCTTTTTTTGCTTGCTTTCTGCTTTTTGTCTTCAGTCAGTGTAAGGCTGTGGTCTAATCCCTTGGATGAAGTGGCACCTTTGGGAATTGATCGAAGTGTCAAGTATATAACTTATTTTGCACATGAATGCAGAAGCACTCCCCTCCCCTGTTAGATCCAGAAGAAAGAGGGAAGGGACAAGAAGTTCATTACCTCTGGTGTTTCACTGTACTTGAAGGTATTAGGCTCCTAGCTGTAAGGGTCACTGCTGGTTATTGTAGAAGTAATTTACTAAAAATACAGTTAGAGCACTTGAGAAATGGCATGTGGGATTGATATTTTTAATATATTAATTCTATTGTATTTGATACTTTTATAGTAACTTTAGCGTCCAATCTTCTAACAGCATAGAAATCAAAAAGTTCGTAATAAAAATCTAGAGAAATTGCTTTAATCAGTTTTGTGTATGGTTGTGTATTTGTATATGCATGATCTGTCAGTGAGTATCTTTGCTTTCACCTTTTATGATGCCTGTAAGTTGCTAAAATGTTCTTAGCAGATAGTACTGTATGTATATAATGTGATTTTTGATGGATCCTGTTTGAAAGTTGCTTCACTACGGCTTTCTATTAAAATCTTACCTTCTGCACCTTGTTTTTAGAATGAGTAAGAACTATAGCTTGTCTGAACAATTGATACGGAAAAGAATGCTGTAGAGCTCAGAGTTTATTTATAATTTTAAGAGTAGAACTAGAATTGTCCAAAATTGTAAAAACTAAACTACAAAATAGGTGAACAGCCAGGACTTCATTTGTTGAAACACACCGCTGACTCTTGTAAACTGCTCATTGTTACGGGTTTATTGTTCATGTCAAAGCTCTAGTGTTAGATAAACAGTTGCTTTTAATGTGGGATTACAGTACTTTTAATGATTCAGAATTCTGAATTCTCTCTGTTTTTGTTGCTAGATCAGATTTTCTTACCAGTTCTGTCATCTTTCTGTGCATTTCTTGTTGTTATGCAGTGTAACTGAAGTTTTAGTCTCATCTTGTTTTTTGTTTGTTTGTTTTTTTTAAATTCAAATCTCACAAGTTTTTCTTTTTGAGGGTATAAGACAGATGGTAGCATAAAGCATTAAGTGAGTTGGCTTTATGGAGAGTTTTGGGCAATCTGATGTGCTCCTTGCACATAAAATCTATGAAATACACATCAGAACACAGATTAAAGCACAGAGATCTCTCCTGTAGCATCCAGTTTAACATTTCCTGCTGTGTGTGCAGGGCCACACGCTAGACACCAACACAGTCCTGGGGTTGTGAGGCAAGCCCTGCAACTGTAGGGTGATGGAAGAAAAATGTCAGGGGGAGGAAGACAGAATGAGAACCCCTGGTCTGCAAGTATTCAATGAATAAAGCAATTAATTGAATTAATGAGTACATTTCTTAGGAAAATCTGTAAAATACACTTTGAAGCAGTTGGTCACGTAGCACAGAAACTAGTCTGATCAGTCATGTTCTTAACATGCAATTTGAAAATACTGATGTAAGCCAAATTGCTGTGCCAGATATTTGAAAATTTTAATGGAACTATATTTTAATGACATCTAAAGATTAAAACCAGATAATTTTACTTACCCTTCTCGCCCCCCAGGTCTTCCAAATAATCAAACGCTTCAAAACCCTTTTGGAATTTTGTAAACTATTGAAGCAGAGAATTGTTAGGGAAAGATTAATTGTTCTATTTCTGGTGAATGTGGTTAGAGATTGTTTACTTTGGATGTTTGGATGAATTATTTGGGGCGGTTTTTGAGGACGTAGGAAAAGTAAGCTCAAGTAATTTAGAGATTAAAAAAAATTTATCCTTTATTGCTCTGTGTAACATCAAATTGTATAAGGTTCTGCCTTTTTGTTTGACTTTTTTACCCAGTGCTTTGGAAACTGTAGAGTGGTCAAGTTAAGGACTGTAGATTTAGGACAGTAAACTAGCTTTATGGTGTCTGATTGTATATCCCATCTCGTTTGGCCAGCACGTTATTGTAATTATCAGGCCAGTTGCTCATCTGGGGCCTGATCTCACATGTGAAACTACCAGGGCCCTTGTTTTTGCCAAGGTCACACGTGGTGTGGTCTCATTAATGCTACTGGTAATTCCTGTACACCGGTGTTACACACCAGTGTTTCTGCTGTCACGTTGGCAGCCCAGCCTGTGGCAGACCCATTTTACTGCTGTGATCTAGAAGTTGTAGAAGCTGGACTCTGGGAAACAAGAGCATGGCAGGCATCTGCCCTGGCCACCATCATTAGGAGGGAATTTTCTGAGTCAATTACAGACTTGGCAAAAAGCTGCAGACTGAGGTTCTGAAAATGCTTTAATTGTAGTGAGACTTTAGAATTTCTTCAAAATGAACTACATAACAAAACCTTATAAATATTCATCATCTTCAGACTTGCCTGATTTGGCATGATTAGTTGTTCTTAATAACTTGGGAACACTGATTAAATCATTGTGGGGCTTTGTAGTTGGACCTTTTGTGTATGAAGTAGTATGCTGAATTCCTGATGAGTTTAAAAGTGATAAGACATGTTAGTGTTTTGAGCAGTTTATCTACTTACGCAGTCTCTCTGCCTGTGCATGCAATCAGAATTATTTAGATCAGTATCAGGAATGTGTTGGGATATCATACATTCTCTAGCTTCATGGCAAGCAAATTCACACAAGACTGATGCTTTATGGATGTTGAATCATGAGGTATTTTAATCTCTTAAGTGTCTGAAAGAACGATTGATGAACATGTAACCTGAAAGAGTATGGATAGTCTCCTGAAGAATCCCTTTTGGTAGTGTTCAACCTGAATTGATTTAATTTTCCTGCCTACAGTTTAGTCTAAAAAAAAAATTATTGTAACATACAGGTGAATGGAAATGTTAAGAGAGTAGGTAGGTTCTTGATTGGTTTACTGGTAACATAATTCTACTGCTGTCATGATCAGAAGTAGGCGCAAGAGACAAAGAAGAGGGGTGCAGACCTGTGCAAGAATGCAGATTTACTTGGCTGTTGCAAAGCCATGAGCTTTGAAGCTTCTTTGAAGAAGTTCATGGACTCCTCCATAGTGCTCAGTTTGGTGCTGTCATCCTCGTAAGAGGTGAGAAAACTCTGGCTGGTAGTTCTGCAGCACCGGGCCTCCTGCCAAAGCACACAGCACTTCTTTCACTCCACACATTGGCAGTTGGAGAAGTCTTCATGTAAACCAAGATGGATTAGTAAACAGCACAGAGAACGTGTTACCAATGGTAACTCCAATTAACAATGGTACCTCCAACATATTACCAATGGTAACATATTACCAAGGGTAACTCCCTTGCAGGACAGACCAGAGGTTCTCACTCAATGAAGGTTTCACTTCACTCTGGTAAATGGTAAGCAATTAGTTGCATAAAAACTTCAAGCAAACGTGAATTTTAAGGCAACTGATAGAAAGCAAGCATCAAAACCTGCTGAGATGGTAACTTGCCTTTCATCTGGAGCAGACCTGTGTACTAGCACTTTACTTCAGTATGTGCATACTGTCATGACAAAAAAAAAACTTGAGAAGCGCTTTGGAGTTTGTGCCTTGGGGGTCATATTTTTATTAGCTAGTCACATTCTTGCATTGAAGCAACCCTCAGGAGTTTCTGTTAATTGGTTTTCAAATATGGTCCTTTAATTGTTCAAACATTGCACTTAGATTTGACTACACGGGCTAATTTTTAATTAAAGTAACTTTGCTAAAATAACTCTGAGAGATTAAAATAGTGAAGCAGAATCATATATCACTTAATCCCACTCTGTAATACTCTGTTTGCAGGTGAAACCTGGCATCCCCAGAGACCCTTGCTGCTTCCAAGGGACTGCCTGCCTGGAAATGATTACAAAAATGGAACCTCAAAGAATAGAATATAATTTCACTAGAAGTGCTGTAATTGAAAATTCAGTGTTGGTTTTAACTGATACTTTTCTTGTACAAGTGAAGTAGTTTTGATGAGGAGGAAGAATATTTCCTATTCATTGAATATGGACACTGTTCTCAGCTCAGACATCCCTATTCTTTTTTTCTTTCTATCTTTGTAATCTTTCCACCTGTAATTTTTGAGCCAGCGGAAGAATTTCCACTACCACAGTAATGCTTCATATTGTTCCTTCTTATCAGACCTTTCTCTGTTTGTTTCTGCTTTGTGAAAGTAGTAATGCAATATTTATTTTAATGTTTTTGTTAGGCTATTAGCTCTGCAATAAACATAGCACCTCCTTTGTGGAAGAATTGTTTTGCTACTGACCAGCAGCATCCAGTGCTCGTTGTAATGACAGTACAGCAAGTAGCTGTAGCACATGGACTTTAGGAAAGCTTCTGAACATGGCCTTAAAAATTAAGCTACTTCTCAATAAGTACAGGATTTCAGGTTTTCTTACTTTTTTTTTTTTTTTTTTGGCTGTGATTAAAAGCAGTTCCATTGTCAAAAAGTGATTTATAGAGTTTTAGGATTCTGGTGTGAAAGAATGGAATGTGGTATTTTATAACACAATTGCATTTACTTAAAAGCTGCACAGGAAAACAGTCATATGAGGAGGGAATGTTTAGTATTGGGTCTTAGAGTTTACTCCTTAAGAAAATGTAATGGTATAAAAGTTCTCTCTAAAGTGAAATTTTTTCTTTTCACTTTTGTATTTGATATGTAGTAACATATCAGCAGGAGGAGCAATACGTAAGCAGGAAGGTGTTGGTCTTGTCTTCTTGATGTATTTGCCTTCCAGGAGTATTGCATAGTTGATCAGTCCTTGCTTTTGTTTGAGTTGTCTGGTACTGTGATTCACTTTGCAGCAAAATAATTGTCCGTAATCATGCAAACCCCTTTGAAGTTAGAGAATGTTGTATTCACAATGCCCACTGAAATAACAGTGAAGGTGCAGATACAAATTTCAGCCCTTGGTTTGAAGGCTTAATTACTGATGTTGTTCTTTTGAAAATTGTAGGTTTTTCCTGTACTGGAATTTCACTACCAAGCTGGAAGTAGCCTATGAAGGAGGCAGAAGTAGGGAATCATAATAAAGTGAAGTGGAGGTGTACAGCTTCACGAGACACCAGTTGAAATCTTATATGGTTTCATAGCTGCGTAGTTTGATGAATCACATTGGAAGGATGAGTCATCTGAGCAAACAGTAAAGTTCTGTGACTTAGTGATGTGGTATAGAAATAACAAGGAGATATCAGATGATAAGGAAATTGTATAACATTTAAAAAACCCCACAGCTCAAGTAGTTTGTAGTATATATTTGTCTTCTGACAGGCAAGAGATAGAATATTGTAGCTGAAAACTAGGGTATAGGTGTTCATTAGCAGACATGGAATCAGGAGCTTAAGGGATGTCCTTGTTCTCCTGCATACTTAGATCTGTCAATCTAACCTGCGTGCAAGTGAAAAACAATTAGGAGCAGTTTAGTTACTGATTTTCATATATGAAAAGTATCTACACTCACTTCAAAAATTTTACACAGTAGCTTAAGTTTAGTAGAGTATTTCTTAAAACCCTGAACATGGAGGCATCTTTTAATTGTTAGCATGGCTTGTATCAGTACTGTTGATGCAGAGAAACAGAAATGTGGTACTTGGAATAATCTTTGTATTTCAGTGGTATATATTCAGTGGTTTTTTCAATGGAAGAAGGCCCATAGACATTCCAAGCAGGATTAGCCTGAGCACAGAGTTAAACTAGTGGATAAATGACCAGTTTAAATAAGATTGTACACATTTAAATTTAAATTCAGCATTTCAGCTACTGTTTAGTGATTACATTTGGCTGCACTTTTGTTTTTTAAAGTATTTAATAGCAAGAGAGCCATGTTTTACCAGTTTATATGTTTCCTTCTAAAATGCATTGAATTGCACATTTTAAAAAGTTACTTGGTATTGTTTATAGCTTTTGCTTGGAGACAATCAGATTCTGAATCAGTCACACTTAGTTTCTTAGCATTTCAGAATTATGCCTTTAAAGAACGGTATCTTCTAGCATCTGTTAAACTAATGGTAGAAGTTTAAATAGGTGAGGCAATCTATTCCTGTTTATCATGGCATTTCTGCAGTCTTTGTATTTTTATGGCACAATTGCAAACAGTTTTAATGTTTCTTGCTTGAGTGTACAAATCCAGTGGTCTGTTAGTAAAATTTTGTAAATTCAGTAAAAATTAGTAAAATCAGAATTACAACACTCATAATATAATCAACAATTCAGATACATGAAATACTTTCCTGAAGTTTGAAAGTATACTTGAGATAGTAGTATATGCTTAATTTGATTTAATTTTTATCATAATCTAATAAGGGGTTGAAATTTATTAAGTTTACGTTGTTTCAATTACAGTTAATGTGATACTTGAAGCATTCAATTAAGTGATCTACATCTTTATTGTGTTTCTTGGTCTTCAAGGTTTCTTTTTTGTTTTAGCAGCAATATCTTTCAGGATCTGAATTTTAGGCAAGTTCAGTGAATTTTGTGTAATAGAACTTCTAGCTATTGATATTGCCCTGTATTGTTTAACATAATATTAAAAAATTATCAAGGTTTAAGTGAAAATAATAAGAAATTTCTCCTTTTTTCTTTAAGGTTTCAGAAGGAGTCAGACAACAAAATGAACAATCCAGCTATTAAGAGAATAACAAATGAAATTATCAAATCACCTGAGGATAAACGGGAATATCGTGGACTGGAATTGGCAAATGGCATTAAAGCTCTTCTCATTAGTGACCCCACCACAGATAAGTCCTCAGCAGCACTTGATGTCCACATAGGTATTCAATTCATATTGCGTTAATTATGTCATTAATAAAAATGCTTCAAGTTCTGGTATCTTGATGCAAATAAACTGACAGGAGTGGTATGCAGTTGGCAACCTAGCCTTTTATTGTAATTTATAGTTTATTCTGTGTTAATTATAGTTTATTATGTGTTAATTCTTTGACACATGCAGTTCAAAATTATTAGAGCTAAATGCTCTTACTGTACTCTGTGTTTACTCAAGTGTAGCTCAGTCTACTCAGACTGCTTTTAACCATTAAGTTTCATGTTATGAAAGATCTTTTGTAAGCAGAAAAGGGGTGGGTGCAAGTGCAATTATTTCAGACAGCTCCATCTGTCATGTCAGACTTTTTTTTTTCAATCTAAGTTGTTGATGTGTAGAGGTGAGAAAATGCTGTAGTGCTAGAGAAGTTGGAGAAGCACTCCCTAACTTCAGTGGTGCTTATGTGTACGAACAGAAATATGGGAAATAGAAGGGGAATGCAATTGCTTTGACTGTTTGGGATAATGGAAGCCTTTTCTTATATCTGAGGTATATCTCAAGCTTGTGTAGTTTTTCAGTTGATTGGAAAGTAAGATGCAATGTGTGCATAACCTAAACACCCTCTTGCCATGTCTGTAGTTGGGAGCTCTTGCTGCCCTTTATGTTAGGGCAGAAGTAATAGAGGGACTTCAAAAACTTCTGGCCTTTTGTGTTACGGGGGTGGCTGTCCCAGATCATTATCTAGAGTTCAGAGCATCCCAAATGTGGTTTTGTTTAGGTCCTGTGACAGTGATAGCCAACTGCAGCATCCAGTTCCTGCACGTGTGCTGGAGGAGATGGATCTGTTGCCTTCATCTCCACTCTCCCAGTGCACGTTGCTGCACACTCGTAGGCGGGACTGCCACTCTCAAACTTCTGCCTTTCTGTTTTCCGTTCTTCCATATCATTGTTGTCTTTTAATCTGTTTGCCTTCACACCTACTAGCTGGTCATCCATAGCTGCTTGTGTTCAGGCAATTACAGGTTATCACTCATCCTATAAACCACAGGATAAATACCTCTTTAATTATGGTTGGCAATTGCTGCCTCTTAACACAATGCATTTATTAAAGTCAAAGTATAGATTTCAGAACTGTGTGATTTGCCAGGTCTTTACAGGTTATGAGTCATGGACTTCAATTGAAAATCATCTGTATTAGGAGTTGCAAGCTGATCTGGAGAGGCAATTTGAGGCACTAATCGGTTCAGTTACTAATTCTAAATTTTAAAATAGTTTTTTTAAGATGACTGTAGTTGTACAAGTGTCTTCTTACAGCCACAGAATTGATATAATTGCCTGAAGCAATATACTATAATATAGAATACTTTAAAAGACTTAATGTTTTAGTATTACTTTTTATGAATGGCTACATAAAATTTTTCCTCTTGCAGGATCCTTGTCTGATCCCCCCAACATTGCTGGGCTTAGTCATTTTTGTGAGCATATGTTGTTCCTGGGAACCAAGAAATATCCAAAAGAGAATGAGTACAGCCAATTTCTAAGTGAGCATGCCGGGAGCTCAAATGCTTTCACGAGTGGTGAACATACCAACTATTACTTTGATGTGTCACATGAACATCTAGAAGGTGCACTGGACAGGTAAACACATTTTTTAGTATTTAAATTTTTGTTACAGAGGTTCTACTTGAATTTATTACTGTAAAAGTTTTTTGATAATTCTATCATTATGATATTAAAAAAAAAGGTAAAAACCATCTTTTGTTAAAATTGATAACCAGATATTTTTCAGTTTGAAAGTCTTACTCAGATTTTTTTCATCTAGGAGAGTTCTTCATCAAGACAGAATTTTTGAAGTTTAAATGTTGTGTTTATACTGAATATTTTTGGAAATGCAGGGCACAGAGTATGATCATGAATTTACACATTGTGCAAATACTGGGATGGTGCAATCAAATTCTGTGCTTCCCACGGGATCCTTGTTGATGGCAAAACAAGGGTGAAGTCTAGAAATATTTAAGGATACTCTTAGTAGAGGGAACTTGCTGAAATCTCAGTGTTTTCTGGGAGGGGACAGAAATTGAAAGGTGTGTAGTCAGTGAGGTAGAGTGAGTTTTCTCTTTGGCTTCTCCCTGGATGTCTGACAAGACTTACTTGATTGGTGAAATTAAGAGCCTCTTGCAGCTAAACCTCAGAATAGGAGAAATTTTCACTGTGGAAATTGTGATGTAAGGCCCTGGATTCTTGTGCTACCTTGTATGATGAACATGTTGTTGTCTGCATTTATAAACAAAAAAATTGAGAAATAAGGGTCCTAAATCAGTGTCAAAACTGTTTAAGAATTCGTAAGTTGTGCATTAAAATAATGTGTTCAGCTGTTTTCAGGAGGAACCAAGCTTTATACTTTTCTGTTACAATTTATGTACAGTACTCTTGACTTGAACTAAATTTTTTCTCTTTAGATTTGCCCAGTTTTTCCTGTGCCCCCTGTTTGACGAAAGTTGCAAAGATAGGGAAGTGAATGCTGTTGATTCTGAGCATGAGAAGAATCTGATGAATGATGCCTGGAGGTTGTTTCAGTTGGAGAAGGCTACTGGAAACCCCAACCATCCCTTCAGTAAATTTGGAACAGGTTTGTCAGAATATAATTACCCAGTGGCGTTCTGTGTGACATACATAGTATTATTGTTTATATAAAATTGCTAAAGATACGCTGTAACAATTCTCTTATTTTCCTCTCCATACCATGTTTATTATGGTGCTTTATGGCATTTTTCACATCGTAGACCAAACAGAGGTAGACAATAGCATAGGAGAAAGAGTGATCCAAGACTGTGAGTGCAATGATGAAGCAACCTTTATGATTCTGACAATTACTGCAGTGAGTGCTGTTTTCCAGTTACTGGATTTATTGTCATTTGGTACTGTTAAGTCTTTGTGTGTATAACAAAGTGAACGAATTGTGTTTAAATTGTTGTTAGCCACATGCTTTTTGTTATTTAATATTGCATTTAGACTAGATGACAGTGACTAGGTCAAATCAGAAAGATCAGCAAAATACTGTGAAAATTACTGAGTAGGAATATAGAAACAAAAATCTGAGCCATAGAACACAACAGTAGGAGACTGATAGACAAAATGATCTTGGACAAATCCCAATCCTATGGCTGTATTTTTTTTTTGTTCAGGCTTAATTATTCTCAGAATGCTTAGTAACAATTTAAAATAAACACTGCTAACCCTCAATTTAGAAAGTATTAAAGTTAAGATACCATAGTTCTGGACAAAATCACAAATGTTTGATGCTTTGGTAGAAGTTTAAATGTTGGGTGGTTTTTTTGATAGGCATTATTTTCTTCATGAATTTATTTTTTAAACCTTTGAAGTAACAGGACTGTACTGTTTGATCATTGAGTATAATGTGTGCAAAAAAAAGTGTTTTATGGATGGGTCACTTTGCTTTATGAATAATTGATTCAAACAGTGGGTACAGTAGGAGGATGGGAGAGCAGATAATGGGCTTTAAGGCAGTGGTTTCTTCCTCTGTCTCTAAAAAGACAAGATGTGCCTTTACATCTATTGATGGAGAGCATATTTATGGGTCTCGTAGCCACCTGCCACAAGAGCAAGTATTGCTCTGTTGACCAGTGAAGAGAGGCTCTGTATAAAACTATAACTCCATTCTCCAAACAGGTGAATTTTAAAATAAAGCCTTGGGAGCTGTGCGTTAGTAGGCAGGTGTTAAAAGTACATTCTGTAATCTCTGCTACTGAAGACATTATTTAATTTTTACGTAGCACAGAGAAAAAATAAATGGAAGCTGAATAAATAGTTTTGTACAGTTTAAGAAGGTTGTCTAGCTCACACAAGTGAAATGTTTTCTTGGGGAGAATACCCAAAATGTGCTCAAATCCAACTGTAATAGTCATATTATTTTCTCCTTAGATTAGGTCTGATTCTGATATTAAATTACAGCACATAGCCTTCCAGTAGGTACGACTTGGCAGAAGTAGAGCTCAGCTTTGATGGTTTTTATTTACCCAAAGAGATGACAACTCTGATGCATTTGGCATCCTTATTGTTTCCCTTTGATCACCTGAGATGTTGTTAATCTAGCAGAGTATGGGAATTACTCCATTTGATGCTTCAGGTTACTCCTCATTGCTGTGCACACTGTTTGGTCAGCAAACTTTCTATTACTCCTTGTCTGTCCATAGAAACAAATTCACCTTCCTGTTTTCTTTTTAAGGGTGTGCATTTTTCCCCAGATATCCTTCACTGATCTCCCTGAATTAATGCTTGTGATGGTGATTCTTCTCCATCATTACCCTCGTCGAGTAGTTTTCCAGGCACTTCTGCACTGGCTAGTGTCCATTTTCCTACAGCTGCAAGGTGTCTTCTGACTGTTGCTTCCTAATGTCCTCCAGTACTGTAACAGCACAGTTACTGACTGAAATTTTAACTATGTAATTTTATCTTACGTATTGATGCTGTGGGAGTAAACAGAGTAGGGTGTCTAGAACTTCACCATTTAATTTGTCTGCATATGGTGAGGAATATAGACAAAATATTTAAAACATAAGGCAGTATTGAGCCAGTTTTCTCATGATGCATCTTGATTATTTTTAAAAT
The DNA here is from genome assembly GCA_013399945.1 of Ploceus nigricollis. NCBI lineage: Eukaryota > Metazoa > Chordata > Aves > Passeriformes > Ploceidae > Ploceus > Ploceus nigricollis. The sequence continues at coordinate 759,717 of VXBC01006029.1, read as the reverse complement.
TAATATCCATCCAAAGGAAAGCAGACTGATTAATTTATATATTTCTTTTTGATCTGTAAGTTCATAACATTAAATATTGTTAAACATCGCATATTGTTAATTGTTTCTATGTTACAGGGAACAAATTCACTCTGGAAACTAGACCAACCCAAGAAGGAATAGATGTAAGGCAAGAGCTACTGAAGTTCCATTCTACTTATTATTCATCAAATTTAATGGCTATTTGTGTCTTAGGAAGAGGTGAGTTTGTTCTCTTGGTTGAGTAAGACTTTACATATATACTTGAAAAGAAAAAATGGGGGTTCCAACTGCTTAGAACCTTCCATAGCTGAGATGATATTTTACATAGGTTTGCCAAAAGCTTAGTAACACACGGAGTTTTCAACACACTGTTTGCTATTTGAAAATGTGCTGGCAGACTAGTATTGTGTGGTGTTTCACAGTAATGCTTTGATGGTGAGTATGAATGGAAGAAAGTGAGCTTTTTATCTAATCAAGAGCAAGTTCACTGAGGAACTTTACATGGAAACTTTCTCAGTAAGAATCACATTGGCAATTGTAAATCTGTACTAAAGAAAACTGTCCCTGCAAGATTAAATGAATGTTTATTTTGCTGATATGCATAAAAATTGGTGGCTTTTAATAGAATAACATGCAGTTCACAAAATTTTAATATATAGTGAACCCTCTTCGTTTACATTGTTAGTTTTTTTCCCCGGCACAGTTCTGGTAGTGTGGTGTAGAAGCATGCATATATTGGGCAGGAAAGATTCTACTTTCTCAGTCTAACTGGGATTGTTTTGATAACAAGGTAACTGCCTTTAGAAGTCTTTCAAGGATTAAGGTTATGCTTTGAGATGTCCAAGCAATTGATGTTTTGTTTCTTCCAATGCCCACCCTTGGAAGTCTTCCACTAAAAAATTGCCAGAAGAATGTTTTTTATCTTATGCTCATGGTGGCAAGTGCTCCAAAATGCATTTCTTGAGGCATAAAGCAATTTTGAAGGCAGAATTTCAACAGAAATGGTCTAGGTCAGTTTAGGTGAGTTAATGCACATCATCGTATTCTTTCTACAAAAGGTCTTCTCTCATTCTTGCAAAGTACTGCACTCACAGACTGAAATTAGAATGGATGGAAAATTAGGAGTGCTTGAACAGGTCACAGGTGTGTGTGTTTTGGGTGCTAAGGACAGACCTGGCTCACAGTGTACTTGAAGTACTGGACATGAGCTGAGGCTAAAGAAAATTCAGATTTTGGCAAAACTACTTTCACTCCAGAAGATTTGCAGGTGTAATTCCACGTCCCTTAAACTTTTGTGGAATGTTTATTTTTGTATTTTGTGTTTTATGTTTATTTTGTATTTTTGTTTATTGTTCAATATCTGATGTATCTTTCAGTTCTAGCTTGGTTTAATCTGTAAAATAGCAAAATAGCAAAACGTAAAGATATATTTTCAGTTACAGGATTTATTTTATTCATGATTGATGCCTTCCTTTAATAAGCATGGTGCTTCTAGCATCTTAGAGTTCAAAATTTAAATATGAATATTTGTTTTCTTTCTGAAATTAAAAGTCATAACACCATTAAAACTACTTTTCTTTATAATTCATGACTCTCCCAAACAATATTAAAAAAAAAAAGTTTATCAGAATCCTTATATAATAACCGTGTTTTTCCTAATGTTTCTTTATTCTAGAATCCTTGGATGAGCTGACTTGCTTAGTGGTAAAGTTATTTTCAGAAGTAGAGAATAAAAATGTTCCTATACCAGAATTTCCTGAACATCCTTTCCAAGAAGAACATCTCCGGGTACGTTTAGAGATACGTCTTCCATCCAGAGTGTATATTTTAAATGTTATTTTTTGTAAATAACAGTAATACAGTGTGCACTTCACTACTCTTTTATCAATGTCCCTGTTAAATTCCATATTTCCACCCACTTTTCCATGCTGAGTATAGTTTTGTATAGTTTATAGTAAAGGTTGCAGTTGTAAGCAACTGAGAGATAATTAATTTTCTTTATTTTTATAATGAATGGCTGAAGTGTTGCCCTAAGTTTTAGATACTTTTGAGATTTGGGAGATGTGTTTGTAATGTGTGCATGTGTGTGTGTGTGAAGGGAACATGATACATGCTCCTGAGATGAATACAGTAAATGAGTTTCCCTTTGTTTATGGGTCTCCTTGCTTGTTTCTCTCCTCAGCAACTTTATAAAGTGGTACCCATTAAGGATATTAGAAATCTTTATGTCACATTTCCTATACCAGACCTTCAGAAGTACTATAAATCAAACCCTGGCCATTACCTTGGTCATCTGATTGGGCATGAAGGCCCAGGGAGTCTTCTGTCAGAGCTTAAAGCCAAAGGTAAGTCCTTCAACAGTAGAGAATTGAAAAATATTTGATCACGCAGTTTTTTAAAGTTTAACTATGTCTCACTTAAAATAGACCTCTATATGTTAAAGCCTTTATCTATTTGAGTAATTTGAACTCTAAGTCATTTTGTGCTTTATTTTTGTTTCTGCAGCAGGTAGGAATAAATAGGTAACAGTCACTCAGGCTGCTGAGGCTATTATTTCTTTGACTCCCTTTTATGTGCCTTGTTTAGAGAGTCATTTGAACTTCAGCATAATGATCTTATCTCTATTCTGTCACTAACTTTGAGGTTACTGTCAGGTCCCTTAATGTCTGGAAGATTATAATGGTGTACCTTTGCTATTTTACTTTATGTCATTCTGTTCTAAACAGAAGTAAATTATCCAGTAATCAAATGATCCTGAGTTTGTCATATCACTCTGAGTGCAAAATCAGATGGAGATGACTTGGGTTATGTTTAACTTGCACTGTTGCTGTAGGCATTAATGAAGTAAAGGAAAACATGTAAATAAATCAAAATGGGTTTTAATGTTGCTGAAGCATGCAAAAAGTTGCATAAATTGTTACAGATTTGTTTATGTAATTTGTTTCTTTTTGATGACATAGGGTGGGTAAATACTCTTGTTGGAGGCCAAAAGGAAGGTGCTAGAGGTTTCATGTTTTTCATCATTAATGTGGACTTGACAGAAGAAGGACTTTGTAAGTGAAGCACTGTGTCTGTATTCCATGTTATTGCTGATGTGATGGTTTTGTTTGTGTCTGAAGAGACTAACTGTTGTTTTAGCTTGAAAGCCAGTTTATTTTAATTACCTTGTTATTATTCTGTGTTTAGTTCCTCTAAGTATACTAACACACTTCACCTAACATAGGAAATCAACTTATTTAAGCTTATATTAGTTATTTAGATACTTTAAATAAACTTCTTTAAAAGAAGAACTTTTAATACCTTTGTGTACTATTTATTCATACTATTTAGACCCGAGTTAAATTATATTGTAAATCAATATTTCACATAAAGACATGTCCAGTGCAGTTCTTGGAATTAGCTGGGGATGTAAGCACCTTAAATTCATGTCTGAGAAAAGCAAGTTTAACTTTGTTGGTGGGATTGCAGATGTACTTAAAGATCTTGATGTATCAAAGTGTAATTAAAAATAAAACCATGTTTGTGTTCATTAAATTTCTTCTCTGTGCAGAACTGAATGAATTATTAAGGTTTTTTTTCTTTTCAGTGCATGTTGAAGATATTATTTTGCACATGTTTCAATATATTCAAAAATTACGTACAGAAGGACCTCAAGAATGGGTTTTCCAAGAGTGCAAGGTAAGTAATTGGGGCTGTACCATATGTACCATATGTGGTGGTTGTCTTTTTACAAACTTTTCTTATTAGATTATTTGACTTTGTAACTAGCATTTAATAATCACATGGTAATTAAGTTTATTAATTTTTAAGATGCAACATGACACAAATGACAAGTACGTTCAGAATACGTTGTCTTAATGTAGGTGTGGAATGCTCTTATAGAGCTGGGAGTTACGACAGCATAGTGGAGGTGGAGGAAGAAGGATCTTGCTCTGTGCACAAGGATTTTACACAACTTTGCATAGTGTTTTCTGGAGAAGGGGGGGAAACATTTACTGTGAGGAGTAATACGGAACTGGAAATTGAAATGGCTGCTATGCTACCCCTCCTTTCTTTGATGTGTCAAATTGCCTTTACAATCTCAACTATACAATAGGACCTTGAATCTGCTGTTTGTTCCTCTCATCTTTTTGAATAGTCAACTAAAAGCTTTTTATAAAGTACTTTGGCAGTACATGTCAGTCTTTGCTGAACTGTTCATGCTTCTTACAAGTCTGAATAGTTCTGTGTGCACAGAGCAAAAATGTAGTGTCCTATTACATAGCACTGCTCTTCTCAGTGTCAGTGTGAAACAAACCCAGTTTTATTTATATGTATATATTTATAGTCTCATTGATTCAGTATAGATGCTTGGGTAAGGATTTCTTTTCCCATCTCAGCTTTGTTTGATCCAAACTGTTGAGTCTCTGAAAATAGAAATTCTGCAGCTGAGTTAGCTGTGTTTCATACACTTGGAGACTATATACCTGTGAAAGTAGTCTCAGGTCTTGTTATCCTCTGCTAAAAGTCCCAATGGATTTGTTTCACTGACAGAGTAAGCAAATACAAGGTTTGGAAAAGGTAGTTCCATCCTTCTGTCTCATCCCTGTGCCATTCCCTTGCTCCTCTTCTCTCAGTCCCAGAACTCCTGAGACTGTGGGGTGAGTCAGAGAGCTGGCAAACTAGTATGAAAAGAACCTTTGAGTTTACTTTCAGCTGAATTGTTGAGTTAATCAGTCTCTCTGCATGGTTTCGTGGAAGGATGGACTGTCCTTTTCACTGGCTTTAAAGTCTTAGATCTCTTTAATTCACCCTTGCCATTGTATCCTGAGAATGATGTGTTCTATTTCTGTGGCTGAGACAGCAAAAAAACCCACACTTTTTCTGTCTCTAAACTTACTCTTGGCTGACTGAACAAAAGGAAGAGAAAGGGAAAAGAGAGAGAGGCTTCAGTTTGTTAATATATGACAAACATTGCACTGGAACACTGTGTACTGGTTGGATCAGAGTTGGTGTGTTTTCAAATTATCAGGAAATTTAAATATATGAGAGATGAAGCAGATCTCTTAGTATGAAAAGGACTTACAAGACTTGTGTAACGCTTCAGATTATGAGACTATCACAAATTGCTTGTGAGTTTGATGCAATTTGAATATTACTGAAAACTTAGATACTTGTCTGCTATAGCATGGATACAGCAAAAGTACTTCCTTTTATTTCATTATAAAAAGGAATTATGTAGCCAGTAATTATTCTTAAAATAGGCTTTAATTTATGTTCTTAAATCATTCATACATTGTTTTCTAGGATCTAAATGCTGTGGCATTCAGATTCAAAGATAAAGAGCGACCACGAGGTTACACATCAAAGCTTGGAGGAATGTTGCATGTAAGTGCAGGGGGTCGTTTTTTGTTTGGTTGTTGTTTTTTCTAATAATAATCTAGCAGAATGTTTGATTATGCACTTAATAAATACAGGCATCTGTGAAGGTCCTTTGCATTTCTTGTATGCTGCATAGGCCTTAGTTTTGGCAGTCAATAAGTCACATTCTGTTCACTTTATCATTTTATACTTCTGTACTTGGTAGAACTGATTTTACAGTAATTGGAGGTGCTATTTGATCTGTTTCAGTGTTTCTAAAGACATATGTACCTTGCCATTGCATTTGCCTGGTAGCTAAGTGTTTTCTAGGGAAATATTAGACAAAGAATATTTTATCATAAACGCTGTGTTCCTTAGTTCACAATGTTGAAATACTGCAGTAAGCAGAAATGTATGTATTAAGATTAAAAATTACAAATGCTTGACTTCACAGATGTGATTGCATATTGGTACTGAAAGAATCATGTAGCTTTTACTTGCTCTTTAATACTTCTTGCAAAATTCCCTCATTTTGTGCTAATGGAAGATGTAGGGGGGTTTGCTGAGGTTTTTTTTTTGTCTAGTGAAATTACACAACTTTTATACATTGCAGCCATTCTTCATTGCATGGCTAGTGTCTGCATCTATTCAGAGAAATTTTTGATTTCTTTGCAGGAATTACTGTTATTGGTTGTAGACCTTTAATCTGTGAAATCTAAAATAATGTTTAGTTTTCAAATTTTCTTTCTGTATGCTAAAAAGCGTTAGACTTGGCTGAAAACATGTAAACGGATATTTAAGAGCTCCTGCATGGCATGCTGTCTCTTGCTTTTGTTCTGTCCAATGCCTAAAATCTCTAACAAATAGACTTCTGACTTCTGAAACAGTCTTTCAGTATTTGTTGGGTTATTTCTGATTACAATTGCTGTCTCCAAAAATCAGGCCAGGAAGTTGCCAGCAGTGTTCCAAAGAGCAGGGTATCGAATCAGGACTTTTTTCTGTTTTTATAAACTGTCTCTCTTTTGCTTTGCAGTGTGAATGGTAATTTTTGTTCTGCTTTAGTAGTTAAATGACCATCAAATTCTGAATTTTTAGCATTCACACTTGAATTTTTAATAACACAGGTTTGGTTCATTGTCCTTGATCTCCACCCCCCACTACCCTTTCTCTTTTCCAGAATCCTTTTTGTGACTTACTCTCTGTTCTGGAAGTCATTCCACTGTAATTTTTTGTATAATGTATATAATTCAGAAAGCCATTTTGTAATAATTGTGGTTGAAAAAAGTACACTGGTATGGCAAAGTGCAAAATCTCAGCACTTATGTCACCTGGTAATTTTTCCTTGGTAAACAGGTGTTTATCAAGAAGGTTTTCCTGTCAACCACATTAATAATTTTCAGATGAGTTTTAGCTTTTTTTTCCTCTTAAGTTGCCATGTACCTTAAGAGGTTTTCAGTTTTACCATAAATAAAAAAAGTTAGAATTAAATGTGTAAATTTTTATTATACTTTTAGATATTGAAATATAATTTGCTTTGAATTATTGTAAATAAGAATTGAACTGTTCAAGAGTCCTAAAAAAACCTAGGTTTTTTGTTTCTTTGTTTTATTTTGCTTATTTATGTTTTGTTTTCCCCAAATGCACTCTTGTGAGTACTTGGTCTTCTTTTATCTTCAGAAATTTCCTGCAGGGGTCAGCATTTACCATGTTATTTTTACTGTAATCAAAATACCATTTAGAGGTGGGTGACTTTTATATTGAGACATTAAATATTCTAAGAGAGAAGAATGGTAAATATACATTATGTAAAATTGCCTAAACTTGAGAAATATGATTGCATATTTAGAATGCTACTCCCTCTTGTTTCGTTTTGAGGGATATTTTAAAACATCCTACACATTCCTAATTTGAAATTACCAAGGTAATACAGATTTAGTGACCAGAAATGTTTGCTTTTGTTTCCTCCACTGAACCATAGCTTTTTCGTGCTTAGTTTTGTTTAATTCATCTACATATTCCTTGGCTTTGTTTTTTAGTATTATCCTATAGAAGAAGTATTGGCTGCTGAATATTTGCTTGAAGAATTCAGGCCTGATTTAATAGAGATGGTACTGGATAAATTGAGACCAGAAAATGTTCGGTAAGTTAAACTGTATTTTAACACAAACATCATAAGAAAGCAGATGAACTAATGGAAACACAAAATCTTAGGTGTCTCTTGCAGCTCCAAAGTAAATGTGATTGAAAAATCTTCACTATGTTTCTTTGTATGAGAAGGTCTTTGAAAATAAATTAACATATATCTAAGGTTGATGTATTTCAAATAATTACTGGATAAAGTCAGATAAACTTGAATTATGAACTGTATTTGCAAATGTCATGGGGTTCTGGTGTTTCTGGGGATATGCAAGTAATGATAGAATAAATGGAGTTGCCTATATCAGCAACAGTAGTTGCCATAGTAATTAATGCCCTTTAAAGAAGGGCCTATATCTTTGTGTGTGGGCGTGCATCTGTGTGTAATATGTGTGGGATACTTCAACTGAAGCTTGACTATGTCGAAAGATCATATTTTGAACAAACAATGCTTTAATGAAAATCTCCAATTCTCTTTCCCAGGTATTTAATACCTCTCTATTTTGAATGTGTTTTCATGTTACTCTACCACCCAAGTTCTTGAAAATTTGATAACTCTAACATATAAACACTGTTTTTAGTAATTAATGTAGAGAACATTTAGTTACTTGATCTCTGTAGAAAGCTTAACCAAATTCCACATGAATGTGAACTTCTAATTGGTTTTAGAATTGCTTAGAAGCAGTAGGTAAACCTGAGCTGATGCTGATTTAGTAAAGAATCTTTGCTGCAGGTGTTAATGAGATCTGATGTTTATTATAGCTTCACATAGCTTTGAAGCGTAGCTCTTAACATTGCAAGAAAATAGTCAATATTATCTGATTCATAATTGGGTCTTTGTTACTACCCAGAGAACTTCCAAAGCATCTTCTTACTTAAACACTGAAAAATTGCTGGAGGAAATTAGTACAAGTACATACGTTCATAGATTCTTTAGTTTGTCTGATGCTGTTGCATGCTACAGACCACTCGCCACTTTTCTGTGTTACTCCTGTTGCTGGCTGTGCCTGTCTTTTGACATTCTTTCCAGCTGTCAGTACTTCAGCATAAGACAGCCATAATGAACCTAGTTCAAAAGTTATTAGTGTGAAAAAGGAAAATGTAGAGAATACCGATAGAGGGAGAAAATTCAAGTCAATGGAATGTGGCCAGAAGCATAAGAATAGTGGTGATGGTGTTTAGAAGAATGTGGTGTGGTTTTTTCTGTGACCTAGCAAACACCTATTTCACAATGTTCTTTTGCTGTAGGTAATGTAGGCCCATATCTGCACTTTGCAATTCTGCATTCCTCTTTGTCCATTGCTGAAATAAAGGGGGCTTGGACAAGAAGAGCACAAGATGAGCAAGAATCTATTATTTTCTTAACAAACTTTGAGTTTAAAAAGTATGAAAAAAAATCATACTTATAGATGGTATGCGTGTAAGTATGCATGTGCTTCCATTTGACTGACCCGTAACAGAAGTATTCATATTCTCCTCCCACCTCCACACACTACTTGTTGCATTTAGTGCCTTAATTTCCCTAAGAGAGAAACTTTAAAATGTAAGTATTATTTTTACTTGTTGCAACTGTATTGGGTTTTACCAGCCATCTGTGAAGATAAGGGAGTAGACTTGGCATGTGTAGCGATCTTAGCTGAAAAATGTAATTTTCCTTTAATTTCCAAGGTATTTTTCCCTTCAACATCTGCAGAATAAATGCTCTTATTAAAATTTAAGAAGATAGTGACTCACCTTATTAAGCAGCTAAAGAACATTTTCCCCTGGATAGTAAGTGGGTTTTTTTTCATCTACTGATAGCAGAAGTGCAGCACTAATACTGTCCTAGAGGGAAGAAAAATAAAATGAAAGCCAAAAGTGTTGACAGAGAAATATTTAACTACTGGAATTTCACAGACTCTCAGCCAAGTTATCTCAGTGCAGTTGGTGATGCTCACCCTGAAGGTAAACATGCTAGAAATGTAATCTGTTTGTTTTTAATTGCATTGCATCTGAGCATCCATTTTGAAAATCACAATTTGTTCACTTATTTCCCCCCACAAATCCTTGGTAGCAACTTAGTTTTACTGAACACTGAGAAATAACTTGTGCTTCTGCAGTGATCAAGAGTGCTGCACCCCAGCAGCAGCTCTGTGTGTAGTTTCCCCTTACTCTGGTTTCTGAGGGGATTTATATATGAGGGCCTTTGAGTAGCATGTGTTGGCCTCACATCAGTTTTACTGATGGTTGTGAGGGAACTTATGAACAAATGTAGGCTTTTCTTATTTTTGTCTCAGTCATGTTGTGTTATATATTTGAATGAGAGAAAAGTAATTTCTTACATTGTTTGACAGTATCACAGTATCAATTTGGAAGACAAAGTTTAAATTAGGTCCAAAAAAAAATCAATCCTTTGTAAGAATAGATTTGCTTTGACACATTTGTTACTAATGTCACAAATACTGACTAAGTATTCTAAGTCTATTGCTTTTCCACCTTTAGAACCTTGAGTTTCGTTATGTAAATCTAGAGTATAATACTTGATAATTTTTTGTGGAAGTACATTCATTTTAAAGCACACATTCTCTTCTCAAGTAACACTGTCCTGTGGATTTCTCACCTGTAGCTTCAATTTAGATTTCAGAAGGGTGAAAAACAGGATAGTATTTAGTAAATATGCATCACATTATAGAAACTGTGATTGTTTCTGAAATTGAGTACTACAGTTTGCATGTACAGGAATGTATATAGAGAAGTAAATAGCATTTATAGTTTACTGTGTTCCATATCCATGAATGGCTCAAGCCTAAATATACTTAAACAGGTCCTATTGAAGATTACCTGATTGCCTGTCTTGATTTCCCAGTGCATTTCCACACTGTACTAAAACATATAGATGTTCATAATGCTATACAGCACAAAAGCAATGTTACATAATTGGTGACTTTAGAGATGGATTACAATATATTGAAATACCTGCATGGCATAGTATTTCTACCTGCTGTGCTTCTCTTCCCCTCTTTTTGTGTCCTGGTCTTCATTCCTGTTGGTCTTAAGTTGTAATTCTTGGGCAGACAAAATGCCTTTTGATTTGTTTCTGTTGTTGTGGGTATGTTTTTGACAACTCAAAATGTCAGTAATCATTCCAGTAGTGATTTGGGATAAAGGGAAGGCAGGAGGGTCTGTTGAAGCAGAACTGCTTGAAGAATTACAAGGTTGGTTTCCACAATTTTGTTTTCTGTACAGTGAGTAGACAATTATTTTTATCTCTTGAATTTTAGTATGCTCCTGTAGGAAGTGTTTGGGTGCTTGGATTGTCACTGCTGCTTGAGCATCAGTATGTTGGAGAAGGGTAGGAGGAGGAAATGGTGAATAACAGACGTATTCTAACAGTATATTCTAGCATTAAACATCTTTGTCTTGCTGCTCTAGCCATATGATTATTGGAATTTTATTAGGATAATTTTTTCACTTAGGACTCTTACTTCTTTTTCTTCTTCTTCTTCTCTTATTTATTTACTGTGCAAAAAGATCCGGTAGATAGGTAGGTTGCTCTGAAATTTTAAGAGACTTTATAGTTTTTGTAGTCTCTTGGCAACTTTGTACCTGTGTTGTGGTTTGACCCCTGCCAGCAGCCAAGCCCCACACAGCCACTTGCTCACCCACCTACCAGTGGGATCAGGGAGAGAATTGCAAGGGTAAAAGCTGGAAAACTCGTGGGTTGAGATATAGACAGTTCAATAGGGAAAGCAAAAGCAAAAAAAACAGAGCAAAGCAAGGAATAGGAATCAATGTGCTGCTTCCCAAGGGCAGGCAGGTGTTCAGCCATGTCCAGGAGAGCAGGTAATTGTGCTACCTTTTTTGACCATTACAAATTTCTTAGAAACATCTATTTACTCTTGAAGCTAGCCACTTCCATTTGATAGTCTTTTGTGTTGTACATTGTCCAATAGAATTAAAGGAATTTTCTTGATACCTATCATGTAGGCTACTAAGAAAATACTGATAAGTTTGTAATTTTCTTTATTCTGGATTTCTTCTTTTTTAGATGTGTTCTTTAGTTCAGTCAGCACCTGGATGGTGCTCTTAGTCACATGGTTTAGTTTTAAGTAGTCCTGCAAGAAGCAGGGAGTTGAACATGAGATGATACTTATGAGTCCCTTTCAATGTGAGGTTATCTACAATTCTATGACACTAGGACTGGAATAAAATTTCTGTAATCAGTATTTTCACATCTTTGGGTGTTTATGTAGATGGTATAGAAAATGTAATCACTTCATCAGTTTTCTAGAAGACTGCAAGAACTGCTTTGGTTTCAAACAAAGAACAACAACAGCGTCTTAAAAAGAGAAATTGCATGCAGCACTATGAGTGTGTAACCCCAGGTTGTAATGCTTCAGAAAAACAGTGATATTAAATGACTGTGGTAACCTGATTTCGTGGTTAACCTTAGCATGTAGTTCAGTATACTTATACTTGCTCTTCTACCCTGTAATTGTCTATGGACTGTTTGCAGAAATAAGGGTGTTCTGGTGATGGAGCAGAAACAGTGCTTGGAATAAAGTCTCGGTCTTTTCTCAGACACATTCATGCCAAAGTGTCTCTTTGTTTTCAGAGTTGCAATAGTTTCCAAGTCTTTTGAAGGAAAAACGGATCGAACGGAAGAGTGGTATGGAACACAGTACAAGCAAGAAGCAATTTCTGATGAAGTTATTAAGGCATGTTAAAATTTGTAACATTCTAATATCTACAAATGAAAGTCAGTGGTAAATTGTTTGTCCAATTTTCCATAGAGTTGAAGGGGGTACTTAAATCCACTGCTTTTCATAGCATGAAAATCATACAGTGAATCTGTTTAATTTTAAAGGAAGTAAGAATGTTATATTAGTCTTTAGATTTCAAATATTTATTAAATAGGATGGATATATTTTAATGGTTATAAACCATGTTAAGTGCAGAGAATGCTACACTGCTTTTTCTGTAGAAGATCCCTAATATTCAGGGACTGAGTAAAAATGTAAGCATTAACTTCTAAAAACTTAAAACTCTCTATTATATGTTAATGAACTGATCAGTACTTAAAAAAGGAAATGTAAAAAACTGTTACATGTAACTGTTTCTGAAGTTGATTTTTTACAACATAGAAAGCAAGTATGTTTTGGCAGTTAAAGGAGATTGTAAAAATCAAAACTCAGAAAAAGGAGGTGGGCAAATCCTTTTGAAACTTGTTATTGTTCTAACCTTCTAAATAAGAGATGGCTGTAAAATTTACCTTAGAGCTGAATTGGACCTTCTGAGTGTGCTCTGAACAGACATTGCATAGGAACACTTCCTTTAGCTTGACCATACCTATGTTATTGATTAGAATTCTTGGTTAAGTGTTTAGTTTAATATCTTCATTTACAGTTCATGGTAGCAGAAAATATATAAACCCGCTCTCCTCTCTACTGTAAATTTTTCAAAATTAATTATCTGTCATCTTCCTTCTAAGAGCAATTCATCCTGCTGATAGCCTACTCCAACTTTTTTTCCCAGCTATTTCTCTCTTACCCTGTTATCTTAATAATATTTACACATAGGGTACTGGAATACATTTTAAAATCTTTTGTTTCAGCGTAAAATAAATAAGCCCATATATGCTTTAATTAAGCAGAAATTGTCCTAGCTTCATTTATTCTCTTATTGATCTAGAAGTGGCAAAATGCTGACCTGAATGGGAAATTCAAGCTTCCAATGAAGAACGAGTTTATTCCTACAAACTTTGAGATTTTGCCATTGGAAAAAGATGCAACACAGTACCCTGCCCTTGTCAAGGTAAACTGTCTGTATTTGTCTTGTTTACTGCCTCACCTTCTGGGAAGTTAGAATTTAATTCCTCTGTTTTTTAAAATGCAGATCATCTCATATTCCAAAGTATAGAAAACAAAAAAGTACAAAACTTCAATATTTTGCTACAAAGACAGTAGAAAGTTCATTCTTGCTGAACTTTGGACTGTGACAATTTGTGTTCCTAGGAAAGTCAATCTAGATACAGCTTGAACTCTCTCTCCCCTTTTGAAAGTGTGTCAACAATTGATAAAAATAGCAATAGAGCTGTTTATTCAGCAGAAGGGTGACTGCTGCTCTTACATTTTTTTGACCACTGTTGAGTAAGTCGAGAGTGTAGGGAAGGCTATTGTTTTGTAACTGTGTGCAGAAACTGCCTGTGGTTGCATGGAAAAATGAGAGAAGTGTCGTTTAGTGATCTCAAAATATAGTGAATATATATTCAATATATTGAATATATCTGTATTCACTATATATATTGAATATAGCAATTCAAGCAATTTGAATTTAAGGGGATAATTCTAAGTGGCGATTTGAAGTGGTGAAGAGACTTTTTTTAAAGTAGTGGCATATATTGCAGTTAAAAGTCAGCTGACTTAACAAAACCTCTTTTCTTGACACAGGACACTGCTATGAGCAAACTATGGTTCAAGCAAGATGACAAATTTTTTTTGCCAAAAGCTTGTCTGAACTTTGAATTTTTCAGGTATGCAATGTTAAGTATATCACATAAAGTTGTCTCCAAAAGTTTCTTGTTTATTGGGAATCTGCATTTGTGCGGCAAACATTTCTTGCATGTATTGACACTTTAGAATCTTTGTCCTTACTGTGAATATATAATAAGGCTTAGATGCAGGAAGGCACATCTAAGATACGCAGTATTTGAGTAGCAAGAAATTGTATGTGCTCCCTCTATATTAAAAGGAAAAGTTTACCTAAAAATACTTTTAAACCAAATTTTCTTTTATATTTTATTTGCTATATTTGAAATATACCTGCCAGTAGAACCCACTACCTATTGCAATATCCCTCTTTAAAAATAATTGTGTATTTTTAAATTAATTACTAAGGCACAGCTATTTTAACACGTGTTTTCTTTATTAAATGCTATTCTGATAATAGTTTCAGGCTCACATTCTATTTTCATTTGCATAATGCAAATCAGTTTAAAAAGTGCTTAAAATTTTGGGGTTTTAACTGACACCCATAACTGATTGTATCTTTTTTTTAGGAGAGCATTGTCTATATTACCAATGAATGTTTGATTCTGACCTCAAGATGTATGATAAAATTATGTAATGTTAATTCTGGTCTTGCATGACTTTCATCATAGGAGGATAATCTTTTTTAAGTGAGTGTGACAATGATGGACTTTCTTAATATTCCTTTCAAGTATTAAATGTCTAACTTTTGAATTAAAAAAAATACTGATGTTTTTAAAGTGCAGCTGTTTCTGTGTTGAGCTACTGAAAGCTAGAAAAGATGCAGGGGCTCTCCTTTTGCCTAATTAAGTTATTTGGTGATATTGCTTGAAGGGCCATTGTGGGGGCTCCCATAGATGCACTGTTCAATTCTTGTTTTGAGAGATCACTTGAAATTTTTTTCCAGGATATTATACAGAGGTTTTTTTCAGTGTGTATCATGTATTGGTACTGGTTTTGATACTAATTGGGGAAAATAGGTTGCCTGGGCATTTTCTCTTTTTGCTTTTTGAAACCACAGGCCAGATGTTACAACTGTTCAACTTCGATGTGTCAGGAAATGGTGGATCAAAACAGGAACTCCCCATCTCTTATTCAGAGAACAGCAATTGCAGTGCTTTGCCTTCTTTTTCATTCTTGGTGGCTTTCCCTTGTGCTATGTTTGGCCAAAATCCAAAATAGGATTTTATTGATGGACACTGAGTTTACAGTTGTGGTGGTTTTTTAAATCCATTCCGGTGAACTATAGTGAACTATAATATCTAACAATCTGTGAATGAATAAAAGATAATAATTGGGTTTATGTAAAGCACACAAAGGTATAAGTGTATGCAATACACACAATATCTTAGAATCTTTTATGTTGAAAGTGACCTTTAAAGGTCTAGTCCAGCCCTCCTGCAGCAAGCAGGGATATCTTATCTAGACCTATGGAGATGGTATTTCCCAGTTAGCTTTGTGCTTTCATCTCAATGAACCCTTATAAAAAGCCAGAAGTACTTGAGCTTTGCTGACCATTGTAATGGAATGATTTGCTTCTTTCCTGCTAGGAACAGTTCCAGATGAGAGCTGGCTTTTTTTCTTAGGGTTGGGAGCAAGGGTTCTTCCCTTTTCCTTAAAAATGAGATGGTAATTTTACGTGAGCAGGAGCGAGGAGATTTTGACAATATTGGGTGCATCACCTTTAAAAGATGTTGTAAGCAGGTTTGTCTAGTTTTGATACTTCAAAAAGGTTCTTGGAGAATCTGTCTCTATGTGGTCATGCTGATGGTCATTGAAGGAAATGGTGAAATGTAGAGTGTTTATTCATGGGACTTGATGGAATCACTCATATCTCATGGGACCAAGTTAGCTGGTGAATAAAGCCACCTTTATGACATAGGTTTTCATAAAAAATCTAAGCCTCAGTTCTAGATCAGAATATGAAGCCTGTGCTGCCTTGTAGTAGATTACAAGAGTTTGCACTACAGACTGCTTCAATATGATAAAAAAAAACTAGGAGGATTTTTTTCTGCCCGCCGCCCTGATCAACATGAAGCATAGAAAGAATCCCAGTCCAGATGTTGTAGCAGCAATTGCTGTGTAGATAAATTAAGAGGAAGTTGATGAGGTTGGTTTCTCCCTTAAATATACAAATTGCACAGGAACAATATGTGTATGAACCTCTTGAAATCACCTTGTTCCAAAACTGAAAATCCTTACAGGCATCCTTGTGTTAAAGAAACATTGCAGTAAAAACATCTGACTTACTGCCCAGCCTAAAAGAGGATGATAAGCTTTTGCATTTGTATGAATTGCAACTTAAGAACTCAAAAAGTACGCTTTTTTAAAAGGAAGTAAAACAACCATGTAATGTGGTGATGCTTTGAAAATTCTTTTAAAGGTAGTTAGCAACTCAGCACTTCAGTGATGATTCCAGCTATGTCACAGCTGTTTGAAAGGGGAAAGGACTAGACTTCATTTTTTTTTTTTAATGCACCATTAATGATTGAGTTGTTCTACTTCTTTGAGTCTAGTAAAAAAAGGGTAAACTGGAAATAAGCATTTGTTTACAAAACTGTCAATAATAGGAAGCAACTCCCAGAACAGTGTTGTAATAATTGTTTTCTGTTATTTTTCACTTGAGGATTAATGATCTAGTAGTTTTGATTTTTTTCGAAATTCCCAGTTGGCCTTTGCCAGCTAAGCGAGAATACAGAATTTAAAACTGATACAGACATAGTAATCACTCAAACTCATTAAGTCTGTATTCTAGTATCAAAATGGGAAAGAGTATAATGAGTCTGGAGGAAGGTTTATAGGATTGACCTACGTCTCGCTTTGAATTTGGTCTTAATTAAAAAATTCAATAGTAATTGGATTTATATCATTTGGCATATTGAAATTGCTCAGTTTTGGGAAATTCTCATTGTAGGGAGAAATGCAAATACCAGTTATTTTGTCTTTTTTACTGACATGTTTGTTTAATTTGGGCTAAGATTTCAGACTATAGCAGGCTCTACTTCTCAAGTATATATATTTGAAATTATTAATTTAGTTTGTTAAAATATCTTCCTGTACTTCGTTTTCATAACCTAAAAGGAAGGAGAAGTTAAAAGCTACGAGGAACCTTCTTAAAAATATCTTTGCCATGTGTTTTAGTTACCAGTTTGTGTGTTGTGGTCTTGTTTTATTACATTAGTGTTGATACACACAGTGAAATACACTGCTGTATAGATGTAAACATATGTAATAGCCTGAATATGTGACTGCTTAATGAAAAAGTCAGGTTTGAATTGTAAGCCATATCCTGTCAGCAAATGCTTCAGATACTGGTGATCATTTTTGTGACATTGATGATGAATTTACATGCACTGAAGAGATTTTAGCAATACATACAGTACAAATAACTTGTCTTCTCAAATCTTTAAAACAGACAGGTGTTTAACAATTAGCACAGTTGAAGCATGACTTGAATCTTTGAGTTGCATTTCTCTTTTGAGAAATTTACAACAGTGCTGTGTGTGATCATGTGCTCCTAATGCATCAGTAGATTTTGGAGAGTTGTTGCCATTAAAAAAATAACAGTAGTAAGAAAATGGATACACCAGACTTCTCTCCTGGGCTGGCCTTGGCATGTACTGCATATTGGCATACCAAAAATTGTTGATCTCCTAATTTTTGTAATAGAAACTGATAGTGTATGAGTATTAATTAATTAATGTTCAGTACATGGACTTTCATTTTGGTCTGTTAAATTATATTGGTATATTTTGTTTCTTTTACTCCTGGTGAATTCTGACTGTGCAGCCAAGTAAATAAAGCATGTCTTGATTTATGAGCATAAATAGAATATGTCTTGAATGTATTTAGTCATCAAACCATATGCAAGCTAAGTAACTCTTTTCAGAAGTGTTCATATTTGGCTTTCAAATAGGAGTCCTTCAGAATGGGATCCATCAGCAGAAACAAACAGAAAATACTGTTTCCTTCAGATCAAACTTAAAAGGCCAAAAGAAACAGAGAAATAATTTTAAACTGCATATTTTACTTTCAACATTTTCTTCCAGCCCATTTGCTTACGTGGATCCCTTGCATTGTAACATGGCCTATTTGTACCTTGAACTACTCAAAGACTCCCTCAACGAGTATGCATATGCAGCAGAACTAGCTGGCTTGAACTATGATCTCCAAAATACCATCTATGGGATGTATGTAAGTACCCAAGTCAAGGAAAAGCTTAGAGCCTTAAAACTACTTCCACTCATCAACATTTTTATATTGATTTGATGGAAGGACTTTTAAATAAAAAAATAAAGGCTGTTAGTCCTTTTGATCTTGGTTATTAGCCATCCTTTCTTTGATTTGAATTTTAAGTTGAATTTTGTTAAAAGTATTCAACAGTCTTTAGTTCACATTAAGCAAATTTTCTTCTTTATTTCTATATCATTCGTGAAATTAATTAGTTTTTAAGATTTCTTCCTCCATTAAAAAAAACCCACAGCCCTAATCCAAGCTTATATATTTGTTGGTCAGATATCTACTAAAAGCTTTCTGACTGATGGGGTAAAAGACCCCCTTTTCATGCTATTAAATAAATAGTATACTTTTGCTTTCCTGTTCAAGAACTACTGATCATGAGGCTGCATATACATACTCTTCAGTCATGTTTCTTCATCCATTACCTTGTCACTGCCTGAGGTATCAAAGCATTTCTTTTGTTTTTCTTTTTGTTAGTCGCTACATTTATGCTGATCCTCTCCATTGCAACATGACATACCTGTTTATCAGGTTATTGAAGGATGATTTAAAAGAGTATACATATGCAGCACGCCTCTCAGGTTTGGTCTATGGCATTGCATCAGGAATGAATGCAATACTTGTAAGTAAGAAAAGAACACAGGAGGAAATGAAACAGCTTGGGAGTTGTTGAGCTTGGAGAAAACATTTGACTTCTGCATTTCTAAATGAGATGGTTAATGGTTTTTTTCCTTGCATATATCTCATGAATTAAAGGCAATGCAAGACTGTATTTTAATCAGTATTGAGTGACCTGTTTAAGATTACAGTGTCTTGTGAACATGTGTGTAGTGCAGTTGTTGCATTCTGGTTCACATTTTTACTTGCTTGCATGATAATCTGGAAAGTAGTATTGCTGGTTTTTGTATAAAAATATTAACTTTTCTGTTGAATGAACCCTCAGCTTTACAGATTTTGTTATAATTCTCTAATTCTGCTGTAGTGAGCTGTGGAGATGGATTGTGCATGTGTTCATTAGAATGCAATGCTGGATATTTATGGCTTTTTATTTTGTTTTTATCACGTTTTAAAATCTGTTATAAAGCAGTGAAAATACTTGATAAATACTGGTATTATGATAAATTCTTATTTCTTATTCGGCTTCTCCTCTGAGATTTATGATAGGAGATTTTAGTAGTCTTTCTTGAAGATTGGTTAAAAGCTTTTGTTAACCACCGTTATATGCCAGAATGTGTTTTGAAATTTCCTGTAGAAGTGTTTTCCAAAGCATTTTAGTAGAAGAATGTACTGTATATTGTCTTTACATTTTCTATGTGAGAGAGTGCTGCATTTTTTTAAAATCAAACACAAATATAATTTTCTTGCTGCATTCACCTGACTTACTGCAAACATTAGGTTATCCTCAGTTTCAAAGCTTGCTGATGTTTCTATGATCATGGTTAATTCCTTAAAAAAAAAAAAGTGTAATTTTCTTAATTTTTAGTCACAGTTATTTTAAATATTATTTGAGAACTTGTAATATTATTTTCCATATTATAAGAAGTTTTATAATTAATAAGTGCAACTTACTAATGACTATATTGATAATTTGAGCAAGGGCAGATGCTACTCTGAGAAGTCACCCATGGTGATTGTTGAACTCTTTGAGTTCCTATGCTAATTTAGGATACCAGCCTTTGTCATAAATCTATTTATGATTACTTTTTCTTCAAATTCATTGTTCAGCTATGTTTCAGCAACTACAGAACAAAAAAATTCTTCCTACTGAAAAGCAGGAATTCTATATGTTGTTTTGTGTTCCAAAGTTTAGTTTTACTCCTAATTAAACTGCACAAATCTAATCAAATTCCTGGTTCAATATACCAAATTTTGACGTTTTCCCTGCAAAAAAAAGACCTTTTAATGCCTTTTTGCCAGAGAAATTTTCTGTAGCTTGATGAAGTCATACAGTAATTTTTAAGTTTTATGGTTTTTTTAAATGGGCAAGTCTATTTCATTTATACTTTCAAAAATATGTGTGATCAGATCAATATGTCATTACAATTCCAGGATGACTACCTTGATGTTTTAGCTCAGCAGCATCCTGGTTATAAGGTGTGCTGCTGTTTATAGCACCCTTTTTTGTAGTATTGCTTACTTCCCCTTAAATATTCTTTGATCGACAACATAGATATGAACCAAGGATTAAAGTAAATTGGAGAGAATATTTTAGAAGGTTGTGAATCCAGACTTCATTTCTAAAGTGAGAAACCTAGATTAAAACCATTTCAGTACTCCAAGACTCAACAGTGTAATCATTAAAAATCTGTATTCTGAGTACATTTTACGTACACCAACATGAAATTACATTAATTCCGTGCATTTAGAACTCCTGTGCAAATACGTAATACTATATTTGTCAGTTAATTACCTTTTGATGGGTAAAGGGATTTAACTTAAGAATGATTAAATGTTCCGTAACGGTGAATTTAGCGTAAGTATTAAAAAATGCATTGCTCATTGCATTGTACAAGACTTGGTAATGGTTTTATTCTTTTATCTTCCACATTTAAAGCAACTTGTGCACTTTTTCCGTAGCTCTCTGTAAAAGGTTATAACGACAAGCAACACATCTTGCTCAAGAAGATCATTGAGAAAATGGCTACTTTTGAGATCGATGAAAAGCGATTTGAAATTATCAAGGAAGCGGTAAGCTGCATGAGAAATTCACATTTTGGAGTAATTGGAAATTGAATGCATTGACCGGATAGGAGATCTGAGGGCTGACAATCTGTGGAAATAAAGAGTGAAATTCTGCGTTAGTGGGACTTCAGATGGTTTTTTTTTTTGTGGCTGTGAGCTTCTTGGGGTTGTGTATGTAACATTCTTTGGTTAAAAATAACTGATCCTGGAATCTTTTTTTAGTCAGTCTTTCTTATGATGTAACAAGGAAGCACAGCTTGCTTTGGTAGGAGTAGAAATCTAAGTAGGGGGATGGAGGGGAAAATCTTAGCTTTAAATCCTGTTTTGCAATTTGGAAAGGCTGCAGTAGGACCTAGCCATAAAATAAGCGGAAATAGATGAAGGGGGAAAGGAAGTGTTGAAAAAGTTTGCAACATTTCTTTTCCCCGGATTTGTCTTGGCTCCTGGGCCTTGATCCTTTGGTGCAATGTAACCACCTTGTTTAGTACATGCTGATTTCTAGAAGTTACATCAGCTGGGGAGATTGCAGTTTTCTCCCCATGTCTATGCCAAACAGATAAGGGAGATACCAACTTCTGGCTTCTGTTTGGAGCAGACAGAAGGATACATCCTCAGCAGCCTGAGGCATGCTGTTGGTCACTTGTGCCCTGAAATGAGTTATTTTTTCCTGCACTGGAAGTACTTGCAGCTTGCCAAAACTATTAGTTTGCACTTTCCAGTTTCTCTGGTAGAGGAAAAAGGTTTTGCTTATTTTGTGAAACCGCAGCTGGACTAGAAAGGAGTTTTTTTGCAGAAGCTCTCTGGTTCTTCTCTCATACGTCCTTTATCCATGCAGAACATGCAGAGAATTTTCCAGATGCTCCAGATTTTGTCTAAACAAGTCAGCCAAAGTAGGTGACAGGGAGAAAAATACATTTTCTATTAGCAGTGTTCCCCCACCCCTGGTCAGTCATCATAGAAGGCGAATTTCCTGGGTTGAACAACTACCCAGGAAATTTGATCTAAATTCTTGTTTACTGCAATAATTTAATTTCTAGGCATTAATTTTATGGACAAGTTTGATTTCGTGCACATTTCAAGCATCTTAATGGTTTCTGCTTAATCCGAAGGCTCAGAAGCCTGCATTATTACTAAGGTGATAAAACACAATTTTTTAAAGAGTTCTAACAAGCAAGGGAATGTTCTCAATATCTGAACTGTATCTTTTTAATACAAAGTTGGGAGTACAATGTTAATATATTTAGAACTCTATTTCTGAGTTTCTAGCTTGAACCTGATTTTTTTGGTTTAGTACATGAGATCGCTTAACAACTTCAGGGCTGAACAGCCTCACCAGCATGCAATGTATTATCTCCGACTCCTGATGACTGAAGTTGCTTGGACCAAAGATGAATTAAAAGAAGCTCTAGATGGTAATGTTCTGCCACTTAATTATTTTTTTTCTTATGTTACTAAACTATTAAGGGTACCTGTTTTGAACTCTGCTCACTATTTAAGGGAAGCCCCTGCAGTGCCAGGCCTGAGCTGATGCTGGCTGTGCTGCTCTTGCCCTCCAGTTTCAAGAAAATAGAGTAGTTCATGGAAAAGGCCTCAAATGGCAAAACTTGCAGATAAAAGTTCAGGCAAAACTTTACTAACTTCAGGGGTACATGAACCTGGATATGGTGAATCCAGTACTTAATCAACATCGGTAAAATCATTTGGCTCTAGTTACAGGCATACTGGAGTGTATCTGCATTGTACTTCCCAATGTGCAAACTATTCTGTTTTTTCCATGATTGGGGAGTCCTAGCTTAGGTTTCTGTATATAATAAAGAGCTGTAGCTAATAAAGAAAAAATACGTACTTTCTGTAGATAATGACAGAAATAATAAAGAACATTGTGGCTCTTAACACAAAGTAGGTGCCCCAGTATATTTGAAGGAAGAAGAAATTTGGAATTAAGAGATTGAAGCAATTTTTCAAGTCCAGATGGAATGGAATTCTGAGCAATGAGCCTAGTGGACGGTGTCCCTGCCCATGGCAGGGGTGTCGGAACTACGTGATCTTTAAGGTCCCTTTCAACCCATGTCATTCTGTGGTAATTCTATGTTTGTAGTAATAGCTGAAGAACTTTTCCCCTCCTGTATTTTACTGTGTTGTATTAAAAGGCTGTATTTGTATTTATTTGAGGGGTTTGATTCAGAACACGTATCCATGAATACCCCATCCAACCATCCTTCCTCTTACTCCATTAATTCTATATGTTAAACTATATTTTGCACTATATATGAAAACTGCTTTGCAAGGACAGGCCGGATAAAATGTGTATGTGTTGTGCATGTGTCCTCTAGGATATATTGCCAAAATATTTTTCTTCTGTACCCTATGTTCCAAAGTTAATATCAAAACACTATATTTGAGTTGAGGTTCTTTTTTTAGTCTGGATGGTAAATGTATAGAGTCTTTCTTGAGCATTATAAACTACATGCTGCTTGTTTAGTAAATAACTAAGGCCTTTCCTTGGAACACCACCTGAATGATTGCAAGTGTTTTCTCTGGAGAATGAGTGTTTGTTCAGCATGATTGGAAAGGCAGCTTTTTTTACTTTTTTTTTTTTTGAATCTGGGTCAAGACAGCATGTGAATTCTAAGTGAAATAAACTATATGATGAGTGCTGCTATTTAGACCTGGAAGCATTCCAATGTTGCATTTTTAAGGAGAGATTTCACTTCTTCATAATGACAGATTTCTCCTCCTCTGAGAAATGCACTGTATCTAATGATGATTTAGGCCTAGGTCCTTCATAATTTAAAAATGCATTTGAGTGATTTAACTGTCTAAATATGTATTGTAGATGTCACCCTTCCCCGTCTCAAGGCCTTCATAGCACAGCTGTTGTCACGGTTACACATTGAAGCTCTTCTCCATGGCAATATAACAAAACAGGTTGGTTTGATACTTTCTTAATAAAACATTTTTTATTTAAAAGCAGCATAAAAATGGAGCACTAGTTTAATCTTTGCAGATCTTGAAGCAGTTATGCCAAATGTCATTTCATAATTTAACTTTGTACTTTTTTTATCTTTATAGGAGTATGAGAGTGTAATTTTTTCCACTTTAGCTTTATTAGGCTAAGTGCTGCCTCTATATTGCTCTTGGAAACTTAATGAAGACAACTTAGGATCTATATATTTGAAAGTCTGTTTTATGTCGTTACTGTGGTCAAGCTGCAGAAGGAATAATGTGCTGCAGATCTTGCTTTTTTCCACTGAAAACCTTCAGAATAACTAGCAAAGTTCTAAGAATCCAGTATCCTTCCAAATTAAGTAGTTTGCGTGAAGCTAAACAGGAATGGTGTTAACACGAAACACGAAAAAGCCAAGTGTCAGCTCTCAGGGGAGTAAAACTCAGAAAACATTTGTTTTGTCTTCTATTGAAATAGTAACAGTTTGTATTTGCATACGAAGTCATAAGAAATATTTAATATATGTACCAGTACGAATTTTAGTACTTTTTTTGTATGTTTTTGTGTTCTTTTTTCATAAGGCTTGTTTACAATATTTTGTGTTAGAACAGCTCTGGGATAGTTTACTAGCAACGGCTGTTATAGACACTGCTTGTGACTGCTGAATGTATGCAGGAGAAAGTTAATTTGTAAAGGAAAAAATAAGATAGGAAGGAGCTAATAGCTTGGAGACACAAACTTTTTTTTTGTCAAGAATGTCTCTAAAGTATTTGTTAAAACTTTTTAGAGAGTATTCTTCTTGCAGAGAAATTTTAAAATACTCTTTTTCCTTTCTTATTTCTTATGTGTTTGTATACGAAAGTCAGTTGCTTCTGGAAATAGAACTGAATGCCCAGATGTTTTTTAGATTTCCATGATGGTGCAGTTACGTCAGAGAAGTGTATTCTTTACTTGGCATAATGGGTGGCTATCAAAAGTCCTACAGCTAAAGAACTGGGAAGGATGTCCTGGTATACCCATAGCTGTGTAATGTTTAGAAATTATCTGCAAACCTCCTGAAGAGAAAGTAGAAAAAGTTGTGTGTCCTTCAGTACCCATGATGTGATAATCACTGATAAAACTCAGCAATTTTAACCTGGACCTAAGAATTTTTTCCAACTAAAATAAATCAAAATTTACATTGTGTTGTGACACCTTTCAATCATGAAAAAATTTTTCAGTGAATCTGGACTTGAAAAATTAGATTTATCTAGCTGCTTGAAATTCCTATTTTTTTCTTTAATTTCATTTTGATACTTGGGGTTTTTTGACAATTTCTTTTATTTATTTGCTGTAAATGGATGAAAAATAAAGTAATCCTGTTCAAAACATCTGTCTGAGCAGTCTTGTTGTCAATATTTTAATATGATGACTTGACTGAAAGAATAAATAGTCTTTTTCTCTAAATTTTTAAACTGTTGTTTTTAGACCTCAATCTTTTTGTCTTTGATACTGCATGGGGGTTTTGGAGGTGTTGGTAGGGTGTATGTTTATTAAGTTTTCAAACCTTTTGCATGTTTTTTATAAAATCACTTGTGTTATGAGTTTATGGCAATCCAGAATGAGAGATTTTAGCTTTCAGCCAAAACTACTTTGTAGCAAGTTCCTGTAATTTCCAAAGTGCAGGCTACAAGAACACATAACCCTTAAGAGGTGAAGCTATTGAGGTTAAATCCTTGAATGAAAGTAATGACTTTGGATTTTTTTCACTCCTTATATATTTTTTTTAAATGATTACTGTAATTCATCAAATAAAAGAAGGTATTTGGGCAATGAGTCTTAACACCACCAACACATGCATCCTTAACACCAATGAAATGCATCCTTGACCTTAACCATTTGTTTTCTTAAAATTTTCATATACTGAAATGCCATTTGCTTTCAGACATACATTTGAGGTATCTCATTTTCACTCCAGCATATCAAGTGCTGGAGGGAAAGTGAAAAAAACCACCCCATTGAGCTTTAATTTCAGAAGCACTGGGGAGAAGTAGGAGTCGTTAAATGTGTAGAAAATTTAAACATAAAGAAGACACAAAAACCTCTTGCCCTCCACACTCCCACTTCCTCTCATCTACTTAACTTCTACTGTGTTTGTATTGAATTACGGTATCCCTACTTTCTATTTCTGATTTTTTTTCTTTTCTCTCACAGCACCATCAGTAATTGGAAAGTCTTATGCTGCTGTAAAATACAGAATAACTAATGATCATTAAAAATCCTCTTACGTTTTCTTTTCCAGGCTGCATTAGGAATTATGCAGATGGTTGAGGACACTCTCATTGAGCATGCTCATACAAAGCCACTCCTTCCTAGTCAGCTAGTGAGGTACAGAGAAGTGCAGCTTCCTGACAGTAAGTTAAATGATTGATTTATGATATTTAAGGCACATTAAATTGAGATTCTCCTTGCTCACAACATTCTAAAATGCAAATTACTGTGTTGCTAGGAGTGTGTTTTGAAGTCAAACTTACTTCAAGTTATTCTAAACTTAAAATTCAGAAATACAGTTAGGGTGTGGATTTACTGATAAATTTATGTACTAATACATGACCTTTCTAGCATACTTGACAATTACTTCGATTTCATTTTTAATTTGTCTATGTAAATTGGACTTCTTGGGATGACGTGGACGATCTTTTGGTGACTGCCAACCCAAAGCCCTTCTATGATCATAAGATTCTGCACTTCATTTCCAAGTCACTTGTTATAATTTATGGAAATAAGAGCCCTGTCCTAGTCTCTGCTACACAGAGTATATACATTTGAGTAAACACCATTCTTTGAGCATTTCTGAGTATTAATTGACCATTAAGAATTGCATGTAATGACTCTTTGCAAAAACAAAAAGCTCTTACACAAATAACTTTTTTTTTTCTTACACAAATTCTTTTGGTCTTGTAGTGCTTGTATGCTTTTATTTCCATGGTGAAAAAAGTTTTTTATAAAAAGGAGGTTCAAGGTATTGATGGGAGTGGTGACATATGTAGCTGTACAGACAAGATAAATTACCCCTAGCTGATCGTCTGTGGAGCCTACCATATACAAAAGAAGTTGTTGGTATTAAAATGCTGAATTATTTTTAATGTTCATGATAATTTCTGGCAGACTGTCTTTAGAAACTGTTTACACAGTAGAGCCAATGCAGAATTTCACTGCAGTTCCAAAAATACTTGCTTGGAGAGAAGCAGCCAGTTTCAATTTACTTGCTAATATTTCCAAGTGGCAACATTTTGATGGTAAAATAATACATTCTTTTCTTCTCTCATGAAAAGTATTCTCTTGGTGGAAATTCTGCTTTAACGGTCCTAAACCACTTAGTATAAATCCATTCCACAAACCTTAGACCATTATATTTTTAATTGTCAACAGTAGGAATGTACACTTTCATGAACTTCAGTGTTTTAACTTTGTCTTTTAGGAGGTTGGTTCGTATATCAACAGAGAAATGAGGTTCATAACAACTGTGGCATTGAAATATATTACCAGACAGATATGCAGAGTACTTCTGAGAATATGTTTTTGGAGCTCTTTTGCCAGATTATCTCAGAGCCATGCTTCAATACCCTGCGCACCCAGGAGCAGTTAGGTGAGTTCTCAGGAGTGGTTGTGTCTGTGTACACACGAGCTGTCACAGTCACGCGCTCACACGAGACCTGAGGAGGTGTTCTCTCCCTGCTTAGTGAATGCCATTTAAAGGGCACTCGGTAAATGTAAATCATCTTAACTGCTGATGACTCAAAGAAATTCTACTGTGCACAGAGTCTAAAATAAGAACAAGCAGGCATGATTTTTAAGATGTCTGAAATATCTGAAATCAGCTCCAACTCAAAAAAGTGCGATCACTGTACAGAAAACTTCATGTTAGAACTTACCAAAAGGAGATTGGATCAGTCCCCTAAATTTCTAGGTCTTCTTAAAGATTCAATAGTAGTTTGATGTTTTTTTCTTGTGACCCTACTTCTAGGTGCACTTCATGATTCATAGAATCACAGAATCATTTAGGTTGGAAAAGGTGTCTAAGATCACTGAGTCCAACTGTTAAATTGTAAGCCCCATCTCAGAAATACTGCTGTGTGGGTAATGGTAAACTACTGTATTGGTGAAAACCTAAATACATTTCAGGCTTTTTAAGACTATAGCTGTTCACCAATAAGTACAAATAATTGTTACCTGAACCAGTAAGGCTGAGAACTGGGGAGGTTATTCCAAACAGAGTAAGAAGGAGACAGAGGCTTTGCATGACAGCTCAAGTGATTGTAATACTGGTGAGGAGGAGTACAAGTTTTCCAAAGGTGAGAAGCAGTGTGATGACTGCCAGGGATGTCAGGCAAGATTAGGCTTTTTGTGAGCAACTAGCAGAACCAGCCATACAATATTCATCATAGGAGTTTCAACTACCTGTATACCTGCTGAAAATAGGATAGAACCCAGGTTATTTAACAGGTTTTTGAAATGTGCTGGTGGCAGGTTTTGTGTAGAAGTTGGAAGTAACAGCTAAAGAGAGGGGGGGAACTGAGGAAGAACTATTTTAGTCCAGCACTTCATAATTGCCAAGTAATAGAGCTCATGAAACTTAGGAGGGGAGGCAGTAGAAATACCATCAAAATCCAGTAAATTTCATGGAATTCTTAGTAAGATTTCTGAGAAAACTTAGGGAAAAAGAAGTTAAAGAGTTAGAAGTTTGCTAAACAGTAGAAGTAGTAAGAAGAATTATTTCAATAAATGGTTAAGCAGTATGAGAAAGTGGGGGAGAAAAGTTGGCAATGATGGAAAAAAAATCGAAGTGTTCAAATCATTAAAATCAAAATGTTCAAATCATCAGAAAATTCAGGATGGCTTAGTTAGTTTTCACTTAAAATATCAACTGTGGCCAGATGACTTCCAAAATAAACACTGGGGATCAAAATTCATGTCTTACTTTTGAGCGGGAAAATAACAGATTAATCAGATTAAATTAGAAGCTTTTAAAAAGTTCAAAGTGTGATGAACTCTGCATTCTATCCAAAGAAGGAAATTAGGAAATCGTGGAATTAAAAGTCTTACTATGGAAAATTTGTGGATGATAAGGTATTGGAAAGATAGACACAGCTAAATGTTACATGTTTCCATAAAAAAAAAGGAAAGAGACAAAGCAGGGAAATTATAGATCAGTCAGTTTAATTCAAATTCTAGGAAAACATGGAATAAATTTTCAAGCTAGTTCTAAATTCATAGAAGGTGTAACTGAGAGACTGTTACTGAAGTACCTAGGTGGAAGAACTACACATTTGGGTACAGGAGTTTGGAAGGTCATGACTGGAGAATAGAGAATCGTTAATTTGGAAAAGGGTGTTCTACAGAGCTCTGTTGTGATCCAGTGTTCCATGCTATTTTCATCAAAATTCTGGATGATAGAAGAGTGAAGGTATTCACTGAATCTTCAGATAATACTAATTTGGGAGAGGCTGCAAGTGTGTGGGAAGATAGAGTTCGAATTTAAAATTAGTTTGACATTTTGGAAACATGACTTGAATGAAGACAAGATGCAATTTGTTAGGAACAGTTTGGCAGGAACAACCAATGGCACAGATACAAGCCAGGAAGCAACTGACTAGGTAGCAATTTTGTAGAAAACTCTGCAGGGTACAGTGGATCAGAAGTAGGACATAAATCAGCAGTGTCATGCTGCTGTGTAAGATGCTGGGATGTATAAATGGAAGCATTCAAGATGCACTCACAGTGTTCAGATAAAAACTCTGAAATACTGTAACTAGTTTTGACATGAGCGTCAAGAAACTGTAAGAAGACTACAGAACAGCATTTAAAAGACTGAAATGTGATAGATTTGTTATTAAAAGGGTAGAGGAAGACTGAAGAAAGGATTAGTTGTTCAGATTAGAAAATCATGCAACAAAAAGGAAGGAATAATACTTTTTATCTAACTGATAAAATGGGAAGTAGTGGTCTTACATTGCACCAAAGAGAATTCAGATTAGATGTTATGAAAAAATAGTAAGTTTCTAATATTGAGTCTAAAGAAACACTAGAGTACAGCTTCATTTCTGGTAATCTGATCCTGATGACAGAATTACTTTTGTTTTGTCTTAGTTTGCCTCATTTCCTTCTTGCCCCTCCCCTAAATTGATATTGACCTCAGTGAAATAAAGATGTTCTAAAAAAATACAGCGGCATGTTTTGAAAACCTGCATTATTTTATTGATAACACAGAATTAAGTTAGCATAGCACTGCCTTCTTGCCAGACGTGCTGCATTTGGCAAATTCGATGCTGTGACAAAGGATTTCTTTTCATTTGTGGCTGTTCTTGTTTTGCCAAGGTTACATTGTGTTCAGTGGCCCACGTCGGGCAAATGGCATCCAAGGACTGCGATTTATTATCCAATCTGAAAAGCCACCACACTATTTAGAGAGCAGAGTTGAAGCGTTCTTAAAAACTATGGAGAAATGCATAGAAGACATGACAGAAGAGGCCTTCCAAAAACACATCCAAGCTTTAGCAATTCGTCGTCTAGACAAACCAAAGAAGCTGTCTGCAGAATGTGCTAAATACTGGGGAGAAATCATTTCCCAGCAGTATAACTTCGACAGAGGTAAGACAAATGGTAATGCCTTTAAAACTGAATGCTCTAGTCTGGCTGCATTTGTGACTGTTGAGTGTCATATTCGTTTGGGAACAACTTAAACTTTTATACAGCCTATGCATAATTCACTGTCTATTTCCTGTGATGCAGTCAGATACGCACTGACATTCCTGACAGTACACACATTGATATGAACCCTATTTCTCTTTTCATTGTGCAGTTGTTTTGAGGGAGTGCTGACAGAGGCAACAGCAGGTGTCTTAACTAAGGTGCAGTCTTTCTCAGCTTAGAGTGGATTTGAAGAAACACTAATTTCTTTTGGTTTTTTTTCATCTGTGGTGCTTTGAAGGTTATAGGTTTGTAGGAGACCAAATGAGATCCAGCTTCTAGTATTATTACTGAAAATAGACTGACATTTATTTACTGTGTCCTACATAGTATTTAAGTTGTATTTGTTTAAATACTTTTAAAATGTATTTTAATTTTTTAAAATACTGAGATACATTACTAATACAGCTAGACACATTAGTAATACAGTTTCTAACAACTAAAAAAAAAAAAAATCAGTTTCGGTACAGATCAGTTTTTCCTGACAGTTTCATGTCTCAACTCTTATTCACAGCTGTAATTTTCTGTCTTCATGCATAATATGCTTCCTCCATAAAATTCATTCTGTATTCTGTGACTTCTCTTCTGCTTTATGTGTACCATATTGCCTTTCCATGATAGCAAATACAATCTTCTTGCTTCACAATGACTCACTGAGCTGTTTAATAATGAAGAGTTTTGACTTGTCATCTAGCTTGGTGTAGGGAGAATAAGAGCAACTGAAAAGTTTCATGCCTGAGCATAAGAAGTGGAATGAAAACTTATCATTCAAGTACTTTTTTTTGTGTCTGATGAAATAGTGTGGTATTTCTCAGCCATAAGTGTATCTGATTATACCATAATTGGATCAATACTATCTCTCTGGAATTTCTTACTCCTAAGCGTAGCCATATTTTAATACCTAAATCCCACTTATTATTTCCCTTGACTTTTATATCTTTAATTCCCTCTGCCCACTAGTAATTTTATATCACTAATGATTTTAATATGACTAGGATTGTCAAAATCCGAAATTCATATTCCAGCCTTAAGAAGTGGAAGGATATTTTTGTTTGTACATTTTAAATATTACTACTTTTACTGTTTTCTCCCAAATCTTACCTAGTTTTCCAAACTGTATTGTTGATTTTTTAAAATTTCCTCCATATAGAACTTCATCTTACTTACAGCCTACGTTACAGGCTTGTTCACTCTCTGTGCTCTTGCACGTGTTTCTTCCTTGATCTTCTTGCTAATCCTAAGAAAAGCAAGCACGCCTACAGGAAACCTTTCTGCTTAAGCAGCAATGATATTAGGTGATTAGTCCGTGACAGTTTAATTAGTATGAAGGAATGTAGCAACTGAAACACGTTGTCCCCAGATATCTTAAAGGTGTGACTACTTCTTAAGGGGTTTGTAGGCACCATTCCTTAACATTTCTGTAAAAGTATGTCCTACCATCCTGTTTCCTAGCTATGAATAAAAGCCATCTATAACCAGTCTGCATTAGAAATGTGTAACTGATTTGAAGATAATATACAAGAGCAGGCATATCTATTTTAGCTACTGAATATCCCACAGTGCAATCAGTATTCTTCAGACGTGCATTTTTTAGTAAGTCCAATCAAATAGACTTACTGAAGTATAATTTTCTGCCAAGGTTCTACTGACACTTTTAGTGAAGCAAGTATTAACTTGAAAGATAACAATGAAAAGCTTTTCATTTGCAGTCAATTACAGCATCTGAATTTGAAAGAAGTATACTTTGTATAAGCAGTGTGCTAATAACCAGCTGTGATCTGCAGACTTACTCTAATTTGTACTATTGTTGTGCAGATAACATTGAAGTGGCTTATCTAAAGACCCTGACCAAGGATGACATTATACAGTTCTACAAGGTAAGTTAGCCATGCAGCTAAAATGTTACTCAGAATGAGATGGAAGTACAACTGAATCTTATCTGTGCATGCTCTGAAGGGATATACTGACACCTATTTTAGGTAGATGATAAAATAGCAGGTATCTTTTATTTCTTTTATTTCCTGAATATTACTTAGTTTAATAGCAACTGTAAAAATTGCACAGAATGATAGAGTTTTGTTGTGTTTTTTTCCTTGCTGGCTCTTATTCTTGTTTCATTTATCTTTTCTTTATGGATATAAAATGTGCTGCTCTATGACCAAGCCTGGCCGAAATTGCACATTTGTTCTTTTATCTTTTTCTTCAACCAGTCAGTGATTCAGCTTATTTTATGGGCATGAATTGTGAATGAAACAGATATTTTAAAGCTTTATTCACTGTAAATCAGTAGGGTTTTTTGTTCCTCTAATGGTTAGGCAGAGCAAAGGAACAGCATAATGAGGCAGTAATTGTACATTTTAACTCAGATGGGTATTCAATATTAGTGATTCAAATGTGTCCCTGTCCTGTCCCTGTCACCCTCCACCAGTATAAAAAAAAATTTGGGCATCATTCTTTCTGTTTTTTAATGTGTAATAGACGATGGTATTTCACTATGTTGCAAAGTGCTCATGGAGTTTTATTACTTATGGACTAGCTGGTAGCTCAGGGAGTTCTTTGGAAAATAAGATTGACTTAATGTCTTCAGAATTTATTATTGGATGGAAAAATATCTGCCTGTGAAGAAGCATGGGCATGTGTGTGTCTGTCTTCTTTTTTCCTCTATTGGGCAGAGGGGGTTCTTTACTTCTAATTTTTTAAATAGTACCATAGCATGCGTGAAGTTATGCAGCAAATGCAAAGTTAGTAAATGGAATTTCAGTACCTGTTGTTTAATAAATGAGAACTTTTGAATGAGTATGCATATTCTGGGTTTGTAGGAATCTATACTATTTTGCTTACACCAATGCTCAATACATGATTATCCAGGATTTCAGAGCAGAAATAACAGGCTAGATTGGTGAGCTAGTCCAGCTGAATTTAATGATTGTGTTCAGGGTGATGTGCTTCCAGAAGGCTGAAAGTTTGAATTGAAAGTTCTGCAGAGATTTCAGGTTGCATTCCTGATACTATGATAGTTAATGGCTGAATTTCTGTTACTTACAGTTTTTCTGAGTTCCAAGCAGTACCTGAATTGCTTAACTTGATTGTAAAATAATTCAGGAGTACTGTATGGATGATTTTTAATAATACTTGAAGGCACATCCCAAAATTCATTCCTCATTTTAAGGCTTAAATTAAAATTTAAATGCTCTTGTTCCTTTTATTATTTTATAATGTCTAAGGAATACTTCCTACACCTGAAGGACTTGATATTTTTTACTGTAGGTGCTGTTGGCAATAGATGCTCCCAGAAGACACAAGGTATCAGTACATGTCCTTGCAAGGGAAATGGATTCCTGTAAGTATTGTGCTGAATATAATATTTAATCAATTTCTGTTCCTGCAAGTCATAGTTACAGATAGCCATGTTATATCATACAAATCCACTGTAAGAAAAACTCAGCTTTGGAGATGATATACTCTTGAGAGGAAAAAGGTGGGTTTTATCCTAGGTGTACTTCACATGGGTGCTTCAGATTTTTTGTTGATTTTTTAGACAAGTTTTTCGGCTTATCAGTATTCTGAAGTATATTGATAATAAAACAATCTATCCTAAAATAGCACTTCTGTTTTCAACAAGATATTTTAAAACAAACATTAAACTTTGTAATAGTCCTACAGTGGAGAAAAACCCCTAACCAGCCCAAAATTAGAATATGCAGTTATCAATCCAGTGTGAGCATTTTTTTGCCAAACTAGCAATGAATGTCCACAATAGTATTAAAGCACCCTCAAAGGGGAAAACAAAAAACAAAACCTCTGGGAATGTCAAATATTTTATTTAAACTTAAGAAGGTCAACTTTTATTTAGGCTTTATTTTGAAGTAATATCGATTGGTCGTGCATTCTAAACTGTATTGTTCCGTTTTAGAATTCAAGAAGGAAAAGGCTAGAAGTGTTTCTGGTTAATATGAATAAACTCAGGGGAAAAACTTCTAAGGTTTTGTTTGCAAATCTTTCACCATTTTATACTGGACTTAAATTTCAATGTGCATTTGTTTGCAAAGTCAAAAATATTAAAAGCTGTTCTGTGGTACAGAGAGAAGCAGATACTGTGTGCATGTCATGAAAACTCCCTTCTGCCTCAGAAGGATTGATTTTTATGGTAGTGTAGAAATTGTAGCTTTGCAGCTGAGTAGGGAAGACTTGCTTCAAAGCACCTTTCCAGTTTTCATGACTGGTAATTGCTAAATAGAAATAGTTCTGAAACTTTTCCTATCTAGAGGAGACTTCTTAAAGTGTAGTAATTGCATTGCCAGATAC
This sequence comes from Ploceus nigricollis, assembly GCA_013399945.1. Lineage (NCBI taxonomy): Eukaryota > Metazoa > Chordata > Aves > Passeriformes > Ploceidae > Ploceus > Ploceus nigricollis. The sequence continues at coordinate 724,812 of VXBC01006029.1, read as the reverse complement.
TACTTGCTTGGAATGGTATCTTCCCAAGGCAAGGGTGAGCTTGCAAGACAACCTGACAAGTGGTTACTTACAGAAATTATAACAAGTCCTAGAACAACTCCCCAGTCCTAAATCTTTTAATCTGGAATTTGGCCTCTCTTATGCCATGAAAAAAAAAGGTATTAGAAATGCAAAAATGAGTTTTGGGGTAATTGGAGTAGGACATGCATGGTTATAGGCAGGGAATACTTGGGGTTGTGCTCCAGATTTTTGGTACCTGGAGAAACCTCTACACTTCTATAGGCATGTCCTTATCAAATGATGTTCTTGCACTGCTCTTGTCTGTACCACTGGCATTTGCTACTGTTCTCGTAATTTGTACTGAGAAGCAGTTTTAAGTGTAGATTGATCAACAGATTAGCAATTTTTATTTCTACATTCTCTTTATGTGTAAGTAAAATGAATAAAAGCCACTGCCTCAGCTTATGTTTTCAGATAAAATATTGGATTAATATGTGTATTTCTAAAGACAGACTTGTAATATAAAAGCAAAATGTTTATAAAACCTTATTTAGTGATACTTCAAAATTAAATATTTAAATTTTTTTACTTTAAATATTTAAATAAAAGTGCTTTATTTAGATATCTGTCTTATAAGAGAAAACAATTTATCAGTTAGGTAAAAGATAGTAATTAAATTATGGTCCCAAATTAATTTTGCTGATGTTAAATAGGCCCTGTTGTTGGAGAATTTCCATGCCAAAATGATGTGAACCTGGCACCAGCACCACCACTACCACAGGTAAAAAGAAACAACACACAAAAAAATTCCTAGCCTGCATTCTTAATCTAGAGAATCTAGATTCTTAATCTGAATCTTTTGTATCATTAAATAGGAATTTATAGGGAGAAACAGACCTCTGGAAATTGCTGCTGTCATGGGGGCTGATGTTTTAGCTCTTTTCTACATGCATTTTTGTCCTCACTAATAACGAGGATTTTCCTGATTTTTCTTTTTATCAATTTGTCCATTTTCCTTGATTCTCTTTAGTCCTCTGAAACAAAAGCTAATAGTAGTAGTAAACTGCACTGGGTATCTGCACTATGGATTAAATACAGATGATGATTGTCTGAAAATACTGACTCTATATGATCAGATAAATCAGGTGTCAAGATAGAGATGCATATGCATCAACAAATTTTTCATCTTTGTTTAAAAAAACCCAAACAGCCCACCAACCCCAAAGCAACAGCAAAACCAACTACTTGGTCATTTTCTTAAAGCCTAAAATATTAATGCACATTCCTGTCAATGTGTTTAATTGTGGAGGAAACAATTTGGCAAATTCTGTTCATACAATATTACAGATTTCTCTGTGGTTGGATAGGACAGCACTGGGCCCTTACTGGACCTTCAGTGACTTTTCTTGAAGCCTGGCAGTGTTTGTCCCAACAGGTGATTAACTTTTCACAGTGTGGTAGGTCTGTGTTCTTCAACAGGCCTTACAGGTTAAATAATTGCCATGGGCAGAAATTTCTGTATGAATCGTATGAGGCTATATTAGCCATTATGACTGAAATAGTAGAAGCTTACTTTGTTACTACATCTAAAAATAATAGTGCATAGAATAGCTGTTGTGGTTATGATCTTACTCTGATGTTCAAAGGAGAGGGGGGGTGCTCTGAAGTAGAATGAAAATGAAAAGATAAGCTCTGCATTTATTGGAGATTCTGATGTCATTAGCAATGCAGTTACTGCATTATAGCTGTTTGAAATGATATAAATATCAAACCGGTTGTTTAATAAGAAATAACATTGTATTTTAGAGGTTCCTGTAATGTAATAATGAAGTATGAATCACTAATATTGTGGAAAAGAGCAAGACAGGTATATTGATATGTAGCTGTAGCAGCAGTTAAAATGAAAAGCAAGGAATTGGCCACTTTTCTGATCAAAGATACTGAGCAGACTTTTTCTTGCATGCACTTCTTTGCAGCCAAGTGTGATTGAAAATATGACAGAATTCAAGCGCAGTCTGCCGCTCTTCCCACTGGTGAAACCACATATCAATTTCATGGCTGCAAAACTGTGAAGAACCCCAATGGATGAAGAAATGCAAATGATCAGTACTGACATGGTTTCAGGGGACTTTGTGATGAACAAAATTATTAAAGATCATTGGGATAAATGGTTCTGTTCATTATGAAAGTCCCGAATTCCTTCTTGGTTCATTTGACATTAGCTGTGTGTTAGAGATAGAGGGTATATAAAATCAGTTGTGGTCATGTGTCATTTATATTACAGACAACCTGTTAAAAACCAAAATCAACTGAAACAACAATAATAATAAAAAACTTGTAGATGCAGTATATTTTTAAAATAACATATCCCTTCAGAATTTCATTTTGATGAAATAACCCTCCAGAGCAAATGAAGTTGCTTGAAATGTGCTTGTTACTCCTGAAAAATGCTGTTTAAGTATCCCAATAATTGTCTTATTGGGATTTGGAGGGGGTGAGATAAGTAAGTCCTTTTTGGGATAGGGTCAACAATTTTTCTTAAACATAGAGACTTTCACATTTTTTTGAAGTGACGTGTTGAATGATACTTTTTTAATTGATCCTTAATGCAACCAACATATTTTCTATTTAAGTTTTATGAAGACCAGTGGGGCTGAAAAAAAGGAAATTTGACAACACAGTAATAGGTGAGAGAATTGTCTTAATGAGAATAATTGAAGATAAGGGTATGATTTTAATCTTTCTATACAAATTTGGGGACATTTTATATTAAAACTAGTAAAATGCTGGAAACACTTTATTTAGTGCATCTTATTTTTGTTACCAGAAGTGTTGTCCCGGTCTCTTGATACTGTCAACATCCTGTTCAGTTTTACAGCATTACTGTGAACTGTCCATTTGGTATATCAAATAGTTTCTTTGGTGTCATTTTTTGTTTTCAGTTGCATATGTGCTGATGGAGAACTCAGTCTGTTTTGCCTCACCTGTTATGTTGGTCAGTCCAGCAAAGCACTCATTAGTGCAAATAACTTCAAACACACACAAGTTCATTACTCAAGAACAGGCACATGTCAAATAGGGGCTCTCTAATGAGTCAGATACATCATTATTTTGATACGTGTATGGGCCCTTTTTGTCCTTCAGGAAGGTGTTTGGGACAGTGCAGTGCTGGGCTAGCAGTGCTACAGCAAAGCCTAGTGCTTCAGCACAGTGCTTCAGGTTACATCACAAAGGGTTTGCTCCTGCTTCTGGGAAGAAGGCTGTGCAGAACTCAGAAGGATCAAGAACTATGCTGAAATAATGTTTATATATATAGATATATGTATTCCATAACATAGTAAAATGATAAAACAATATAAGGTGTCTCACCAACTTTACTGACTTCTGCAGACGGTCTTGTGCTTGGGACAGCACCCAAATAGGAAAAGGCAAGGAGCATGAAGTTCTCCTACCTCTGAAATACATAAAAGGAATGGCACGTACTCAGGAGAGAGTATGTAAAGCACTGAAGGTATAAAATCTGCTCATCAGACGTGTTAGTGAGAATTTGCTTCTTACTAAAAGAGCCTGAAAGTAATGCCCTGATGTTACAGGCATGTGTGTCAAACATCAGAATCCTGGTATAGTCAATAGGGCTGTTCTGTGATTGAATCAATGTTGCTTCTTACATTGGCTCTGAGGCCAAATTAAATGAATGCTTGACAGGGAAAGGGCCTTAAGTTGGGTTTATTTGAGAGTCTCTTCTAACTGAATAAATATGGTGCATTTAAAAGTTGTTTTAAAGGTAAATGGTGCATGTTTCAGTATCTTTTAAATAAATTTGGTGAGAGTTTGTGATGTAACCTGTTGCCAAGGAAGGCCACAAGCATCTTTTTTAGCCTGATGAAGAGAAAAAAAATAAATACAGTCTAAACAAAACCAGTAAAGATGTCTCTGCTCACATTTTTCATGGATCCTTCACATGAAGCTTTTTGCCCTCTTGCATTTCACTTTTGTTTATAGTTTTCCTTTAGTAAAAGTATTTGTATTATATATAAAAGTTTTGACAACATATTATAAAATATATATTTTGGGATTTAGTATTTAAACATACCACTCTTATGGTGAATATAATGAAATGGCTCCTATTGTGTGTAAAAATAAATATAGATATATATATATTCATGAAAGTACTATCAACTCTTAACAGATTATATAAATAAATTGGAATAGTAGTGTATCTAACACAAGCTCACAAATCATGTTTTCCAGAGGAAAAAATGTATATCCTCAAAGTTCTGTGACTGGATGTGGAAACCCATGTAGTTTTCCAACAACTCTTAATTGCTTTTAAGTGTTCTCCAGCATTTTACAGTTTCTGAGTTTGATATAGCAGTAAATTTTGATAAACTCAGGCATACTAATGGGTTCATTTTAATGGATCCAAAGCTGCAGTGTCTACAAGCAATAAAGAACTACCTAGAATACACTGTAATTCAATTTTAGTGCTTGTTAATTAGTTTATGTAAGAAACCATAAATTATTATTACATAACTGTAATTTTTGCAAGTGCTATTTTAAGCAGTTGATGTGGAATTGGGTGCATGTGACACAGCCAGTATGACAGAGTGCTAGAGTTATTCTGTTTACAATAAACAATCTGAATTTAATGTTTGGAGTTCTTAATTTGTTTCATTTTAATTTTTGCATACTGGTAATGTTACATCTATCAGTCTGTGCATGTTTTTTATTAGACATTAAATGGGATTTTCTGCTATCCAGCTGGACTAGTTTAGGCCAAATAGCATTGCTGCAGAAGTGCTCTCAGTCACTTCTTGGGGAGTTTCAGAGGACTTCCCTATGTGGCATCCCACACCTCTTAGGTAGATTACCTCTGTTGCCCTCTAATCGTATGAAGAACTTAGTAATATAAAGGTAGAAATATTTGCACAAGACAGAATTTTAATTATCAAATCTGAAACTAAATTTAGGGCATGGCTGCAGCCAGACTGAATCTTGCCTAGTGCAGCTTTACAGTGTTGCTTTGGAGAAATTACTTTGCCTGGTCATTTTCTTTGTTCTGTGCACACCAAAAGACTAAGTTTCAAAAGGTTAGGAGTGTGTGATTGTTAAAGTAGTAAATAATGTCAATTCTGACAGTGTAAGGATACAAGTCAGCAGGCCCTCCTGCTCTTCTGAGGGGACTCCTTGAAGTAATACATCACAGTGAGCAGCATTAAGAGAGACAAGTCTTGTTCTTGGCACTGGGAAGAGTAGCTGGTACTCACAGGGGAGAAAAAAATTCCAACAGCCCACCTGGAAGATTACTCATCCCCAACGCCAGGGCGTTGTCCACTCCCAGTTGTTAGGGGTTGGTGTAAATCTTGACTTAGTGACTTTACTGTCTTGCAAAAAATCAAGTTATCGAAATCTACTTTAACTAATACTATTAGCCATAAAAGAATGCTTGAGCTTTTCAGATGATTTAAGCACTTGGATGTGAGCAGTCCTTATTGATAATGTGTTCCACAGTGTAATCTTAGCATCTGCAAAAGTGTTACACACCTTTTTAACTTCATTTATTATTATCTAGCTGTTGTTTTAAAACAGGATCAGCAGAATTTTACCTTTTCTCTCCTACTTAACTGGTTAGTGTGCTTTTACTGTAGGTCTGCTGTAAAGTGAAAAAAACATTATCTTTTACATTTTTGTACATTTTGCCCATATTTTTTCAGTGGGTGACCATTGAGGTGACATGGTCATCCACAGTGACACTGGGGCCTTTGCTTGAGCTCATACCTAACGTGATATTCAAATCCAGCTCTGAAATATTTGGTTTGCAAGTCAGTTTTTAATATTGTTGCTAATACAAGGCACCTCTGGGTATTTTAAAGCCAGAAGAGATCAGAAAGTCAGGCCCCTTTTGTACCTTGAAATTTTAAAAGAAGCCTGACATATATAGATTCTGCTGAAAGGCTTTTATTTGAAATATTTCTATTTACCATTCAAAGAATATAAGTTACAGTATGTGATGTGGGTGGAATATAATGGTAATAGTGGGTGAAATTTGAATTGCAGTTCAAAGGAACAAAGTGTGTAAGGCCTAAGGCCTTATTTGAACTCAGGCATCTAAACAGAATTTAAGAAAAATATTTATGGCTTTCCAAATTAACATTTCAAAGCCCAAGTGCAGCATTAAAGGATGTAGACATCGCACTGATGAGCATTTGCCACTGTTAATCTTTAAGATTCTGTCTTTAGTGGTGCAGTGCAAAGTTCCCAATTAAATTCCTTGACTGTGCAATGGATGGGAAAAGATAAAATGGATGAGATTGCTCCAAGTGCTAGGAAGTGACCAGGCTTAGCCTTTGGGAAACTCCAGAGAGAGGCATCCAAGTTTAAATCCTACATCTTTCTGAGGATTTGCCACCACTTTACTGGGTGTTAGATGTGCTTCCTTCTGCATCGGATTTCTATTACAGATTTTCATTGTCTGCTCAGCTTCCTTTTCAAAAAAGGAAGCAAGGAACTGTGGTACTTGTCCAGTGACTACCAAAGGCGTGTAAAATTTCACTGGAGCAGCAGCTGGAACTCAGGACCCTTTCCAGCCCTCCCCTCCACCTGTACACAGAACTGGGTGTCCTGTGGTACTTCTAGGCTCAAACACACATCTGCTCTGGTGGGGAACACTTAAAGAATCAGCACAGGTTCCACAGACGGGAATGAGGAGGTCTTCAGCCTATGTTAGTAACCTGGAAAGTGGGAAGAACAGGCTAGGGAAGAATCTAATAGAAAATGGAAATGAGGTTGATGTTTTGGTAACTTCAGCTAACCACTGTGTTTGTGTAGAGAAGAGCATATGTTTTATATGAAGTCTGTTGTAAAGGATGGACTCCTGTGATGGCAGGAGAAGAGCTATTTGTGAATTCCAGGCATATATAGAAGACCAATACTAGTGCATTTTACATGGTTAAGGCTGAGTCATTTCAGAGCATGTGCAAAAATGGTATTGTGGGGTATTGAATATAGAAAATCTGTGTGTGCAAATGTCAGTGAAAACTGAGGCAGCCCTTTGAAGATGTAAATTTTAGATGTGATGCCTTTTAGTGTACAGAGATCTTAGAAATTTCCTGAATAGTATACTGTCTGGTGCACTTGACAGGGCAATGTTGGAACTAGTTTAAAACACCAGAAATACATAAACATTTCACAGTAATAGTGCTCAAAAATGGTTCACTTAATCTTTTTTAAACTTTCCAGCTGGCTTTGAAATGAAGTCAGTTTAGCAGGACAGATTTCAACCCAAACGATTATTTGTACATGTATGTGAAAGCCAGGGAAGTTCACAAGCTTTGTGCCCATCAGTGCTCTGGAGTCAGTCAGCTGTCAAAAAGTTCAACAGCTCCTCACTTTATCCCATTGGCATTACAGTAACTTTCAGCCTGCTAACAGTTCTGCAGGGCCTGAGGCATAGAAGTGTTTTTAATAACCAATTTCTTAAAACCCATTAGTCCAAGTGAAGTTATTTGTTTTGACTGGGAGATACCCATATCATTCTCTGGCACATACCTGTTAAAGGGGAAGTTTCAGGAGTCTGAAAAAACCTATGCAAATAATTCTGTTCACAGATTATTTCCAGACAAGATTGTAGGAAGAGAAAGTAATAGTGACAATTCTGCTGCATTAAATGTATTTTAGGAACACAGGAATCTGTATGTATAACTGGATCTGTCATCTCCACAAGCTGATTGTTTAGTTCTGCTACTCTTTGTGTCACCTTCAAAGGCCGATATGGCCCTGCTCACCTCGCCTTGCGTGACATCTCCCTGGCCAAGGCAAGGTGAGCAGACACTGCCATTGTCACACCAGCCCGAAGTGTCCCTTTAGCACTGGCACACACCGTGTGCAGGCAGCATGTGTGTGCCCTAGGGTATTTTTTCTGTGATAAGAGTTTGTCTTCTAATCCTGGGAAGCTTTACCCATGAAGTTAAACAAAGATGGCACCTACAGTATGTCCGAGCCTGGAGAGCCATCCTGGGCTGCTGCTGGAGCTCAGCAAAGTAGGAGATTTAAGCAAGTAAAACTATTGCAGAAATAATCTGAAAGCAGGTGCTACTCAACTGTAGCTGGAGATATCTGCTGATGTATGCACAACATGATTCTATTGCTGTGAATAAGCTCAGAAAAATGTATCTTACACAGCCTTTTCCTGGAAGTAGGAAGAGTAGAATATTTAAGAGTGGAATAGCTTGTAGGCTCTGTGTAACTTGAAGAATGCATATATAAAGAATGCTTGTAGTTTGGATTGTCCACTTGAGTTTAAATGTCAGTAATTGTTAGTTTTCAGATACTATGAATGTGAAAATGCAAAAGATTGTATTAAGCTGTATGTATACAAAGTGTAAGTGTGAGCTGGGGTGCTGGCCCACACTGTGAGCCACTTCATAAAAATGTTGAAATGGAAGATAATGCATTTGAGTTGCATGCCATTTTGCACTTCTTGTCTGATAATCATGTCTGTCATGTCATTGTGTAAAAATTATAAATTCCTGGCAAAAGAGGTCATGTTACTCTGTGAACTACCAATGCACAACTGTGGCACTGTACAGCTAATAATATGTGTTAGGCTTTTTTAAAATGTTGAATTGAGTAATTTAGAGTGAAGACAAGACCTTAATTTCAGGATAGCTTGTAGTGTCTAAACAGTCTTAAGTTTCTTTGAAAGCAACAGAATAAAATGATGGGAATTTCTCATTGACTTCATTAGCTCTACATTCTCTACCCAACAGACACCAAAAAAAATAAAGGCAGTTGAGATAATTGATAACTAAATCCTTTAGATGGCTTGACAGCTGGAGTAAATGTGTTTCCTTGTAGTATATTGATAGCCCTAGATTACAAAATATGTATATCTTAACAATGGTTTTGGCATAAACTCTTGGCTAGTCATTTAAAATAATCTTAAATACTTTTTGAATAGCTAATAGTCTTGGAGGTCTTGTAACATTCATGTTTTTGTTTTGATCTGGGATCCACATACAGGATAGAAATATTACATAAATATCTATGTAGATAGATACATTATTGCTTGGATAGAAATAATCAGAGTCCCATAGTTTCATTGATTGTTGGACTGAGCTTTAATTTGGCAATGGTGTCACAGAGATCTGTGACAGAGATGTCTTACAAAGATGCCAGAGGAGCTGCCTTGCTAATCCCCTGGAGCCACCATACACCATGCAAGCAAAACAATAATGTCTGTCTACTTTTGTGAAGTATGCATTTGTAGTGTAATGAATCTGGCACTTTTTCCTAAGCTGAAGTAAGTAATATACCTTCTCAAAACTGTGTGGAAAGATTTAATAGATCTGGTTGACCAGCAGCTCAGCAGAAGCAATTGTTCAGAAAATGGTCTGCAGCTCAAAATCAAAGCCAAGTGTCAATTTATGTGTATAATAAATAAGATTATAAGGGATAGCACAGTCAATAAATTATTCTACTTAGGCTGGTGGTAATTTCTGGTACACTGAACATGCTGAGGTGCCCCCAGCAGCCATACCAGAAACGTCCTGGCAACACCGTGCACAGTCCTGGTGCTCTGGTATTGCAGGAGAGAGTGCCCAGTTCGGGGAGCTGTAATGAGGATGGAGAGCACTACTGTGTCCACAGAGCCACGGCAGCTCTGCAGTATTTGTGATGTTTCTTCCTGGTCCTGAAAGTGAGAATGGCCAAAGCTATCAGGAGAGGAGAGCGATCCTGCCTTTACTGGCCCCTGGCAATCTTGGATGCTTTGGGCAAGCATAAAGTTCTGTTCTTGAGCAGCAACTACATCAAATCACATCTCCTTACTCAACAGGTCTTTCCTTTGGTTTGATTTAATGTTACATGTTACTACCTTTTTCTTGTCAAAAAGGAAGTTTAATTATATCTCCTCTTTTGCAGTATTTATAGTGCATTAATTAGTGCTATTTCCAACCAGTTACCTGTGCCTGCAGGTAACAGATGTGCACAAGTATTTGAAATTGCTTGTCACATCTAGTTCTTCATCTTTGAAATGAACAACAGAACTGGGTGTTTTATTTATGGTGATGCAAGAGAGTGAAAGACCTGAAGTATGAATTTTTGGGTCACTTGTTGAGTCTTTAGAGCTGGCACTTCCCAGAATATTTTTGAAAGTCAAGTAGAAGTGACTTACTGGACAGTAAATTTTGAACTCTTTAGTGCCATTTTTATAGTAATAAATAAAGGAGCAGGACTGTAGGCTTAAATTTTCAGAGGAATGTTCAAGTTCATGATGTAGTTGTACATATTCAATAATTAGTTCCTGCTGTTTGACCAGGCTAGGGTAAGGGAAGATTAGGAAAGGAAGAGTTCATTTTTGGGGGTTGGGGTTTTTTTGTTAGATTTTCTTATCTGTTTCAAAGTTCGAAATATGCTATGCAAGAAAATAAGTAAAATTTAATATCTTAATTTTTAGAAAGTGTAAAGTTTTTAAACAGGTATATTTTAATTTTTTAATGAGAAGCTTAATTTTTGTTGCTTGGAAAACAGCATATACTTTAGAGTAAAAATGTCAGCCTAAATTATATACCATGAAACAAGAAGCTTTTATGGTACCTTTCTTTCACACTGTAATTAAAATTCTTCTTGGTGCTATACAAGGTTTGCTGTTCTTCCCTGTAACAATGTGAAGAGTTGTGCATCTCACCGTTATGCATGAAAATTATTTCCTTCGTTCCGCAGATGAAAATCGTGTTTGTACGATTCTACAGATAAAAACCCAAACGGAATTTTGAATGCTTAATCAGAGAAAATAAATCACTTTTAAATCGCAGAACTAGTCCCGGTGTGTATTTTCTAAGGAGCAGGACGGCGTGACGTCCTTATCTCCACCAGCTCCGGCCTCGCGCTGCCCGTGCCCTTCACTCCCGGGCTTTCCGTGGGTTTTCCAGGCCCGGCCCGCGGGGCTGGCCCCGGCTCCGCCTTCCTCTCACGCTGAGGGGCCCGGTGGGGGCAGCCCCGGGGGGCTCCGGGCGGGGCCGCGGGCTCTATTTGTCAGCCGCCCCTGGCCTTTAGGGGTACGGGTGCCCGTGAATTACCGGGGCCGTGTGAGGCAGCGCGGCCGCCGCTCTGCGCTGCGCCCCTCGCGTGGCGGGCGCGACGCGCCGGTCTGAGGGCAGAACTGAACCTGCCCAGGAGGCCGTGCTGGGGCACTGCTCGGCACTGCGACAGCTGCCACTGCAGGGACACGCATGGAAACAACAGCAGTTTTGCCTACGGGGCAGGTTTGAGGGAGAGTGGCGCACAGGGGGCTGAGGGAAACAATGGCTCTGCTGTGTCCCGGCGTTTGGCATAATGGGGCCTTGATGGTAACGTGCTCGTAGCACAGACTGGGAGGTGCAATTGCCAGGTGTTCAAGCGAGAGAAAAGGGTCACTGCGGGACAGCTTGCATTCAGTGGTACCTGGTGACACCACGCGTGTTATCTGGCGGGGGACAGCCAGGAGCCCGTCACGTGCAGGACGCGTGTGGCCGTGCGATAAGCGCCCAGCGCTGCCGCTGCCCCTGCTGGAGAGCAGCGGAGGGCTGAGGCACGCACTCGCTCCAGCCTCGCATGGTGACAGACCCACTGTCTTTTCTTGCCGACCATCCCCTCCCCCACTCCGATCCACGTCCTTCTCCTCCGGCCAGACTCAGTCCTCATCTCCTCAGCCATTTGTCACACGCCTCCTTCAGCCCATGTGTGATCAACATCCCCCCACAGCCCACACCCTCCTGCAGCTCCCGGGCTCTCTGTCACAGATTAATGCCCAATGCACTTCTCTCAACGACGGCTGGGTCCCCAACCTCTTTGTTCTTCCTTCATCACATGTATTGCTGAAGCCACGTTTTATCTTTTCCCTTGGAGTAGGATAGGATAAGCAGGGAAGTCACCAAGAGCTGTGGAGGACAGCCTTTTTGCTTTCAGCTCCAGCCATACAGCACTGCAGGTGGTGATAACGTGCTAAGATCCATTTCTTAATGTGGCCCTTAAAAAAACCCAAACCCTTGGGAAATGGCAGTTCAGTTTCATTCAATCCCACCTAATATTCAAATTTTCCGGGTGTTTGGAAGATTCCTCATACAATTCACAAAACACACTACCTCAATCAATCTGAAGTCCTCCCTACCACCTAATTTTCAATTCCCTGCTTCAAATTTTAAGACAGAGATCTGCTACCATTTCCCATTAAGTGTCCAAACTATGACAAAAGAAATCTTCCATAATTGCTCACTGGGGCCACAGAGCATGGTGTTTGAAGCTCCGTACGAATCTTAGCAACTGGAAACACGGTCTTATTAAAGGAATTACCAGGCAACCAGGTGGTGATAGCAGCATTCCTGTGTCAGGTGGAAGTAGAGGAGGAGGACAAGGAAACAACTTGCAAGCTCTGTAACTTAAGGCTGACATACCCTTGAATGGAATCAAGGGTATGATTGCAGATCCTGCACACGTGCCTTCCCAAAGTCTGTACGAACAGCCTCCTGTTGGCTCAAGACTTACCCAGGGGGAACTGTGAGAATGTGCAGGCGTGGGCAGGCACGTGAGCGCTGAGGGAAGAGCAGCAGGATGAGCCTTAGGACAGCGCAAGGAGAGAAACTGGCAGCATCTCATTAACTGCACACTTTGCACAGTGAGCGAAGAACAGAATTACAGAGCCACAGGCCCCTTCCTCTGTGCTTTGCCATGCAGCAGGACCTTCCTTTTCCCCTGGGTCAGACTTTTCTGCTGGGTGTGAGCATCCCTGGGCTGCACCTGCTGTGGTGACTCGCTAATACATCTGCTTGGAAGAGATGCGTGGTTCGCACATTGAAAGGATAAACTGCTTATCCTGTTTTCTCTAATTCTGTCACAAAGAACAAAAGCTCATCTGACTAGTTTAACTTAAGGGTAAATACAAGGCAATGTGGTTAAAGGAGATAGAAAATGGAGAAGGGACTCTGAATCAGCTGATTTGTATTTAAAGGCTTTATTCTGCTTGCTCTCCCTTTCTAAAAATACTTTTCCTGGTTTGGAGAAATAATATATAAATGATAGCCTGGCAAGAAGTGCATAAAATCTGACAGATGAATAAATTGCACTCTCCAGAGCTGTAAGCTTGAAAAGAACATTGCAGAGATAATGAATGTTCTTGGCTTGAGAGAAATCCTGTCCATTAGAAATATACCTCTCTGAAGATTGATCTAAACTTTTAAGCTTTCAGCTCTTTGAGATTTGAAAAAAACCTGACTTATTTAATTTCCCATTCACCAAAATTGAATAACACTGCAGTTGGTGATTTTAAATGTTGTTGAATTAATTATGACATTTTGTTAAATTCCCTTTTGTCTTTCCTTTGTCCGTTTTTTATTTGAAAGGCCTCAGTAATAGGCAAAGTGTATCACCCCAGTAGAGATGAGAGACGAGTCAGAGATTTGTCAGCTTGAATGGCCTTAGACCTGCACTCATCCCTGCTGACTACCCAGATGCAAGTCTGAAGTGATGTTACTTGCATCTTAAAGAGCAAGACTCAGAAAACTCAAGCTTCTTTGCTCAGCTTTGTTCTGACCTTTTCTGCTACAGCCTGTCATGGCAAACAGGTCAGATTCACACTTACAGAGTTGTAATAAATAATCGAAATCTGGCAGCAAAGGAAAAAGTGAGAAGGGGTGAGTCTGAAGGGTGTTTTCATGAGTGACTGCATCGGTCTCATGGCTGTATCAGGAGGATCAGGTGTGTGTATCTGCATCCTCCTTTCCAGCCACCCACCTCACATTACTGGGCCTCAGTCAGGAGTTGGGAATGGGCAACTCAAACAACTCCTGCTAGGAAGGACAGTACAAACCATTAGTACCCTGGCTCAGTTTAAACCACCCCCCTGCCCATGCAGATTTATGGGAAGTCTAATATGATGTTACACACAGTATGAAAAGAGTAGATGAATCTGTTGTTCCAGCACCTTTCTTCATTCACTTTTAAATTCAACCTTGTAAATCTGAAATCTCCTTAAATTTTTAAGTAGCAGTTACATAAGTAACAACATTAGCCATGAATGTACAGCCCTATTTGCAATCCTGGACATGATTATGGCACAGATTTCTATGACTTTGCAATGAGTGAAATTTGTACACAAACAGCTGCTTTTGAAGCTGGACTAGGCAGCTGCCTGAGTCACAGGCCTTTGACAGACAGACTGTGCTGCCAGCCCCTGCCCCTCCCACCCACCACGTGAGCTCCAGTGCAGCAGATTTGGCCAAAGCTGCATCAAATATTAATGCTTCAGACCACAGGCATTGTTCAGACCACACTGACCCTTTCATATGATCTGCCTCATATCCACACTGCAAACCAAATGTGCTACCCATACTGAAACAAGAAAGGCCTGCACCCATGACTTAGAGAACACATGGTAGGAAAGGAAATTACTGCTGTGCTGATGAGAGGCCTGTCAAAGCCTCTTAGGATGTGGTACATAGGTTTGCAACATTTCAAATTTCAGCTGAAGACAAATTTCTCTGGTTTTCTGTATCATATAGCTAATTTTTGTGTCATCCCTGCAATTTTATTGTTCTGTGGCATAATTTACAGCAAGCTGTTTATGGGACTAAAATAACTGCCAGCTTGGAGAAAGGAACCATTTTCTCTTGTATGTAATGGGGGTTAGAAGACTGTTATAAGGTTCCTGTCCCAAAATGGACAACAGGATATGGATGCCTGTACAGGAAAGGTGGAATGATTTGTTTCTTACTCTGGTTTCTTGCTGTCTCCTATTCTCGAGCAGTCGAATTTTAATTTCAGGATTCTGTATTCTCTTTCTGATTTAGGTATGCCATGTTGTATACTCACATCATCAATGCACCTAATATTATAGCTGATGACTGTTTTTAATTATGAGAATGATTGCTGCCATATAAATTTCCCTGAGATGCCATTCTTCATTTAAAAGGGCAGGCACATGTTTTGCTACTCCACTCATCTGCACTTTGGTCCACTGAAGCAAAATTTATTTCTGAGAAATGGGCTTTGCATATTTTTATATATCCTTTTAACACTTCATTAATTTGGAGCATCTTTTGGTGAGAGAGCATATCAAGAGGCTAAACAGTAATTACCTCCCACAAATCACCTATCCTTGGTAGAATAAGCCACCAGTGTTTGGTGGCAACCCCTTCATGATGAAACAGAATGCTGGATTTATGAGGTACAATCCAAAGATAGCTGTTATCCAGACAAGACTTCACAAACCTGAAATGCAAGTTTAAACCAAAATTAATTCATATTTTGGGCTTACAGAGAAAGGTGAAGGCTAGAACAAACATCTGCTGAAGAAAATAGTGCATGCTCATCACCTTGAGGTTTGCAAGCAGATTCAAAAAATCTCAGCTCAACAGGAGGTGCCCACATAAGGGAAAAAAGAGACCTTCCCTTAGGACTCAGTCCTCAGACTAACAACATCCTGCTGCTTTTGAGAGAGGAGTTATCCCTGGAACACTGCATTTGCATTGTGTCTGCTAACGTCAAGGCTTAGAACAGGACAAAAACATCATGACTTTAGCAGAAGTACTAATTCAGATAAGTACAGGCTCAGCTGTTGCTAAATTGGCAATTATAACTAGATAGTCTCTGCTCCCCTGCCATCATCATTGTCGGCGCTGAAGTGTTGTCTCAGTTCAGCGAGTATTCTATTTTCTAAGCTCTCATTTGTCTTCTGTTTGACAGCTTACAGTGATTTTGTTTAGCTGTACTGATGAACTGCTGTCATGGAAAAAATTCCAACCACCAGAGGCATACAAGGATTAGCCAAAATGTACAATTCCTACACAGTTGGAAAATGGGGAGATTAACTATTAAAGGACTGAACCAGAATATGAGATCAGATCATCTTCTCAGATACCGCATGTGTTCAGGATTGCAAATCCAAATCAAACTATCTTTATCTCTGACCTTTTAAAATAACTTTTCAGCACAACTGCAGCTACTGCCAGGAGCAGCAGAAGCCAGAAAAAGAAAACAGTGCTGGCAAGTCCAGCATTTTACCTGCTGGGGACCTAGATCTGCTTTCAGCTGGTGCAGAATTCTGAATTCCAGCATCTGCTCTAGGCTTACATTGCTGTGATAAGGAGGGATGATCTTGTTCTAGACATTAGATGAAATCCAAATCTCTTTTTTCCAAGCAGTTGGTACAGTTCCAGAATTCTGCCACAACGCTCTCATTTCCATCTTTTGTTACTCTGCACACTCTGAAGCCAACCTGGCTTCTGTAAAGTTGTACTGTGGTCTGTCTGCATTGGTGTCAGAGCTTTATAATGCACCACTAGAGGATTTTTTAAATATAGTACCTTCTGGGAAGAAAGAGGCCATGAAGCTTGTTCCATAGGTCAGATTACTCTTAGCCCCATTCAAAGGAAGTAATAGCCAGCTCAGCTGTTTGCATTTCAGTTGCGCTCTCCTGGTACAGCCATGGCACCCTGTGCCCTTTATGCCTCTGACTCCTGGGCAGTCTGGCTGCAGGACAGGGGCACCACTGGGCACTGCAGGTGCTTCCTGGGGAGGCAACTGAGCCCAAACGTTGGAGCATCAGGGCCTCACCCAAAAGATTCCCAGCAGCATCCAGCAATCATGTGGAAAGTAGCAATGGGCAAGGTGCAGTAGAATTTGAAGCATCAGGTGGCATATCCATCCATGGCTCATACAGTCACACAATTACTGTTTGTGCATCTGCTTGTCCAGGAGCCATCATTCCTGAGCTATGTAAGTGCACCTTAAACCAGCTGAAATTTAATCTGTAACAACATCCAGCTGTGATAGATTTGTCAGAGGTGCTGAAGGACTCCCAGTCCTCTGTAATCAAGAGCTTATGTTGACAGGCGGTTGCTTTGTTTCTATAGATGGAAAAGGGCATTTGTAGGACTTCTGGGACTGCAAAACCAGATTGTGCAGCTAAAAGTGCTGCACAGTAGCACCTGCAGTCACTGCCTGTAGCACCTCGTACACTTGAGTCACCTGCAGATTTTGTCTCAAGTGGTTCTTCCCAAGCTCCTGCTGTGCAGCAGTGCTGCTTCCTCCAGCCAGTGGGACCCATAAAGGTGAAGAGAGCAGAATTGCAAGGGCAGCATGGGCAAGGCACTTGGCACCCACTCTGGGTCTCACTTCTGGTTTGGCATCAGTTTTGAACAAAAAGGCAGGGTTTGTGTCTGAGCATGTGTGTGAGCATGGGTGTCATGGTTTATCTAATACGGATTAAATGTTAAATTTTAAAAATGCAAATAGATTTTAAAAGACAAAATTAACTATGTGCACTATTCAAGACAGCACCAAATTCACCTGTTAAGAGTATAAGATTTTAATTTCATTGTACAGTCTCTCCGTCCTTCTGTGTCCTTACCTACTGGACAGGGAATATCAACTGTTGTTACTGTATTTTGATGGTAATACTGTTCCATTCCTCCATAGGTCAATTAGTAAAAAAAGATATTTGACTTTTCAAAAAAAGATTGTTACAGAAATATTTTGAAGCCATCTAATTACATCTCAAAAATGCGATCATAAAAAAAGAATTTGCTTTTAGAATATAGGACATGTTACAATGCAAAAATACACTTCTGGAGTCTGCCTACCATGAGCCATGTAATTGTGGTGTATATTTGACTTATCCTAGTTATGTTTCAGCATATTTATTTGCTTTTTGACTGGAGCAGAACTGCCACATGCTGATCAATTCAGCTTGCTTATGCCTTTTGTGCCTCTCCTGGAGTGTGCAATATGACAAGCCTTGTTGTTTTAAAATCAGAATAGCACCAAACCAAAACTAAAAATCACGCTCCAAGCTGCACATCATGGCTGATGCAGAAATACTCCATTTCTCCTGGTCATGTTCATTGGTCTGCCAATGTGTTTTAACATTGGCTCAGTGAATGCCATTCATAAGGTGCAAGGAAAGGACTACATGACTTCGCAGACGATGATTATGCAGCTGCCAAGAGGGATGCATTCATCCTAAGCACTACTTTTTGAAATGCTTTGTTAATTTGCTCATGAGGAATATCCAGATGCAGCTGATTACCCTGTAATGAAGCTCCTAAAGCTGACAGTCTAATAGGCTTTTGAAGGTGTCCAGCTTATTATACAGAAAGATTTTTTTATTACTTTTTTACAGCTCTTCATATGTAGATGCCATAAATGAATGTAATCCTCAATAATGAGACAGTCTAAGGGAGGTTTATGGGAGTTAATTAATGTGGTAACAAGGAAAAATAAGATAACCATGAAAGACACCTTCTGCTTGTCAGCTGGAGGTGTGCAAATAGTTCCTTATGTAACATCTGAATGCCAGATGCAATAAATAAGGACTGGGCCATCATTTTGAAATAAGAAGCCAGTAACATGAGTTACTATATGCACCTCATAGAGTTTTGGGAGGTGTTGGCACTCGTTTCCTTTCCTAAGGATATTCTGTAATTCCATTAGCTGCAAGGCAGAGGTTTATCCCCATCTTGGTACTTGGTTGAAAAGACCAAGGCACAGAGAGCTCAGTGCAACAACCCACATGATGCTGCCCTTTGCAGGGGATGTACTCAAGACTCATGCCCTGTGCTGCTCAGATTTTTGAAGAGACCAGATGATTTCCCTGACATATGGGGCAACTTCCATCATCTGTTGCTGGAATCAGCTCTAAAATGTTTCCCTAGATGCTACTAGTAAAGCTGGTTTTGTTTTTCTTGGTCCTAATCTGTAGATTAGGGCAAAATATTTCTGTGGGTTGTAATAATTCTACTCTTCAGTGTTACATAAAGGGATTTCAACACACAGTGTGTGTCATTTAGCTCAGCGAGAACTGAGATGCTGGAGGAATGTTACAGACTATCTGTGATCACTGACTCTGACTCTACCCAAAGAGCTTCTGGCCTCAGGGCTCAGGAAATACACATAGGTTTTCTGTCATTTGGCATACAGTACCCCTATGTAAATGTTGTAACTGTACTTAAAAAAAATAAAATAAATGGATGTAATGAGTCGTAGCACTTTTGCTCCCCTTTAGAAAAGGAAAATAAAAAATATCTCGTAAAAAAGGATCTAGAGCTGAAAAAAGAAATGGAAGCACCCATACTTTTGAAATCACTTGTGAATTTACTCTTTAATTTTGTCTCCATTTTAATTCATCTTTGAAATGAGATGGGAAAAACAGCCTAATTATAAGTAAGGTGCTATGTAGCATAAATCCATAGCACAATTCTGTGTCTGCAGTAGGAGACACTTGGGGATTGGTAATGGGGGAAGGTCAGTTGTATTCCCCAGTACAGAATTTATGCTAAGTGGAAAGCACTTTCTTTTTCAGTACCTTTCACAGTACCTTGAAATTTAAAAACATGCTGGGGTAGAGAATCCTGCTGTTAAAAGATGGCATTTGTTTTTTCAAAAGAAACCAACACAAGAACACAAAAAAAAATTGTTTTGCATTTAAAAGGTACCAAAAAAATTAAAAAACCTGGAATCTTTGTTTAATGAAATGGAAACTGAAATATTTTTATAGGTTAGCACCAATTTTCTATGCTTCTCTCAGCAATTCCAAAAGAATTGTTCTTGTCTTGGTTACAAGAAATCCCACTAGCCTTTCACAGCTTCGTGCTAAGGGAATTGGGAGTAAGTCTCAGATTCTGTATGTCTAAATGGCATTTTCTTCTATCTCTGTTTTTATTCCTACACACATCCACCCTACCCCAAATGCCTTTCATCATGTACCTTGTGTTCCATAGAGCTACTGCAGTGCTCTTGCTCCAGAGGCAGTTACTGTAATATTTTATCTATACTTAACCAACATCTGTTTTGGATTAATAAAATAAAATACATAAAACCCCTGAACCTGAAGTACAAATATATTGGATAAGCAGGACTTTCCTCCTGCACTGTGGTCTTGTTTGAAACAGAAAAAAAGCAACAGAAATGCAGCAAACTATGATTAGTATCAAACTCTGAACTACCCAAGGGAATAATCTAGGTTAACCTAGAACTGTGCAAGAGAGGTAATGTGGTAGAGACTACATTCCATCACGTTAGTCAAACAGCTCTGAAACAGCCACCGTTTTGCTGCAGAAAAAAAGCCCAAAAATCATTCTTGCTTTTCATCAAACTAAAAATGTTTTAAATTCTATTTTTATATATTCTCTCTTCTGTGCATGAGAAGTATCTAGAAAATTAGGAAGGGGAGGCTCTTTCAGAGGTAGCTTCTTGTAATGATTCATGTCAGAGAAATGACAACTGCTGACAAAACTGTCCTTAGACATGCAGTAAATACTCAGAGCAGTGTGTCCTTTTATCAGCTCCCATTGAACTGCAGCCAAGTATTACAGAGTTGTAGTAAGAGCAGAGGAGCAATTGAAAAACACTAAACACCCCAAACATCAAGCTGTGCATGCTCTACCACAGAGTGGTCTGAAGCCAGGAATTGCTTTTATTTTTTATTTTAAAAGCACAGTACTTCCTATGGAGGACCACTGCTTAGGCAATTGCTTTTCCATGGCTTAGTCATCCAGCATTAAATGAGATGCCTGCACGATATGTTTTGACAGGTGCTGCTGAGTTGTTTGGTTGAGGCAGTTTCAAGTCATGTCTCCTGTTTGCTTTTAGTGATTCTGGAATGGAATTTTTCTACTGAACAACTTAGTACAGTACACCAGAAAAAACTGCTTTATGCTCACAATATTCAGAGGAGCAAAAGCAATAAAATATGCAGATCATGTGAATAACTAACTGGCAAGAGTGGAAAAAATGGCCACAGGTCTTCAAACCTTCTGAAGGCCTAGGAGCCATGGTCCAATGGATAGCTCATCCCTGTTTGCAGAGCACACTTTTCACTCACAGCAATACTTCTTCATGCACGTGTACTGGGAGCTGTCCTTCTGGAGAGTGAGTTGTATCACTCAAGCTCTTGAGTAAGCCTTGAAATTAATTGATAAAGCCTATCTGGGCTTCTCTATCTTAGTAAAGCTGAAAGAATGCTTGGCAAATTTTGGCACACATACTTCTAAGTTTCACAGGAAAGAACCACACAAGCAAAAAAAAAAAACAAAAAAAACCCCACCAAACAAACAAACAAACAAAAAAAACCCCAAAAGTGAAGTAGGGGTCCATCTAAATCTAAGAGTTTAAGGCAGAAGAAAAGAGAGAAGGGGAGAAGCATCTTCTGTATATTTACATAATCACAGTGCAGGTAATTTGTGCCCTTATGTCGATGTAATGGCAGTCTAAGAGAAACCATGTTACAGGTAAGAGTATACTGAGAAATGCTAGACAACATTTCATAGTCGCTGTCCTGAAAGTAATGGGACATAAATTGGCTATCAGTGGAAAATACAATTCCTTCAGCCAGCATTATCTTTCTTGATGAAGAGGGATTAACATATTGCCCAAATCAATGCTGCACATCATCCAGCCTAAAGACATGTAGTCACTTCCAACCACAGTTCTGTGCTGCTGGAAGTCGCCCATATTGCAACAGTTCTTTTGCTTTAAATGTTTAGGAAATACATTCCCCTACATCACTTATTCATCACCAGTGAGAAGGAAAAAAAAATTATGTCAGACTTAAGTCTTAAAGTAATTCTTCATCATAAAGATACTTCTTTAGTCCATCAATTTAAAATTAATTGTATGCATTAAAACAAAACACAGTTTCCATTCAGAAGTTTTGCTACAGGCTTTTTGTTCAACTGACAAAGTACACTAAGGAGTGTAAAAAATATTTATTCAACCTAATTCAACATAACTATAATTTTCAATACTTAAAAACAAGATTTACAGAGTAATGACCTTTAACCACTCATGTGAAATCATCTTACAGTCCATACAGTATTTTATAATTGTATTTTTACAATAGCTTTAACTTCCAGAGGAGACAATGAGCTTTCCCATGAAACAAGTTTCAAACCCACTAATTTGCATCATTCAATTCTCTCCAAGAGACTTTAAAAAACAGTAATAAATTGCTTGGAAATATATACAGTGAAGACCACTGAAAAGCTGTTTTCTTGAAACGAAGAATTCTGTAAGAAATACATATTATATTGTTTCAAGACTATCTTACAGACTGTAGCAATTTTCAGAGGCTGCTACTCAGTTTAGGTTTTATACAAAAGTGAGCCCACTAAGACAAATATAATCAGCAGACTTACAAGGTTATAGTAATTCTTCCATTACAGCAAGAGCCTCAAAAGTATTTGATATTGATTGAGTGTATAATTTTTAACACCTGTATAGGTTTTTAATACTAATTGGCCTTTATGTACACTTTTGTACAGTTTTAAAATATTACATCTTGGTAATTAAGATAAACATACTACAGAAAAGGTACCTTACTTTGAATTTCTCCTAACATACATTATTGCAGTCAAATAGGAAGTCCATTCTGCGTTTACTTCATTTCTGGTGAAAAGAAATATTTACTTATGAGTAATTCCACTCGAAGATTTTTTAAGCTATTCTTCATGCATTTGACATACTAATATGAAAAAGAAAAAACTAGGAGAAAAACAAAGAAATTGTTGTTAAGAAAGAAATTCAAATATGAAATCCAGATTAGGTCTGGTATGAATATGCAACGGCTGTATTATGTTTATCAGAATTTAACTTCACAAAACAGTCAGTTTCTGTTGAAATTAGGTTTAGAAATACATCAAATAATGGAAGTGCTAATGTCTCCCTCAGCTGACTACTTTAGACATATGGGAACAGTAAAGCTTACTGTCTAAATAAACTTCATTTATTTACACATTTAAGATTTATCCTTTAGTCCTTTACAAAATGGAGCCAAGTTACCTTAAGCCAAGTACCCTGCTGGCAGGATGCTCAGCTCAGGTACCCAAAGCCCCTTTGGGTAGTGTCAGCCCCTTGCAGCCAGCACTTCCACTAGGGCAGGAGAGCCTAGTCCTGAGCAGAGCTGAGTTACACACTCAGGTCTGGATGCTTCAGGGGATGCCCTGCTCTGTCAGTTCAAGTGGAGCTTTAGTGTTCAATGCTGCTTTCTCACAGGTTTTCTGTGGGTATTTACACAACATAAAGGAATATGGAAACTAAACAAGTGCTCTAATACTTAACTACAAAATAAGCAACTGAAATTTATTTCCCCCTTGTAATTATTTTACTGTGGAGGAAAAAATGCTATCCAGCACCAGTTACAAACCAGTAAAGCCATGAGAAAATGACACTAGGCACTGCAGAAGATACAACAGGACACTGAAAATTACCAGTAATAAAATAGTCACCTGAAAGCCATGCTAATTTTAACACCTAATACTTAGGTGGTTAAAGCTGACATACAAGTCCTGTAAAGAGTGATCTATCTTCTGCTTTCTCTGTCATTTGGGTATTTCACACTCCCCATTTGATACCAGCAAAACCCAAGGAAAATTATTTCTCCTTGGTAATGACTCACATTCCCCTTCTAAAGCAATCTCCCTTCATTGTATGAAATGCTAAACTGAATGACAGCGTGGGTACGAAAACACCTATAGAAAAGGCATTTGGATATAGCCTACCTAACTACACTTAAAATGTTCTGTAGTTGATTTTTTTTTCCATTCAGTATATTGGTTCAAAGAAAATAATTCAAAAGCCTATTGCCCAACAGAAATACCCAAAAAATAATGAAAGCCAAATCACATTCTCAGGTTCAGTGGTTGCTGAAAGGATTTACCCTGCCACAAGACAGTGCTTTATTGTATTTAAAGAAAAAAAAAATAGAGGAGCAGCAACTTATCACAATTTTTCACTACTGTGCAATAACAATGGAACCAATACAACATGGAAACCTGTTAGGTGAGACTCTGTGACATCTGGAGGTTACAGCCTTACGCTCCTTCTTGTTCAGGATAATTTAAAATTTTGCGGTGAGCTTGGCGCAAATATTGCTGCTGCTTGAAGTAAACCTTAAAAGCTCCTTTTATAGCAACAAAAGCAATTCCACCCTGAAATAAAAAGATATTTTGAAAACCTGCACAGTTCAGTGCCATATCACTGCAAATGTTCTTAAAAATTTCCAGTCAGAGAAGATTTGTTTTCTAAACATATGGTATTTTCTTCTAAAGATTAACTAATTAGTACAGTTCCAAATGTGTATCTCAAAGTTTTCTGTCACAATGCACTATTACAGCGGTTAACATTACTTAAAGGGATTACAGACTGAATCTACAGAAGCTTTTATTTCCTTGGAAGTCTCACCAGTATTCTAAATTTTAAAAATCAAAATCTTATTTCAAGAACAAAGAAAATGCAGATATGTATCTGCTTTCCTTCCTTCTCTGAATGTATACTATACAAGGCACAAGGAATAGTACTGATAACCATTCTATAACTAGACTGTGAAAAATGGCACTTGGCAAAAGTGGAGTAAAATAAAATCTAATTTTGTAAAACAAACTATTTTTCCCTCTAGAAAGCTTTACAAGATGTTTATCTCAAGTCTTCAAAATGAGACACCAAGAAGCTTTTAGTCTGCAAGAAATAAGCAGTATTACTGTTTGTTCTGTATAAAAGAGAGGGGTGCATAAACATGCAGGAATTCAAAGCGGGCTTAAGTGACAGTCAGATGAGCAGGGATTCCATATTACCAAACTCAGTGCACTTGTCCTTGAAAGGCTGCAACCAGAGAGGTTATTCACAAAGGAAGAGATGTCATTCCCTCTCCATTTGAATTCTATTGAGAGTTAATTTTCCTCTCCTTATTAAAATAAGAAACGAAGGGTTTCTCTCAAAATCAGTAAACAAAAGCTAATTTTGAAAGGTTTATAATACACACCCCAGTCTTCCCTTACAGAGACTGTTCTTAGAAGAGGCTGGCTCCTCATCTTCATTGTCAGCCTTAATTACTGATGTAATTAACTGTTTTTTTAAGATAGGCAACCTTAAAAAAACCCTTCCTTTAATCAAATGCCGCTCTTAAAATTCTGGATCAATTTATGTTCCTTTTTTCTTTGCCTCCCTCCTTCACAACACTTCATATTCCTGTATTATAATAATTTATGAAACAAAGAGTATTGAATCTTACCAAGATTGTCCTTTGTAAATTTGAGTTAACACTGCTGAACATCAGCTTGCCAACTATTGTGGCAATAGTAGGGAAAACTAGAGCTCCACACAGAATACGTGTGGCAGAGACGTGATCTGCCAAAGGGTTGGCCTCTGCTGGGATACGAGGAACAGGACATCCAATGCCTAAAGGGATCAGAATGAGGGAAGAAAAGGTTACATAGCCACTACCTCAAAAAAGAACACAGAAAGTACATTACTGCCCACTCCCCACTCCACTACAAATCAATAGCCCAACTACTTGAGAACTATGCCTCTTCTCAGTGAATATTCTGTTTCCATTAAATGACTGCAGCTTTACTTTCAAGTAAGACCCATGAATTTTAGTAGCTTGTTTTGTTACTAAAGCCTGAATTGAAACCATGTTCCTGCTACTCCTGCCCAACCCTTCTCAGGACATACTATACAAACACAATCTAAACAGAATGAACATGAAATAGAGGGATAGTGTTAATCACCTCTGCTTAAAAACAGCAAAAACTACTTGCCTATCCCCATCTCCTAAAGGCAGAAATTCAATCTTGGCATTTCCTTTTAAATGTAATCACATTACCTGGAAATATGCTGTTCAAAATTTGTAGCTTATTAGAGTATTTGCGCCACAGTCTGAGCACATAGTCCTCCCAACGGATCATCTTGCCCAGTATTAGCATGACTGGGATAGTGGGAAGGCCAATCAAAAGGAATAAAGGATCAGCTCTCTCCATGACATCAAGACCTTCTTTGTGACCCACAACCTAGAAAATATGCATATAGTTGACAAACATAGCAAAGGCCACAACAATGTTACAATGTACAAATGAACAAAAATGTAACTTAAAAAGCTGAGTTTGTTTGAAGCTGCCCACATGTTTTAAGTTAAAGAAAAAAAGAACACTGTTTTACCTAATTTACTCTGTTTTCTCTTTGTATCCTTGGTTGCTTATGGAGCATAATGCAGGTGAGCTAGCAGCCCTATTTTGCAAATCATTAATCTTGCAGAGAGCTGTAAGAGAATTCCCTACCATCTCAAGAAAGGTTTCATGTGTAAGTAAAAGTCTAAACATCTGAAACGCTACTAATACAGCAGGCTTTCCAAAATGCATTTAAGAATTTACAGTTTTACAACAATTAATTCTACACTCAGAAACTGATCAGATACGACTCTTCAAAGGATAAACTGATAGTAGGTACCTCAGAATGTTTTTATCAAAATTTTATGGTTTTTAGGAATACCTTACATAACAGAGATCACAGTATTTAACTATTGTTTCTCTGGATAATGCAGGAAGATGAATATTATTTGCAACTGTAGTGGAAATAGCAGCATATCTTCACATGTACCTTATTTTCAAATGTAGGTAGTTCCAGGATTTTAAAGGATAATTATTACTGCTGTGTTTATACTTTTCTACTGACACATAAAAAAATTAATCAGACTTTTCCGTTTATAAAATGCACATGTTAAAACTGTAACATAATGGTGCCTACTGTCTTCTAAAAAGTACATTGTTTTAATTTTAAATAAATCTAATAGGACTGATGATAAAACAATTACATTAGAGTGGTAGATATCCTCTAGATTTGTCTCAATTTAAGCAGTATAAATGCTAATACAGTCCTTGAATTGCTTACAGGAAGAACAGGCTCTTTCATGACTTTTTCTGTAAGAATCTGGGAGGACTAAAAACACTAAAATAATAATTATATTTGTCAAGCACTGGATTTTCTGATGTGTTTTCACTGACTTCTTGTTTTCCCCACAAGTACAATAACTTATCAAGTCTTCAATTGTACAAAAATTAGAATTAGGAGGTAAGAACATGAAACAACAGCAAAATTCTAAAAAAGGCAAATAACAAACCCAGTACTTCTGGAATAGGTAGGATACAGGGAAGAAGCTACGGTAATGTACCACAGTACCTTCAAACAGTACATTTTTGCCTTGCTCTGAAAAGCATTCTATGTTACACCTCTAGAACAGGAAGTCGTGTTATATACCACAGCCTCTAAAAACAGGCATAACCAATATTGTTGCTGCCAAAAGATTATTCCTGAAAAAACATTCAGCATTTGTCTTCCAGCTTCTTCAGTATCTTTTACTCAAGCTGTGAAGTCTGACACTACCCTTTTTCTCCTTATAGTCATTGTCCACCAAAAAATGCCTCAGTATCTTGTCTCTTTCTGCTTTAGATTACTATTCTCTGCTTTCAGTAACTCCATCTGACTTGTAACCGACTTAGCTACCACAATGTCAATTCTGTATTTATTTTTCTGCACCCGAAGTCTAAAAATAGTTTCTGTGCTTCTCTCTGGCCCTTCAACTAAAGGAAAGGAGTCTGAAATGCATCAGGAGAAAAATTGTATTAAACCTAGCAAGGTTGGGGTGGCAAAAGGGGTAGAACAGTTTCCCTCTACTACCTGCTCAATCTCCTCCTCTATAAGCAAAAACTAAATTATTGTCTTGCCCAGCATACCATCCATACAATCAAAACATTAAATCATGAAAATAACTAATTCTTCATACCTGGGCTTTGACCAGCTGCCTAAACTAATGTTTAGACAGATCCTCACTTCAAAAGCAAAACAACTTCAGAATAAAGCATTTATTTTTCCATCTGGCTGTGGAGTTCTAGGGCAGCTAAAAAGGTCACAGTTTCCTACGGAAAAAGAGCTCAGTGTAGCAGTAAGCAAGGAGAAAAAGACTGGTGCATTTCCAAAGTCTCGTTGTAGTATTACAGATGGTTGTAATGCTCCTGTTGGAGCCACAAGAACAAAATATCCAATGAAAAAAATACTTAAGTGCACCACTCTGTAATAAACAGACTACTCCACTGGAATGAAGGTGGTATTGAAAGCCATTACACATCACCTATGCAGCTGCCTGACCCTTGGCCACACTGGTACAGGGAAACTTCAACCACTCATTTGGGCTCCATTTCTGCTTTCAGATCACATAGATCACATAGAAACCGAACCAAAACAGCACACCATCTTGACAGAGAGTGACCTGCAGAACTGCAGGGCAGTACCATATATCCCAAGACCTAGTGCCAAATGACTTATGAGAGAAGAACCAGGTTGTATATTTAAAATTAGAACTGTGTAGAGGAGTATTTATTAACATTCTGGTTTGTTAGTTCTATCTACAGCTGAATTAGCATCAGAAATACTTTTATGCTTTCAGGCAAAACACAGGTTATAGACTTGATATAGGAATCAACAACTAAAAGGGTAATGAAAGTGCTTCTGATTGTACAGTCTCTGAAAACTCTGGTTGGTCTTGTGGTTGAACTAGAATTGCCATGAACAAGTCTTTCCATAGTTAATACTGTACCACCTGTCAACATTACTTTTCTATTTAAATAGCAAGTTCACAAGAACAGAAGCAGGAAAACTATTTTTCCCCTTTCAACTAATCATACAGTCTGAAGTAATTAAAACATTAATCTGCACTGTTTTGCATTTCTTGTTTATGAATGAATTGCATCATGTATTTTCCTTTATACAATTAAAAAAAATCACATTATCCAGAAAATAATTTACCATGTTTCAATTTCAACCCTTTGAATGTTACTAGCAAAGTTTTTCTCCAAGTAAAAGAAAAGATTAAATCTCATGGCTTTACTGAAGAGTTACTCATTATTGGTAGCTAGGTGGTAATGGCACCTTTCCCATGAAAAGAGAATTGGGTTCACCAGTCTGCCATACACAGGGCAGCCAGCTAGAGCAGTAATGGATTTTGTTAGCTGCAGACTGAACCATGCCCGAACAGGCATACTTGCAGTTATAAACTATGACCAGTTAAATGCGAAAAACCATCTTGAATTCACTGGTAACTACATTGAAAGCAGCTAAGCATGTTTTAAGCCAAGGAAAGAGGAGTCTGAATTGACCTTCGCTTTCAGAGCTGGCAGGAAGAGGGAAGACGTGTGTACCTGCATGACCGTCACCGCTCCGTACGTAACAGCTGTCCAGTATATAGAGCCCACCATTATTCCAGCTGCAGCAAAGGGACATGCCTTTGAGATCAGGCGATCTGCAAGATCCAAAACGTAAACAACTGGACCTATGATAAAGGAAAAGTAAGGTTTCAAGATAGATATATATAGATACACACAGATAAAAGCATACTGTAGAAAAGTCAGCATCTATCACCAATAAGAAAGAACAAACGAGGCAAAGTACAAGTCTGACATACCACACGTGCTGTTTAAGTGAGAATATATAATTAAAAAGCTATTAAGCTAAACTTGTAACTTCTGCCTACCTACCATTTCATTTACCACATAATCTTTCCAGGAGATTGACATATGGCTTAAAGCACTAATTTACCCACCGATTAGCTTTCTTTGTGTTAAGTAAGAATTGTTCTTTTGTAGAAACCACTTTAGGCTTAGTGCCTTTTTTATTTGTTAGTTATTTTAGTTTTCTAAAGCAAAAAATACCAATTTGTTGTAACGCACTTCATGTCCTTATCTTTGACAGCTTCACCTGAAAATTCTGTCACTAAACTATCCTGCTATGTAGTAAGAAGTAGCACAGTTAATACAAAAGATTCCTTCCACTGGAAGAGGCTGCATTCAGTATCTTTAGAGGATCACCTCTCAAAACACTGGAGGAAAAAATACTCCTATTCAGGTTATTCAGTGCCTTTGACAACAACACATGAATAGGTTCATTGTTCTGTCTATGTACAACTGCACTTTCCAGACTTACACAGGGCAAGACAATAAATACCCTGGCTACCTTTGGTGAGGTAAACAAGGGCAATGCCTGCATCTTTTCTTTGAGGGACTGTAAGAGCATGAGTGAAGCAAAAGCTAGAACACTGAAATGTATATATAGAAGTGAAAACCATCATCACCATAATCTGCATTACTTTTGTATCTGTGAACAAATTCCACATACAGACTGTCCTCCCACAGCTCATATGCATGAACAGTTCCTGTGAGTGCCCTCCTACTTTTTCATACCAAAAATCAGTGACAATTCTCAAAACCAGCCTACAGGCATTCCTCAAGTAACCAATCCTCCATGTCTCTCAAAGTTTACCCACAGTGACAAAATTGTGACTCCTGTTTCATGACTTAGTTCTTCTTTTTCTAGAGAGCAGCTCTATTGTGAATGATTTCAAAAACCCCAGTTCTACTCAGCTCAAGTCAGCTGGTGGAAAAAAAGCAACAGGAACATCCAGTTCAACTCTTAACAGTTGTGTTTGACTTTCCAGAACACACTTAAGAAGGTGCTGCGATGTCTATCAGTATGCTGGAAGTAGCAACAAGGTCATAACTGCAAGTACTAAATGCACAGTAGTTTACACATCTTGACTGTTTCCCAGAGTCACATAGTACATTATGAAAGTTTTGAAGTAAATAAGTTTCTGAACTCTGATGCCTTAGGGAAGGGTATGACTAATACTGTCTTCAAAAGACACCTGCTGCAGAAGAAATAGGGCCACTAGCAAGGCTTCTTGGAAAATTCTTACTGTCCTTATTCTGCCTGGTGTGACCTTGATTGACTCGTAGTAGAATTGTGCTATAAGAGCTTTGGGTTACTAGAAAGAGTTACAAAAGGGTAAGACTGGCTCACTTGTTTAAAGGCACTTCAAGATCATGACTGATGTTCCATGGACCCAGATTAATTCCCCTGCTCTACTACCGATGTCTTGTGTACTCTTATACAAGTCTGAATTTTTATGTCCTTATCTTTAAAAATGGAAAAAGATGGTATTATGAGGAAAAATATATCAAAATACATGAAGGGAGTCTCACATACCTGCATGCAAGAGCTGAACAACCTCATGCAAGAATTTTAGGCCAGCTTCAGAATCCAGGAATGCTGGAATCTAAGCTTTCAAATACAGTATGCCACGAATTGCAGGAACAAATTAAAATGCCTGTTATGTTAATGTATCCTGTTCAAATTATAGTTGCTACCCCTTTTTGCCATTGTCAAAATAAAATGTAAATGCATCTCACATTACAACTTCATCATTCTAGATACAAATAAGAATTTCAAAAAGTGTCAAGTTTTGTGGTGCATTCTCTGTCCAGATGGAAACCCAGCGAATGCTAAATGTTATCGTTTGATGCTTTCTTTATGATGGAGAGTTACCCTATTCAGCAAAGCCAAATTGTGGTTGTTATATTAACAACTTGTAGTAAGTTTCATACTGGTTTATGTATTTTTTTATATCAACAATGCAGTATTGTTGTATATATATTCTTTCCCATTACTCAGTGTTCTATCATGGAAGTAAATGTCATCACTCAAAATTCTCCTGACACCTTAATTTCGTCAGCCCTTAAGCTACTAAGAAAGAGGTCCTGTCCCAAAGAACTGGCAGTGAGTTATTTTCAGCTCTTTTATTACAGAAATAAGATGCTTTAAAAAAATCTTCTTTGAAATCCTCTAAATGCCTGCACTCAATTGCTACATCACCATTTCTCTAACAAGCAGCTTTACTTTTAAACAAAATTTAAGTTTCCATGGCAACATTTCATTTCCTTGATTTGCTTAATATATCCCATAGAACACATGGGCAAATGAGGGCTGAAATAACAGCAAGCACTGCTAATTTACATACATGCAACATACTGTGCATTATCCTGCTTGGCTACTCAAGTAAGAGACTCTGGAAGACCATGTCCAACTTTACTTTCACCTTGACAAACAGAGCTAGAGCAATACCCAGCAATCATAAATATTCTGCTCTTGATTACAGGGCAATATTGCCTCAGAAACACTTCCTGACCAAAGTGAAAGTATGTTTTTCCAGTAATACCACGTGCTTTTTAGGAAATTCTCCTCTGAATTTCCTCTGATAAGTGTCTCTGCAAGCTGAGTCAAAAAAAGAACGTGTATATGTGCTGTGTGGCAATTGCTGAAAGAAGTCACCTTCTGCTCAACAAGAAAAATAATCCCATTAGCTGGGAAATAATTACAGGTCAATGGCAAGATTTATCTATATACCTAAGTGGAATACATCCAAAATTTTTAGAAGGTATTTAAACTAAGCCACCAAATAGCATGCAAGCAGAATATAAAGTTGTTTCTTTCTGTCTGGAAAAGGGAATAGACAAGCTTCCAACAGAAGTGGTGCTCCGAGCACAAGAAAAGAAAAAAAAAAGAAAGCAAGAACAAATAAATACACAACAATTTAAATTATCTGTATCTTACCTAGCTTTGGAAATACTATTAAATATTCTGCATTGCACTGAGGACAAGCAACTCTAGCAGTACTGTTTCCTCTTTGTTTTTCATCCACCCAGCGCTGCAGACAAGTCTGATGCACCCATTTGGTGGAGCCCCTGCACCTGCAGGGTCTCACCCACTCTGCTGTCCGATCATCCTCATCAGTAGCAAAACAAACCCAGCAGCTTCTGTAATCACAGGAAGGAAAAAAAAAAAATATATATTTTCTGCTACTTTTACATGCTTAATTAAACTAAACATTCACATGTGAAAGCATAAAGCTTAATAAAATGTTTATCTAGAGGAGATGATGGTTATTACTTGACTCTTAATCACCAGAAGTGTATTTTGTACCACAGTTTCGCTATAAAATCAACATAATAAACATAATTTTTCAGATAGCTAAAAAACTGCTTTATACATTCTGAATTATTAATTAAACTTTTAGATAATTTATGATTAAAAAGCATTGAGACTATAGTCCAACCTTTGAATAATTCAATATATGGAAAATCCATATTTTTTAATGTCTTATCATCTCCTTCTACAACATTTTGGTAAGTTTTTTTAATTTTAAAAATATAAGATCAATACTGTTGTCCATTACTTTGGAAATTAAGTCTAATCCATTTAAATGATCAAACAATACAAATTATACAATATATCACAAGAAACTCTAAACAATTATATCAAATTCATTTGGTCTCTTTTTGAAAAGATGAAGTACTTAGTTCAAGCAAGTTGACTTTGTATAATACAAATTAAGTTACAAAGTACTTCAAGAAGACTATTGTACCAGTAGAGGAGGAAATTTCTGCTTTGGACAATTATGTGGACATGAAAATTCAAATATATTAATTCTTTAAGGAGAAACTACAAGACTGACAGTCTATACAACCTCACCTGAAGTGAGCACAGAATCAGGAACTCCCAGATATCTGGTCTGATGATTAGGCCAGACTTTTGGCCAACTTATAAAAGAAAGCAAAATATGCATCTAAACTAGGAAAATATCAGATATGTTGAGCCAGTAATTTTTACTGTGAAACAATTTGCTAACTCCCATACCGAAGACATTGAAATTTACATAATAAACCAGAGTCTATCAAAATAAGACTATTACTATAAATTTTTATATATATATATTTATAATGGTTTGATTTTTAAAAAATATTTTATGCAAGCCACTAAAATCATAATTAAACCCTTATAAAGGAGCACAGCAACAGCCTTCCTATAATTTAACTACCAAGACACAATCTAATTAGACACTGTGACTGAACTGAAGTTTAACATCACAACTTTGATGATGAAGTTTTGTTCTCTTAACAACTTGGGTAACATCATTAAGACAAAACTAAAAGGTTTCTTATGTGTAACGAGTAACAGACAGTAACTGAGGAAGAAGAAACTGAGAAATGCTCTGACGGTCGTAAACAAAACAACTTTATTATTTGAGAATAATGATTGTGGATTCTATGCCAGGATGTTACAGTGGTTCACAATGCTTTTCCTCTCACTTTTGCTTTTGTTTAACTCCTCCTTGAGGAAAAAGAAGGGGGAATCTGCAATGGGAAATTTAATTTTGCCAGGCTCCAACTTCAAGAAATGAAAAATATTGTTGTCTAACAGCTTTGCTTTTAAGACCTCACTATTTTGGGTAGTATTCTATTTGTAAATTGAAAGTGTTCCTTTACAGAAGAATAGCCATGCTCTTTTAATATATATGACTGTGACTATAAAGTGTTTGCAAGACATTCTTTAAAGCACCAAATCTTTTTAACATCTACAGTAGTAGAAGTATGCTGAAAAAGTTGCAAGTGTGTCACAGCAGAAGGCAACCTGTAGCAATTTACTACCAGCATACTTGTAAAAGGAGTACAATTTGAGATTCAGATTCCAGGGAAGACCAGAGAGAAATTGTTCAATTTAATATTGAACAATCCATAAAATGAACCTGTAATGTCCACATGTCCACTGGTAAGTACAGAACACATCACAGTAGGTACAGATGTAAATTTAAACTGTGGTGGTCTAAAACTAGAGCTTTTCAGTTGATGACTGACATCTGGAATCAGAACTGTAGTTTCTTCCATTCATCTTAATGGGAAGGTGAAATCAAAGTCTGACTTGGCTTTTTTCTGTCCTTCCCCACACTGATTTGTATCAAAACTGTCATGCTATTCACTCCTGTAACACCACCCTTCTTTCTGCCTTGATGCTCCCAATGTGCACCTACTGCAGTCCCAAAGGAAAGGACACATTAACCTTCCTAAGCAGGAGGAGCAAAGACAGACAAGCCACAAGTCAGTACAGATCTAGATGAAAATGCTGAGACCACAACTAAGATTTGTAAGGATTACAAAGCATGGCTGGCATTTTGGTTCATTGCACTCAATGTCAAATTCTTACAGAATACAAGTTCTGGCATTGTTCTTCGATTTTTATTTACATTAACAATCCCCAAATTTACTTTAAGAACAAATAATACCATACAACACTACTGATAATTGTTCCTCTTCAGAAGTTCTTTTCTACATTACAGGTAAACATTCACTCTCTCATTCCACATCCTATTTAAGTCTACAACTGCTCTAAATTTGTAATTCAGATTTTTATTTATAAATTAAAGGCTTCACAACAGAGCTAGTTAGGTCTGAGGATACCATCACAAAATGTAAGTCTAGAGTTTATTCAAATAATGACAGATTTAAGCATAAACATAATCTTGCTACACTGCAATTTCAACTAGTGAATTTGTCCATGACAATGGTTATAGATTAAATTCTGTTCTCAAGTTCTCTGTCAAGGTTGGTAAGTAAAAAAAAAAAAAAAGCATCTTTTCTTTAATTGCTTCATCCAATTTCTTGCCAGCCAATCATACCTGAAAACCTGAAAGACCTATGAAATGAATAACAAAATCCTTCACAGACTTAAACCTTTAGCAAGTCATGAATAATGAACAGTAAATTCCCTGTATACTGTCATCAGCTTTATCTCTTTCCATTGACAGCAGCTGTAGCAGAAAGGACTAAATAAAACCATTTCAAAACAGGTATCTAGGCTCTTGCCAGATTTTTCCATTTTCTTGTACTGAATAAAATATGACCTTGATTCTTACCACTGAATCAGGTTGCTACTCAGATAACCTGAAATAGAAAGAGCTGAAAAGGTGGAACAAAGCATTGTTTCTGATAGAAACTCGAACCTTTTTCCTTGATGACTTTCTACATAGCCAAATCAACAACACTAATGTATTTTTCCACACTTCCTTGGCTCAAAAAAAACTATCAAAACACAACATAGAAAACTCTAGATCAATATCACTATTGCAGCTCTGAATATAAGGTTACAAATGCCTTTTATATTCCGCTCCCCAGCAGATGAAGTTTTCCAGTCTCAAAAATTCTATTCTGACTCTAAGAATAAAGTATTTTTTGCATTTATTTTTTTCTCTAGTAAAGGCAAACTCTTTTCAAGGCACTGCTTGTGTTAAGAGCAAAGCAGATGGGGAGAAAGTTGTATTGAAGATTAGAGATCCTATACTCCAAATGTTACATGACTAAGAAGCCAAGGCCTGCCTAAAACCAGGTTCCTCCAAACCACAAGTTTCTTACCAGTAAGGAGCCCGCTCTCTCTGGTGCCTGGTTGGAGCTACAGCTCCAACACATCCCTAAGACCTCCAATATCAGATATACCTATACTGCTCTCCTTTTTTAGTAAGCTATACCCCTTCTAAAGGTTACTTTTTTCCAAAACCAGTCTTAGATGGGAGGGAAGACAGTATCTAATTCATGTTATTTAAATCAAATCTGACTCAATTTGTGAAAGCTAAATCCATCATGAAACAGTTTTGTTTTCAAGCAAGCGTGACTGTGTAAAGCAATACAAAAAAGTAATTCAAAAGCAGTATGTTGATTCTCTATATACACTAGTAAAAGGTTTGTAAAAATTCCTAAAGCTCCATAAGCCCAGCAGATATCCTTGTATCCACAACACTTAATGGAAGATGAATTGCTAGACAGGGACAGTACAGCTGTTTTATGATCTGGTTTCAAATATTCAGTACTGAAGTGGGAATGGAAACATCTTGGAATTTTCACCCTTACGTTCAGTGGCATACAAATATGAATGGTTAGCAAAACCAGAAAACTTCTCAGAAAAGAGTTAGACCTAACTCTTACCATGGGAAATGCAAATTTGAACATGCATGATGCGCTCTAGAATCATGGGCTAGAAACACATTTTCCCTCTCATTACAGTTCCTTCATAAAACAAGAAATTTTCTGCATTTCTCTCACATCATAAAGCTCTTTTCCTTAAAGTGGCAGGAATTTGCTGATATCTTGCTGCAAGAGTAAAGCATCCTTGTCCTGCTAAGCACAAGGTGTCTGAGCAGCTTATTGTCATTGAATTTCACATCCAAAAAGAAGAAAGTGAAAAGGCTGAAACATAAGTGATAACAACAGCACAGAGAGCCAAGTCAGTGAGGGGTGAAAAGGTACCTTGAAAGAAATGACTGAAAGAGTTCCAATAACTAGCCATAAAAAGGCACTGTTCTAAAGGATGACCCACAAGTCTGCTGTTTGGAAGAGGCAATTTT
This sequence comes from Ploceus nigricollis, assembly GCA_013399945.1. Taxonomy (NCBI): domain Eukaryota; kingdom Metazoa; phylum Chordata; class Aves; order Passeriformes; family Ploceidae; genus Ploceus; species Ploceus nigricollis. The sequence goes on along the minus strand of VXBC01006029.1, from coordinate 687,956 downwards.
TCATGAACTTCCATAACAACTTTTTATGCATAGTCTATGTCGACAGAGAAAATATCTTTGATGATGAATAGTGATAAGCTTTACACTAAACTTGCCAGCTACACTCTAAGTATTACAAGATCATGTGAAAGTTGGAAGACTAGGATGTCAGAAAAACGGAGTTACCTAGTAGCATTAGGCTGCTTTGGTGTTGGCTGGTATTTTCGTAGAGGGACAGCAAACTGTTCTCTCAAAAAGCAAGAGAAACACCTCATTGCAAATGCTACCACTAAGCATTTCCTTTTCCTGAGTGTGAAGAACCAGGAGCAGGAAGATCTTGTGCTAGAGGGACACTGCCTGGTCATGAGAGAATGCAAGCCTAGCCTTCCAATCCCTGATAAAGGCTACAAAGGAATGCCATTAACCCGAGAAATGTTAGCTTATGTCATGCTTCACAGAGGAGATGAAGTGCCAGAAGAGATGAACCCACTTGCAGGATGGAACACTGCCCTTCCCCCAGTATTTTCCTGGCCATCAAACAAAGTGGAAAATACTTCAATCTTCAATCCAAAACCCACCTATCAAACTAAAAACACCCTTACACTATCCTAAAAGGAAAACCACACAAGGGAAATACACTGAGTGAAGAACAGACACTGGTGCAAAAATAGCAGTCTTAGATGCTCCTTAGGGACTTAGCGGATGCTTTTAAGGCAGCATGGCATAGCAGCCATATGCCAGCCTGTATCACTCAGCTAGAAAACATATTGTCACCTTGAAACAAAGTCTAAAATTCTCAAAGGAAGTCCTGAAAGTCATCTGACCTTATACCCAATTCTGCTCTGCCTAGTCATCAAGGATAGCCGGCAAAGCTGAGTAAAGGAGACATTGGTAAGAATCCAGACACAACAGTAACTACACTTTACCATAAAAGCAATGCTTTCAATAGAAACAGCTCAAGTACAGAAAATCAAGCTAATGTTGGTGTGAACATACACAAGTGGTATTTATATATAGGTTCTGACTTCCTCTAACCTCAGGATGACATCATATAAACTAGGTTTTAAAAAGCTTTTAATAAAAGCGTGTGGATAACTAAAACTCAGTGAACAAACACATTAAAACCCCATAGAATAATTAACTAGAAAGTGCACCAGAAAGATCTACTGATTATCAGAAGTTCAATTCAAGCTTTATTATATTCTTAATTACAGCTTAAATCAAGGGGAAATATTTTACACTTGAGTTCACTGCACTATATAAAGGCAGAGATACAAGTAAAGGACAGTTCACTGAATCCTGCTGGCTGCTTTCTAGCTTGTGGATAAAATTAAACCTTTGACTCCCAGGCATCACCTATTGTGCTTAAATGCGGCCTTATTTTTTTATGGTCTTTGCTTCTAGCCAGCTTAGAATAACGAATCCCTCCTCAGATCTAGCTATCTTGTTGGGTTTTGGGCTCTAGTTTGCCAAAATCTAGACTGTCAGTAAAAAAATTAGTTTTCATTCTGGATAAATTAAACTTTTGCAACCAGTTATTCAGACACGTTCCTTTTACAAAGTCTTCAAAATTCAGTTATCTTAAAGGTTTTAGTATTACCATACTCTTACTTTTTCAAAAGGAAAAGCTGAGAAATCACCAAAGCTCAGTGGCCTTGCTATCAGCCTTTAAATATGCAATGAATTTTGATGTTAGAAACTTTTGTTTTATTTTCTAAGTGAGGGAGGGAGAACAGGGCCCTTCTAGACATGTACAAAGGACAAATCAGGAAAAACTACTACTTGTACAATAAGCACTTTATTACTAAAACATCATACATTTTGTTAACTGAACTCTTACTAATGTATATTAGCAGCTTGGCCTACAACTAACAATAAAGGCTACTGAGTGCCTGCTGGGGGTGGGTAACACTGATTCTTACCATCTTAGGAAGAAAAACAAAAGTGACTAAAACTAAGTGGAAAAAGAAAAACCAAAACCTAAACAAAGAAACATATACACGAAACTATTTACTTCCAAAATGGAAACACGCTTTGAACAGAAAGTTGTCACATAGTCAAGTACATGCATAGCAAACAGTGAAGAATTCTAACAGCATTAAGTTAATGCTTTAAAAATTTAATGGATTTTTTTATAATGCAGATAGCATATGATACGATACAGGGAAAGCATTTTCTCATGCCTTGTTTGACAAATCTGTCAATAATCACGAACACAGGAGAGATGCGAAGCAACTTGGAAATTACGCATTAGAGGCTATTTAAAGTTACTTCCTTGAATGTGACTTTAAGCATCTTAATTACTTATTAATTACCTCTAAGAAGACCAGACACCAAATGAAGACAAAGATATGTAGCTTCTACTAACCAACAATGCCATTTTGTACTGGGGGAAAGGGGAAGGGAGCTGCATCAGAAAAATACCAATACTGGTATTCATGGTGCATGTACAGAGTAGATGACAGATGCTACAAATATCAGGAGTGACCTACATACAGAATAGACCAAGTTTGACCTGCCTAAAACTGTAACCATCTTGACATTAAGCTGTTGCTGTGATAAGCAAATGATAAGAAACGCAAAGTTATTCACTGAGTCTGTATCTTGTGAGCTCAGTCTCCTGCAGCCATTTTCCAGTGACAATTAATGCAGAAGTACAAATGAATCTTCAGGCACAGTAGCTTTAGTTACAAAAGTAAATACATTAGCATAGACATCTGTCAGAAACTAAACATGGTTCCTTGCTTTACATTCAATTTTTAGGGAAAGTACTTGTGAAATAGAAGTTTGATTTTTTTTAATGTATTCCTAGAGAGTTTCATGGTTAAACTGATCAAACAGGGTAAGCAATCTTCCTGTTGTGTTCTTCCAAAGAAAAGAGAAGAAAAAAAATATGGAAGTGTAGTCCTCCAGCTGCAAAAAGTGGAAGACTCCAAAGCAAGCAAATTGCTTTGAACTCAAGAGTTTATGACAGATACTATTACTCAAGTTATTTTCAGTTTATCATTTCTATTTTTTACCAGAAAATTTACAGTATAAGAGAACAAACCAAAAAGCTCTACTTAAGTCAGTCATCTTATATAATCCTAATAATAAAAATTGGAACAATTTCTGACCTAAAAATTACCAAAAAATTTTAAATGCCAACAAGATAAATTCTTGGGATGTTAATACCTCAAGAACAACAAAAACCACCTATCAAATGTGGCAGACATCGAAAATTTGGAAATGTCTTTACTCTGAATAAATGTGAACAAAATTGCAAGGTGTCTGATGATAACATTAAGTAACTCTCCTCGACAAACTGTGGAACTGACTGCATGACTCACCAGTAGAACAGTCACAAGCACCCTGCACATGGTCTTCTGTAATTACATCCCTCACGGAAAGCTAACTAAATGTTGGCACATTTTAGGCCAATAAAAAATATCCACTTCTAAGCAAAAATATTCACATTTCAGGAGGCACTTAGAAGAAACAAATGAGAAGAGATCTGGAAGGTACATAATAACCACACTGCAGGCTTAAAAGAGAGGGTCTTGTTTTTTTTCTAGAATGTGAAGAAATAATTAATTATATCAACATGGCTTAAAAAAATACCACTGATGCCAGCCCCTCTTGTCCATGACAACTCTTTTATTTACCATCTTCCCATTGTTTTAGCAGTTTCTTTTACTATGTAAAAGAAGTGTCATAGGAGGTCATAGGAGGAAACAGGCAGAGATACATAAACTGAGAACACTAAACAGTCCATACTTTCCATCAGCAGTCACCTGAAAACTTAGAAACCGTAACAACACTTACCCAAAAAGTGTAAACAACTTTCTGTGAAAGTTGCTTCCAAACATAAGCACATACAAGGATTCCCTGGTTAGCCCTTAAATCAACTGGTATTTACTGGTATTTACTTGTTATAGGGGAAACTATCATATAGCAGGTCCATTTAATTTTTATGTTAACTTAGAAGCAAATGAACAGCTAGCCCCTGATTTAATATAACTTCAGTGCAATTTTTTTAAGCAGCATTTAGAAGTGGAATTTGTTTGTAGAATTTGTTTGTAAGCTTTCTTATCCTACAGTAGTGTTAGGCAGGAAGTGTCCTTCCCCTAGAATCACTGACACAAAAATCCTGAGAGCATAAGCACTTCCATTCAGTTTTTGAAATTTTTGACAAAAAGCACTCATATTAGCATTAACATGACAGGAGCAAAAATTCCTAAGAGAAAAAAAGCAAATTCCCAGTCCAAATAAACAGGAAGTTATCTTAACTTTTAGGTACAAATTTCACAGCTGGTGATAAAAAAGACCAAGTGCAGATTTGCTAGGAGGTGTCAGTAGACTGTACCTCCCTATTGGCACCTCCAGCGTAGTATGTTTAAGTTATGCAGTGCAAATGATACAGTGCTGTTTTCCCTTAAACTGGGATTGCATCTAGACTTGGTATCACAGAATAACAGCTTGGAAGGGACCACAGGAGATCTTGTCAGACCTCTTGCCCAAGACAGAAACAACACCAAATTCAGACCAAACAGCAGAGAGCTCTCCAGCTGGGTCCTGAAAAGTCCCATGGGCTGAGATCCACATCTGCACTGGACAACTTGTTCCCAAGCTCCATTGCATCACCCCCATCCTCACACGCTGAAAACTCCTCTGTTCAAATTTACAGTTGATTCTCATCATCCTGCCAGGAACCTCTAGAGTCAGTCTTCTGAACAACTTCCTTGGTAGGTAGAAGGTTATCAGATCTCCCAAGCCATTCCTTCTTCAGACAGGCTTAGCTCCCTCTAGCTTTTTCTAGTAAGTCGTGCTCCTTCACTGACTTATGTAATCTCAACAGTTTCATTTAGAAACATCAGCCAGAAGCAGTTCGCTTTAACCACTCCAGATTGAGTCCTCGTATTCTTTTGCACTGGCGATGAATTTGCTACTTGTGGTAAACTACAAATGCCAGTAAAAGCATGAGCAAGTCACACATTCTTTTGATAAAGGGAGGTATTTACATCCTATAAAAATCTAGTACTTGGCCCATTCTGCTGCTCAGGGGAAAACAAAAATGTTCATTAGAAAGCACTTATTTTCACACCAGGAATTTTCCACCCTCTGTGCAATGCAGAAAGGCCAAAACAGCTGGCATATTCATTACCAGTTTAAGTATTACTTTGAAAGTTGTTCCAAAATTGATACCTTAACCTTTTGATATTTGTCTGTAAATTATTGTACATATATTTATTCAACACATTTGCATTAACTGTCAGAATTTTCCACTTCAGTGAGCACTTAAAGACCATGGCAAAGGAAACCATTAGAGCTTTAAGCACTATTACAGAGTCTGAACACTTCTATATGGAAGAGATCAATAAACAGGAGTTTGTATAGCCTTTTTAGAAAAAGTGAATGTAACATATGAAAATATTATCTGAGTGCCTTCATAATACATGGGATGCCAAAAGTTTGAGTACAAAAAATTGTAAGTTGTCTCTCAGGAGTTTCTTCACACTTAAAAAGGAAGAATAATTATCTACCGTCTGCAGGTAGAAGTCAATTGTTAAGCAGTGATTAAAACATGTACATTTGTTCCTAAGCTTATCAAAGCAAACATCAAAGATAGAAAAATAACATACATTAGACAACAGTCAAAAGGTTAAGATAGTTTATAAATAACATGCTGACACTTGCATATTTCAGATGGGCAAAAGTCAGTGTACATTAAGTCTCCACTAATCATCTTTACCGGTAAGACACAGGAAGAAATCAATCTACATAGAACCTTCACGATAAAGTGAAGCAAAATACACAGCAGGTACCTGGGATGAAGCAGTAATGAGAAAGCCAAGCTATTATAAAGCTATTATTGTTTCAAACTTTCTTTCTTGAAACCCACTCTCCAAGACATGTATGATTTTGCTTTTTCCATCCTGTATCAACATCAACTTCCAAATAGTTGGGCTAAGGACAGGGAAAAACAAACCCCTCGTTTCCTTGGTAGAGATTAACCCAGCACAGTCCAATTCCTACTCTTACAGACCCTTTCCTTCTAAGCATGAATAACCTACTCTCAAGGAAAAACAGAAAGCCAGGTACTTCTAGACACTGACAGGCTTCAATCAGATGTTAGGAAGATCGCTCTCCAAAGAGTTTAACTCTGTTGTGAAGAAAGAAAATAATTACTTGAGGTAGGACAAGGAAGAGAGACACGCTTAATCAGTACAAGTAGAACAAACAGACTGAGTAACTGCAGAGATGGCATTCTGTGAAAAATAAAGATAATACATAAATCCTGTATTGTGGTTTTTGTTGCTTATTACTCTGCATATCTTATCTGGGTGAACTCCACTCCTACAAAGAGTTACTCATATGTCAGCTTCTGTCAGTGAGAGAAATCAGAGCACAACATACAGTACAAGTCTAAGATGTTCAGAATAAACACCTTTAATCAAGAACCACACTGCACTAATTACACTGTTGAGGTTGTAGCATTAGGGCCTTAATCCAAAACGTGTGTTAGGTTACTGAAGTATCAACAGTCAATTGTGCAAATAAAACTAAAACAGTGCCTGCACTTTCAAAGAAGGAAGGAAATTACTGATCTCAACACAAACACCACCACAAATGGTGACTGGATTGGAAAGAGAAACTGAAAATCATGTACAATACCATGCATATTCTTTTTCCTTGGAAAAAAAAAAAAGAAAATTACCATGGAATCAGATGACAGTTCAAAAAACTGAAATTGAAAATTCAACGCTATTTTGCAATTTTTGAACTACAATTGCTAGCATTTTTCTAATAAATCAATGATCTGGAAAAGAGAAAATTTAATTGCAACAGTACTCCTCTCTTGATAGTAAGAGTAATTTCTTAAGCAAACTACAATTTATTGTTTAATTGCTTTTAAAGTCTACCTGCAATTTCAGCTCTCTTGTCTCCTTTCAATAGGGAAAGGCAAGGGTAGAGACTTAAAGTCACATCATCTTGCTCTAGTTTTTATCAAGGATACTGACCACAACTGAGCAACTACCATCCAGTCAGAAAATTAAGAATGCTAATTCAAAAACTAAACCATGCTAAAATAATCACTATGTTGATTCTTCAGCATGTACCTGCACAAGCCTTCAACAGATTATCCATCAAATGTTGACTAACATCTCTAAAGACTGAAGTAACAGAAAGCAATGGTGACCATGTTCTGACCATGGTGGCAAATATATGGAAAGAAGGGAGCAGTTGTCTTTAATTTGGATAGTATATGAAATACGAAAAATCACTACCACAGGATATGCTTTGAAAAACAGAACCCCAGCATTCTGAAGCCTTGGCATAACCAGTTGCAAGAGCAATCCGCACATAATTCAACTGAAGTCAAGAGAATAAAGCTTAAAAATATGAGTACATTTTAGCATTACAGCTCACATTAACAGCACATAAAAAACCAATTGCCACATAATTTCAAGTTTCATTGAAGATTACTATAATTCTGTAATTTATGCATTAAACTAACAAGAACAAAGGCATTAAAACAATGAAATAATAAAATCTCACCATTCAGCCAGATTACTAATACCTGCCTTAAAAGTGTACACATTACTCCAGAAATATGGAGTTTCGCCATAGATTGAATGATTGAAGATTTCTGCTTGCAGAAAAGGACAGTATCTTAAGAATTATTATCTGGAACTGTTATCTGAACATGAAAGAGAAGAAAAAAATTACAAGAAGGATGGAAATTCCAATTTTGAGGCTAGAAAAGACGATGCCAATGGATCAGTTTCCTAAATGCTGCAGATGAGACAATCCACAATGTAGTGTCACTTCACGGTCATGCTTCTTGTATTTATGCTACAGTCAATCCTTCAGGTAAGTATAAAATCCTCAGGTAAAAATTTTGAGTAACTGACTCCTTACATCATAACAGCTATTTACCTTCTTCGTTATAAATCCATGGATTGCTTCCTAGACTGAAATTATGCAGGCAAATAAAGGATGGAGCACAAAATACATCAAGAAAGATGAATCCCAGGCAACAATGTGATGATACTATCAAGTCAGTCCTTGCACTGGAGAAATCCATCTTTATTAAGGAAATATACCTGTAATCATACAGGTATAGAATCTAAGAGTCAAGAGAAGAATCCAGCTGTTCCCTCTCAGAAGCAGAGAATTAAAGAACTTGCTCTGGGACCTCTGACCCTTGTATACAAAGCAGTGAATGCACTCAGATCTACAGCAACACCTAATTCCTGATACAACAGTATGTCACCACTCTCAGTGGTGATCTAGGTACTGGAAACAGAAGAAAACCCTTCTTTTTCCCCACCTTAACTATTAGAATCCAAATGGAAGTCGTCTTCACTGGAAAGCTGTTTTCTGCATCCTTCATTAAAAGATCTGTATTTTATTTTAAAGTATGCACTTTGTGTTAAACTATAATCATTAGCAATTACTCTTAATATTTTGCATATCTCTTTTCTCACTGAAGAAAACAAATATCTGTCATGAGCAAAAAAGATAACAGGACAGAAGAAGTATTTCCATTCCTCAGAATCCCCACAGATAATTTAACCATGGGGTATGTCCCTTAAGATGAAATACTGAAGGCTTATCTTGATCACCACTACAAACAACATGACCACAGTTATGTGCAACGTTCAGAAACATCAGATGCATAAAAATCTCTTTATTCAAATGTAACCCTGCTCCATAAACCCAATATAAAGCAGAAAAATTATTTATGCTGACTGCATTTTGAGGTCTTGGTTAGTCCAAAATCCTTCTATTGATGTTGTGCTACACTCTGAATTAAATTAAAATCCTAAATACTTGGTTCCTTCTTACTACTACATTCATCCCTTGTGACACTCCTGTTTCTAAAGTTTCCTATAATGAGCCCAAGGAATTCTTATATGAAAGCTCCAGCCTCTCTCTCCATACCTCCTTTTATGCTTAGGTACTTCAAATTCTTTCCTTGCTGTCCTTAATATTAAAGAAATCAGAGACGCTGTCCAATTGTTTTACATATCAAGCTTCTCCAAGTACACTAGGAAAAGTCTTTGAAAAGAGCCAGACACACAAATTATAATTTCACAAACTTGAAAGGATACAAGAATATTAAAAGTACATCAAAACCCACACCTCTATTACAGGTAACAACTGAAGAACAGTAAACTGGTTTGGCAACCAGATATCTAATTTCCTTTTTTTTTTTTTTTTTTTAATTAACCGTTAATTTAACAGTTGGTCACAACAAAGATTATCAACGCAACCTCACAGCCATTTCCCAACAGGGTGAACTAGGACTTCAGAGTGTGATACAATAGCCATGGCCATCAGGGCATCCACTCAGAGTACTACAAAATTCAGGATGTAAATGAAAGTTTGTTGTTTTGTCTGGTTTTTCTTTTTAGTTTAAAAGGAGTTGATTCAGCAAAACTTTTATAACATAAATCATCCCTTTGTCATCTCTTTTTCAGTTTTTCTAGAACACAAACTTTCCCTCCCCAAATCACTTTTACCCTCTTTCTATATCAAACTGGAACTTCTCATTCCCACCTTCCAGGCTGCACAAGTTCTACTCCTGCCTCCCATAGTTTGTATTTCCATCACCTGCCTAATGACAGGCTGTATTTCATTACATATTCTTTCCTTAAAGGCGACCTGGAAGGACAAAACCACCAGGGTTCTTCTTGATTCTTTATGATGAAAACTTGACAGGTTCATCAACAGAAGCCTAACTGCTTCTGGATCCCCACCGTCTAAGATACCAGGCTATTACAACTCCTGCAGTAACAGGCTGTGAATGCGGTTTATTGTTTGTAGGAATAGGTTGCAAGGGCTCCCTGGATGAGTCAAAATTACACTTAAGGAATCTGAAGTGCTAAGTGGAACAGGGTGAAAGTGCTACATATTAAAATAAAAGCATACAGAGAAAACAAATATAATAAACAGAATTTACAAGTTAGTAATTGTAGACGAGGAAAGATGCTTAAGTCATAATAATTATAAGGTTTTAATTTTTAAGAACGCCCCAGAAAGCAATTATAGGCTTTCTTCAGATCATAAAACCAGCAACAAAACACACAAGGCCGACTAAGCTGAAGTCATCTTTTGGTGCCTCACTTTACGTGCACGCCAGCCTACGTGCCTCTCCTAGACCCAGGGACAGGCTCCTGCAGCCCCCCAGCTGCCCCAGAGCCCGTCCCAGCTCAGGCACACACTCACCTCCTGTGGCCGAGGGCTGCGGGAGCCATCCCTCCTCGCTCCTCAGCTGCCCGCGGTACCTTGCGCTGCTTTACGACAGCGCTCGCACAACTTTTGTCAGGCCACCAAGGCAAAACATGAAACCGGACCCGCGACACCGGCCCCAAACCCTCCGCGGGGGGCTCACAGGCCCAGCCCGAACGTTCCTTCCCCGTACCTGTCCATGGTCTGCGGCAGCGCCAAGCCCGTCTGCTCGGCCATGGCCCCGGGCGGAGGAGCGGGCCCAGCCGACGGCCCGGAGCCTGACAAAGGCGTCACGCGTGCGGCGGCGGAGAAAGGGGAGCGAACGGGAAGGCGGCAAATCCGCCCTTCCGCGGGTCGGCCNAGCGCGGCGGGGGGGCCGAGCGGGGTCAGCGGGGGGAAGGTCCGCGTCCGGCGGCTGCTGCCCCTCCTGCCGTCGCTCGCCGCCGGCCGGGACCCCTCACGGGTGGAGGGAGGGAGGGAAGAAAGGAGGAGGGAGAGGCTGGGCCGCCTGCTCTGCCCCTTTCCCGCTCCCGCAGGGACCCCCTCGGGCAGGAGCATCTCCCGTTCCCTCCCCTGCCGAACAGGTGCAGGCGGCCGCCGCCTCTGCTTGGCCGCCGGGCCCCGCGACCTGCCCTCAGGGCAGAGGGGACCCTGCCGGGTGCCAACCTCGACCGGGCTGCCCAGAAGGGCGGTGGCTGGAACGGCGGAAGGGACATTAATCCGTTTCAGTGGTGGTGGTGTCGATGACAAGGACAAGCGCCCTTGTAAGTGGCACTTGGTGTTCGATGGAGGCCCGGTGACCACTGGCTTCTCTGTGCAAGTGGGGTGACGGATGGCACAGTCGGTGGTAATGGCAAAGCTCTCTTTTGTTGGTGTGCTTCCAAATGGGAAAAAAAAGCATTCTAAGGTGCTTTTAGAATTTGTTGTATGTTCAGAAGTCAGCTTAGAGCATCGCAATCTGAAAAACTGGAAATTTAGAAGCTGAAGAGCCTTTATAGAGAAAAGAGGTGGATAGTATCTGGAAAGAAGTTGCCTTTCCAATTATCTTCACCATGGATCTTTGTCTCCTGCCTTCACGTCATGCTCCCGAAGCAAAGGCAATAGCCTGTTTTTCAGGCTGTTGTGATATGACAGATTCTTGGAAAGATTAGTTAGTAAAAATCAACTTTTAATTTTCCTTTCCAGGTTATATTTTTAAAGAATAGTGCTTATTTGCTATATGAAACTAGTTCCTGTACCTTGTGTAAATTACACTGCAGTTGCTGTTCAAGGATGCAGTTTACAGGGCCAAGCCCGGGGTGCAGCTGTGCAGCTGCATCAACCTAGAGCTGTTCTTGGCTGAGATCAAGCTTTTGCGTGTACGTGACAACAGATATCGGGTGGAATAGGAAGGCGAGTTTAGGGAATATACGGGATTCTTTGACTCTGCTGCCTTAGATAGGGACAAATCAGTCTGGTTTTGAGAGTCTTTGGGGAGAGGAAAGGGTTGTCAAAATGTGTGTAAAACACCTGGACTTGGACTTGTAAGCAGTATTATGTGCATAATAGTAAGGATGTTGTTTATTTTCTAATTGCTACAAATATCACAAAGAGGAATGCCGAAGTATTTACAGAGATGTAAATGTTCCTTACAGGAGGTATAGAAACAAATAGGAAGAAGGCATTGACATCCTGTTCCAGAAAATTTATTTTGTTCTTATTCTTGGGACCATAAAATTCTCTGCTGAGGAGTGTTGGATGTACAGTGGCCTGAGTAAACCACATGGGCATGACCTCCTGGAAGAGATCCTAATACACACTGTCCTAATTACAGCTGTCCGTGGCATGTAAGAGCACTATTGGATATCAAGAGTTTCTGGTTCCTATTCTTGGTCTGGACTAAGCTCATTGCCTATTGGCCAGAACAGTGAGCAGCTAGGCTAGCCTAGCTTAGGTTTTTTATATTTATTCTCAAGTGTTACAAATGGAGAGAGGGAAGCTGGTTTTATTTCTAGGAGTATGTGGTTTGCGCAGTTTCTGTATTTTTGCTTTGGTGCTGAAAGGATATGCTGGTTGCCTGCCATTTATGATAAAGGTCATAGTGGCTAATAATAGCTGTGAAGAATATTTACCTGAAGAAATGGAACCAGAACCCAGGATCACTTGACCACCATTTGAGGCTGTAGAACTGTCTGTCACAAAGGTGGCTCATTTGCTCTACCACTGGCAAAGGAAGGTATGACAAGACTGGAATGGACAAAACTTGAATATCAGGTCAAATAGTGAACACTTGGTAGGTTTGGATTTTTTTTTTTAATTTAATTTTTTCCAAACATGAAAAATAAAAACATAATAGGATACATAAAAGCATAATTGGACAAGTGGTTTCAGACTAAAAGGTGGTAGATTTAGACTGAACATAAGGAACAAATCTTTTACTGTGAGGGTGGTAAAGCACTGGCACAGGTTGTCCAGAGAGAGGATTCCTTGTCCCTGGAAACATTTACGGTCAGGTTAAGCAACCTGATCTGGTTGAAGACATCCCTCATTGCAGGGAGGTTGGACTGCAGGAGCTTTAAACGTCCCTTACAACCCAAAGCATTCTATAATGGCAGACCCCTTAACATCCCATAAATAGCTTAAAGATTCTGAAATCCAAAAACCAATTTGTGGAAACTGTTGGACAGCTTTGGGGTATATGTTCTTTATCTGCTCTTTCCAGAATCCAAGTGTGATGCTAAAATACATATATAACCAACTGGTTTTGAATTTGTCAAAAACCACTTCCTTACTCCCAGACAGAGCAAGAATTGTGATTTTATCCTTCTCTAGTCTCCTTAACAAGACTGGATATGCAGCTGCTCTATTCAAATGCTTGCTTTATTCTCCCCTACAATCACCTCCTTCACTCTCCCTCATCCCCCTTTTCTCTTAATTTTCTTTCCGCTTTTTGTTCTTTATGCTTCCTTCTTTGCATTGGCAATTTCCACTGTAAATCTCAGATTGCCTTTTGCATTTTGTTTTCATTTTTAAACTATTGCTTCCTATATCATCCCTTAATAGACCCTTCTTTGTTTCTTCCTTCCATTTCTCTAATGTTCACTGCACTCTGCCTCACTCTGTCATCTCTTACCTGCACCTGGCAGTGAGTGGCTACATTTGAGCTGACAGAACTCTCCTGGGAGCAGGCTCTGTTTGGCCAGTGCAGAGTGAGGGAAAGTGGCTGCTCTTCCTGGATCTTTGCCAGAGCTCAGCTCCCAGACACTGACTGGAGGTAGCAGCCATTTTAAGTAAATTAAGTAAAACTGCACATTTGAAGGCAAGGACAGAACTTAATGAAAATCACCAAATATAAGCTATTTAGGGCTTAAAATTGAGCCCTAAAATTGGCTGTTGGATTTACTGCAAAATATAAACTTTTAAAAATACTAAATGGTTTGATAACAAATGTATACAGATTTAAGCTTAATAAAGAAGTTGACAAGCAAGTACTGAAAGAATGACATGGAGGTAGATTAAATATATATGTATAGATGACTTCAGTGAGGCCCGGAAAAGAGTACAAATATGGAAGGAGCTGTACCTTAATATGGTTCTTCTGACCTGGCAGTATTAAAACTGGAAATTATTCACTGTTTACAACAAAGCTAAGTAACCTGGCAATATAGGAGTATTCTATTTTGGAAAATCTAAATATTAACTGCTATGATGGCAATATGTAAAATTAAATTACAAGATCAGTTAGGCAATTTTCATCTACTTGGTTCCATTTTTTAAAAGATAAGTAGCCCTCAATTAGTCTAAAGTGAAACTAATCTAAATGGAAAAACATGTTTCTACAATAGAACTTGGGTTTTTTCAGTACTGTAACACTTCATTTTAACCTTCAAGCTAGTTGGAATAGTCACTTTCTGTCAAAAAGACTAGCATGGTTTGTTAGTCACAGGAGGCTTAAAGAGGTTTAAATTGCTTCATAATGAATTGCTTAAAATAAAAATACACCTTATACAATGTTAATTGAATTAGCTTGGCTTATTTTGGGCCTTTCTTGCATTTGTTTCTTTGGAACTGGCCCAGGTCAAATAATTCATATACCAGATCGAATTAAGCTCTTGTGTTCTGATTCAGCTGTTGTTACTATCTTTTAACTTCCAGTTATGAGAGAGTTGGTTGCTAAAAACAAAAAAAAATTTTCTTCTAGTCGCTAGTTGATCAAAAACTGTCTTTACATCTTGATTTTCTTTGGTTCTGGAGTGTTGTTGTAGACCCCCAGCCGGGTAATAATTAGCATTGACTCTATGATTGCAGAAGGCTGATCAATTGCTTTACTATATCATCTTATACTATATTATACTATACTATTAAGACACTTAGTAACCCTTCCAGCCAGTCTGATACAGCCTTGACCTAATTGGTCAATCAATCCAAACACCATCCAGTGTCCAATTAAGAAATCACCCTTTGGTAAACAAACCTCCATGACACACTCCACGTGTGCACAACAGCAGGTGCAACAAGTGGAGATAAGAATTGTTTCTCATTCCTTCCTCTGATCTTCTCACAGCCTTCCCTGGGAAAATGCTTGGGAAAGTCTGTGCCTGCTCTCTGTGGCCAGAGAGCTGCTGCCACACTGGAGTGCTTTTCCTTATCCTAATGATTGATCTATCAAGTGAAACTGTCTCCTGGGAAGAACTGACAGAAAGAGGGTGATCCCTTGCATGTGAATCCTTGAATCATCTGAAAAGCAATAAACCACAAGTAAATAGGGACATAAAGGAGGGGCATAGAATGCCTAGAGCCAGCCCTGTGTGAGGTGGGATAGTTCATAAAATTAAGTATTTTCTATTGCTGTAAGAAAACAGTTTTGCTGCCTTTAATGATTCAGAGTAACACAAACAGGTTAGAGCAAGTGTTGAGAAACTCTTAATTACACAGTTGATTTAGGGCAGGCAGACCAGACAGTCCAACATAAACAGAGTGCAGAAAGCAGAGACGTAAGTGTTAAAACAACTCACTTTCAACTGCCCTAATTTATCTTTCTCAGCTTTAGTCATCTCTCTTTCATGCACAAAGCTATGCATATTTCATCCTTGGAAAATCAGCCTGCACTTTTATTAAACACTATTATTTTCACACTTCTGATTTCAATGATGTATTTCCTTATAAGCATTACTATTTGGTCTGAATAATTAGTATTATGAATTACCCAGAATAAATATGCAGAATAATTCATGGACTAGTGCAAAACAGAACACCAAGTGCCAGTGAATGAAATTCTGAAAATTTTACCCGACCTAGATTAATGATCACTATATTAATATCTTATGAGAGGAACTCCTGTCAGGCTGTATTGATGTGGAGGCTGGAGATATGCAGATGGTGGGTAGTGAAAGAGAGGGAGGTGAAGTATGGCGCCACCATGTATAGAATAGATGGAATGTTAAATAGTGACATTCACACCTTGATTTTCTTCTGAGCAGCTTTTTTTTTTTGGTGGAATTTTCAGTGTAGTAACAACTCAGTAATAAAAAAGTTGTAACTTGAAAATTGGAAACTATTCAAATAGTACAATTTTTCACCTATGTACTGATTTTTATTTCTTTTAAAATTTTCATACTTGACCTATTTGTGTTTGAGTTTCAGAATATATTTAGAAATTATATTATGACGTGATTATTTAATATATTCTTCAGCTAAGCAACATGGCACGATTTCCTTTGTAATAGCTGTAAACTTTATAGCTGGTATGAGCTTATAATTAATTTCTTATGCTAGGAGTTTGTAAGGGAAGTGTGGAAATAGTGGAACTATTTCTTTGTCTAGCAGTTGTTCTGAATAGGTGGCTATTTGATCTGGGCTTCTAAATCAAACTATTTAAAAGCTCATATTTAGTTAGTCACTTTCAGCTCAGTCTGACAGATATTTCCTCAGAGCTGATGATTCAGATTGCAGCAATTTTCCCTGGGAAGAGGGAGTGTGCACATATTTTTTTCCCTGTCGCGCTCTCTTCCTTTCAGGAAGCAGCAGTGAAATGCTGTCTATCGGTAAGACTTCAAACCCCATGATTCTTTGGGAGAGCATGCGCTGAAAGCTTCCAGTTGTCAAAGTGCTCTTGCCAGACTGGTCGGCTATTTGTCATATACCAAACCTGAAAGAAGAAAATAAATATACTGTCCTTTTGTTGATCTTTAAATACAGAAAATCCAAAGGTAACTGTTCCTTAAACATTTCTGTGTTGGCTGCGTGGGTTTCTGCATGCAAATGGATCTGGTATTGCTATGGGGATATAGATGTCCTGTACTGGATTGTTAATTTGTACAAATACTTACACCAAATAATCAAGAGTACTGCATACTAGTCCCACATTAGTCATTGGCTGGCCTGTCTTTCAAAGTCATTTATTAACCAGTATTTTTTCATTTGGAGTGGCTTCATTCATTAAAGGAAGGTCTTGACCTTGACAAGAGGGTTGAATGGTGCAGTGATTTTTGCCTTTAAGAAGCAATATGGAAGGGAATATGAATCACAGTCCTTAGGATAAAGTTCAAAACCAGCTAGCTAAGTCAAGGTACATATTTGAAGCAACTGCTGTACTAGCCACTATAGATAGCCTGGTGACTAACTAATTTAAATATAACTTTATTGACGACAGAATTTTAACATTTCAGCTGCTATGTTTTTCTCCCTAAATGTATTTTTATACTGGTAGGTCAGACCCAGGGGAGAGGGATACACATAATCCTTTTCTTCCTCTGATGTGGAGTTATCAGTAGTTTTATGTAGCCTTAGGAGTAATACTGATGTGGGTAGAAGTGAAGCAAATGGAAAGTTACACAGACAGAGCTTGGTATATTGTGGTTTACTGCAGTATTGCTTTAAAATGCCTTGCAAGGTTTTCTGCACTCCCAGCAGCAGCAGCAGCGCTGCCTGGAACAGATGCAATGGTTTACCCCATCCTTAGGAGCTTAATGTTGTCTCACAGCATGGTCTGCTCAGGAAGCCTTGCTGCTCACTTTGCATATTGAACTGGTAAATCAGGGGAAGCATAAGCAGTAACTTACTAGATACCAGAAACCTCTCCTGGAATTCATTTTAACTAAAATGTGTGTGCATGCCTCAGAAGATATTTAAAGGAAAGAACAAAAAATGTAAGATACACCTTGACCATTTGTTGTCAGAAAGGACAGTGTCGACAGTTTCACACTTTGCCACCTTTCTTAAAAGTTAATTATTTGGCTTTACATTGTTACATTTCAAAAACAATCCTAAAAAATGCAGTCTTAGGCATGTAAATGTCATATGATTAACTCAATAGCAATGCAGTTAGGTATTCAGCGATGGCCATCTTTGGCATAGTTACTCAATTAAAGTAAGTGATTTGGGGCTCATTTAAAATACTTTTGAGATTTAGAATGATCTCCTCAATAGACTAAAAGCTTGCAAAATGTGGAGGTTCCTGTTGTGATTTCATACAATTGCTGTTCATTGATGTCTGTATTGTATTAGTACTATTGGGTCTCAAAATCGTTATAAAATTATGTGATGTGCCCTGTTTCATATGGAGTACATTTTCTAGCATATATAAGCCTTAACCATTCCACATACATTTCCTTTCTGAAGTTTGAACTTATGTATTGATTTAGCAAATAATTTGCATCACTGGTCTTTGTCTTGTGCATATAAAGATGATTTTTAACATGCAGTGTGTCTATATTGTAAATATTTCGATTTTCCCTGGTTTTATATTTCATTTGAAAGCATTAGAAAGATCATGGTCTAATAATACCTCCCCGGTCTGCTGATTTTGACCTTACGGTTTTCTAATGGAGAAATCACCGATGATTTCATATGTATGTGTATAAATAGAGCGGGTGTGTATATAAATAGAGCGAGTAGATAGCTATACCTTCAAGTAAAGGACTGCTTTGATGTAAAATAGCGTTTTACGCGGAGAGATCGTAAGGTCACCGAAGGCAAATCCAACACCCATCGGTGGCTTTGTACGCGAAGTGTCTCCGCCCCCCGGCCCCCCTTCCCGGCTGTGCCATCGTCTCGGCTGCCCGGAGCCGGCGCGGGCTGGGCGCAGGGACGGGCAGGAAGCGATTGTGCAGCGAGGAGCCGCTCCCGTATCAGCGAGCGTCCCTGTGCGCTTTCGCTCTGATAAACCTCAATCACTGCAAGCTTGCTTGTTAATTAAGGAAAATCGGTACCCGGCTCCTTTAAAGGTCCCCTAATAGAAAAGGGGGTGGAGAAGAGCGAAGACTGGTGTCTTTTTAACCTTGCTGAAGGACGCAGCAGTATTTATTGACGTATGCAAATAACCAGGGGGAGGAGGTGGAGGAGGAGGGTGCTTGGAAAAACAGGAACCAGAATCAGTTTCTCATTGCAGGGTGAGAGCTCTGAGTTCCGGTGTAAGAGAAAAGAGACGTGGCGAAATTGCTGTATATCTCTGCCCTATAAGCACATCTCTCATTTAGACTGAAGGGAAACAAGGCATCAAAAAGGGTGAAGCATCTTAAAAAATATTTTAAGGGCAATCTAGCACGATCAAAGGTTACATATTCCTAAATGGGGGAGGGGGAAGATTACGGGTTTGCCTTGCAATATGCTGTAGCATAGTACTAGCAATAGGACGAGATATTTGGCTGGCAAATGATTAAAACAGACTGGCTTGTGGTATGAATGACAATGCTAATAATCTGTCTTTGTGGTTTTTTCCCCTACTGTTTCAGCTGCGCAAACCATGCAGGATGATTTACTGATGGACAAAAGCAAAGCCCAGCCCCAGCAGCAGCGGCAGCAGCAGCAGCAGCAAGATCCAAACTCAGCAGAAGCCCCCTCTACACCCATCTCGTCGGAGACACCCAAACCAGAAGACAACAGTTCAGTGACTAGTATCGGCACATCGACTCCTTCCCAAAATAGCAAGGAGAAGATGCAGATGGAGTCTCCCATTTTGCCTGGCTTGAGCTTTCACCAGCCTCAACAAGAACCTGCAGCCGGCACCTCCTTGTCTCCCTCGTTTGGCAGCACCTGGTCTACAGGGACCACAAACACCGTGGATGATAGCTTTTTCCAAGGGATTACTCCAGTCAATGGGACAATGCTTTTCCAGAATTTTCCACACCATGTCAACCCTGTATTTGGTGGCACTTTCTCACCTCAGATTGGCCTAGCTCAGACTCAACACCACCAACATCAGCAGCAGCAGCAGCAAGCTCAGCAGCAGCAGCAGCAGCGGAGGTCACCTGTGAGTCCTAATCAGGCACCTTTTGCCCAGAGAAATGCTGCTTACAGCCATCAGCCCATCATGACCAGCAAACCGTCTTCCTCCTCTGCCTCTTCTTCTTCCTCCTCCAGCTGGAATAACCATCAAAAC
Source organism: Ploceus nigricollis (assembly GCA_013399945.1). Taxonomy (NCBI): domain Eukaryota; kingdom Metazoa; phylum Chordata; class Aves; order Passeriformes; family Ploceidae; genus Ploceus; species Ploceus nigricollis. The sequence goes on along the minus strand of VXBC01006029.1, from coordinate 668,401 downwards.
GCGGCTTGGAGTACACCTTCCAACCCTTGGGGTGGGCTGCAGGCTGGTAGGGACCCTCGAAGGGCAGTTGGAGTGGGGGTTGGCGTGGGAGTGGGAGTCGGTGTGCCCTCCCCCCTCAATCCCATTTCACCCCTTAAAAAACCCTTCTCCAGCAATGTCATTGCCCCTCCGAAGTTCCCACGGGCTGCACCCTTAACCCCCAAATCCTGGATGGAAGACAACGCGTTCAGGACGGACAATGGCAACAATCTGTTGCCTTTTCAGGTAAATGACTACACGCACCTTCTGCATGATGACAGCTATCACAAATTTCTATTTTTTGCAGGGCTCTGTTTTGTGTTACTGTTCTGTCTGAGTGGCATCTCCATAACTCATGTTTTCATCAAATAGTCACCTTACATGAAAGAAGCAGGGTTGAACCTAGGGAGCACATACACAAAGATTTCCTATTCTAGCTTAAGGTTTAAAATCTTATTTGTCTTGTAACTTACGGTTAAATGTGGTGTACGGGGGTTTTTTGTTGTTGTTGTTTGCTCTTTTTTTAGCATCTGAAAGGTAGTAGCCTTCATGAAAAACAGGTTCGGCAGACTACGTTCCCTTGGTGCTGTGTTAGAATTTTTTTTCCTATTCTCCCATATGTGAGAAAGCTGAGATGTTGAAATTGCTGGTTCAGTTTTCTATCTGGGCTGTCAATTTTAACCTAAGATGCTTCTTGACCTGAAATTCAGTTAATTATTGTATCACCATTGCAATAACTAATTGTCCTTATGTTATGGTGGGATTTAACAGGGAGCCTGTTCACATAAGGCATCCATATGAAAAGCTGTGTACATCTAATACGTACACCCTGCTGTTAAATTCACAGTGGACGTTTTGAATACATCTCGAAGCAGCGTGGGTGTGTATGGAAAGAGTGGCGTATCTGTCCTTTCCAGTAAGGAAATGCCTAATACAATTGACATGATTTAGAAATGGCAGGAAAGTATTGTATAAAATAAACCATTTTATGCTGTTCAGAATATTTGCAGAGAAAAGAGACAATAGGACACGACCTTCAGAGCCATATTGCAATGGAGTCTATTTACTAGCTACATAGCTCTGAAATATTTAAAGCTGCAGTGCCCTTCACTGTTTTTTTTTAAATCTATGACGACAAAGCAGATCAATTGCAGCTGAAACTGGGCCAAATGGAAGATTTGCAATTTTAATGCAGAATGAAACCTGTCATGGTGTGAAATCCATTTTAAGTTGAAAAAAACCAGAGCTTGTACTTGCAGTTATATCTATACTAGGTGAAGTGAATCTCAGACCTTTTCTAGGTTAGCTGTTTTGGTGTCAGACAAGTCAAAATTTTCTGCTTTGAAATACAGTTAAATCATTCATATATGCTTGCTCTTTAGGTAGTTGTTTTCTCAAGAAAGTATGACCTCTCAAACATCTTTAACTTATCAGTTTGGTAAGAATAGCATTTAGATTGACGCTTGGTTTTAGAAACACAGTAAAAAAAGAAATCAAACAAATGCATCCCCACCCCCATTATTTTAGGAGACTGTTGAAGTAAAATGTATGCACTTTCCAGTCCTATTCAAAGAGGACATCTTATAGTCAGCCCTGAAATTTCATTTTGCTGCTTCATTCTGTTTAAAGGGAGAGTTGCAATTTTTTTATTGGCTGCCCTAAATGAAGGTGGAGTGGCTTCTGGTGAGCTGCTGGTTAATGTCTCTGAAGCACTGAAGGCTGGAGGAAGATTACACTTTAGACACAATACGCCTGCTGTAAATACTATGTTGCACAGAGCACAGCACCACGAAAGCTAATAGCTCCCAGTCTTTTTTAGGAGTGGGAAATGTGTTTCAATTTACAAGTATTCTGAATTGTCTATCTGTAAGACATTACAAATCTTGTATTCAAATATTTGAATTAGTAGTGAAAACAACAGTAGATGGTCTTATTTCTGTGGTTTGGTTAGTGAGATACATCTTTAATGAATACAGAAGTTTATTATTATGACTGTAAATTGTCACAAATTAAACTGGCAGATATTTACTCATCACAAGGAAAAAACCAGCTAACTGCTTTTAAAGAAAAGTTCTTTTGATTTTGAAATTAAGGTTTCAAAAAAATTAAAATATTAGCCAATATGTAAATTGGAAACTTGTTTTCTTCCCTGTGAATTTAACCTGGTATTTTCATGTTCAACTGAAAGCAAATGCGTAGGCTATTCTCAGCACCAGCTGGTATAACAGTCCGATTTCAGAGACTCAGAACACTTGTATTTTTTTTTCTATTAGGCTCCATTTTTTTTTTAATACAAGCTGCTGAATTTTGCTTATTAAAAATTGTAATTTGGGTTACTGTTGATTGCTGCTATACTTAACGAAATGCCAAAGACATCTTGAAACCATACTATTGGTAGGAGGCAACTGTTTAGTTGCACTGATAAAAATGAAATTCAAATTAGTCTAAGAGTTTAATATTTGCTGCCGAGGTTCTAGTTGTCTTTTTTCTTCTTCCCCCCACCCCTAAATTGGGCAATATGTTGACACAGTAAGTTCTGCTTGTCAGCACTATCAAGTAGTTCTGGCAGGTTTATCCGTTTACATCTGCCACTCTCCATAACTGTGTGCTTTTGAGCAACTTTGGAAATACCTTCCAGTAAACTTCCTAGTAACACACTTGTGCACATTAGCGAGTTGTTTGTGTTAACCTGTTATTTTATGTTAGGATTATTAGGCTTTCTAGGAAAGAAGAAAACTATTAATATGTTCACTGTTTGAAATAACATCAGGGAGAGCTGTTTTGTAGTTCAGGTCTTTGCAGTGATCACAAATTTTGATCAGAAAATATCTGTAACTGAGATTTGTGTTCTGAGTCTGTAATATTTGAAGACAGTTGACACTCAGCTATTGATAGATCTTGTTCTTGTTCTAGGAAAAAATGTTCCATTTGAAAATATTTCTCTTAAAACATGTATATAAAGCAATATGCTAGATATTTTCATCCCTTAATTTGAGTAATACTTTAGTGCATCTTGTATGTCAAAACCAACTGGTGTCTGTCCCAAGGAGTTGTGCTGCAGAACATATCAGAAGATTTAAAATACCACTTGGTAGGAGCTCTGCTGGTGTTTACCTTGTGATTGGTGTGGGAAGACCACTAAAAATGCTGTGAGGAAGACTACATTCATACACTTACTGGGAAAAATCAACTGCAATGTATATAAAAAAAAATGTAGATACAAAGCTGATAGTTGAAAGGAAAAAGAGAAGTGATCAGTCTGGAATGAAATGTAATGTAGCAAGTAAGAGTTGGAGACGAGATCATGGGAACAGGCGTGGAACTAGGCCAGAGAGGAAATACAAAAACATGGCCAGTTTGTTCTTGTGAATATTTTTTGGCTTCTGAGTGGTTCAGGTGCAGGGTCTCTGACTGTCATGTGGCAAGCAGTCGTGTTGTGCTATTATGTTAGGTGATCCTCAGCTCTGGCATTTGAGGCTGGCATTAACTGATTGTCCCTGGGACGCCGTTCTCCCAGCAGTGGCTCAGTTCCATTTTCCAGCAGAGTGGTGGGGCTTGTACAGAACTGTTGTCATCTTCTGCTTCTGAGCTTCTCTTTCCTTTCACTTGTCTCAGGTAAATGGTGTATTTCTTTTGGCTTTTGGCCATGTGGAAGATATTGGGACACAGCTTCTGGGGTTAGGAGGATTGATAGTGCCTGAAATAGACCCTTGGAGGCAAGGATAAGAAATTCTCTTTGCAGGGAAGATAGAGAAGGAATTAAATGTTTGCAGACCAGTATTCTAATTAAGTATGTCTACCTTGTGGATTTTTAATTATAGCAACATTGTGACAATTTTCCAGAAACTGTGCTGAGTTTTGCTGTTTTCCAAGTAATGCTCTTTAGAAACAAAAAATGCATTGCAGTTTGTGCTCTGAAGATTCTGGTATGCATCAAACCATTCTTGGCAGCTTTACTGATAAATATTTCTCTAGCAGAAATAAAAAAGGTGGTGTTTATTGTGTATAAAGATAGTTTTAACATGCTATCTTTTGCAGGGAGACTGAGAAAGGATTTTTTGGGGAATTGTTTTGGTGTAGTGTTTTTTTCTTCATTGTTTTCAGTTGGAATTAGTCTGGACCAGATAAAATTATAAGCTAAATTTAGGAATTATATATAACTTCAATATTTAATACTTAAACAAAATGCCAATTCTAACATGCAGTGAGTTTGTGTTTAAATATAAGTGCGTATATGTATAAATGTAGAGTTCAGGTATTGGAACATTCATGAGTGTAACAATTAAAGTTCTGTGTTTATGAGTAAAGGAGTTTTACTGGCTAATACACTCCGGCAACTAATTTTAAAAACCTTTTTTAAATCTAGAGGGTTTTTTTCAGTCAGAAATAGTTGTATGCAACTATGTAATAAGTATATTTAAAGATTAATTTTTGAAACACTGTATTTCTTTAGTCTAAATTTGTCATTCTGTGCTCTAGCTTCTTGGCAGTTTAGTAGGTAACCACACTTAGTAGTGTTACTGTTACCTTAAAAACTATTTCTTAACATGTAGTCCAGTGTTAATTTTTCTTGCATGATGATGCACAAGCATTGGCAGCCTGCAGCTTTATGGGCAGAAAGGGGAAAAAAAAAGGAGGAAAGTACCTAGGTCTGCTTTTTTTCCCCCACAACCTTTCTTACATGCTTCTGTTGGTACTATTAACTAGCACTGTTTGTAGCTGGATTCTGAATAGTAAAATGTGGGAGCACATATTGTGGTATCTCGGTAGTCTTCCAGTGTAACAGATACAAGTGACACATGATGTTCTAAGTAGTTGTGAAGTATTTTACAATTTTTTGTTAGATTTTAAATTTGATTGAATTGTAAATGTCTGCATTTTCAAATTAACTAAAACATAGTAATAGTACAAGGAAAAAAGCACATGACTGTTTTATATTCAAAGTATAATGTTTGAGCACTAATTGCTTATTGATCAGAGTTTTGATTTTAAGTAATTAATCATAGTTTATCTGTCAAGGTAGAGCAAAGGTCTGAGTTCAGGAGGCAGCTGATGTTCTGATCAACTCTACAAAGACAAGACTTCCTTAAAAACATTAAAGGTATCAAACTGAATCAATAATGCTGTCTTAAAAATTTGGTAAAGGATTTATCTGTCTGGGAGGAACAGTAGAAGGGAAGGGGAAGGGCATGGAGTTAATTTTGCTATTTCCCTTCTTGGATCATCTCTCCCAGTTTTCATCTATTTGCCTAGGCTTTTGTGAATGGAATGTAAGAGGAAGAGAGACCTGGAAAAGTAGTGTTTTCAGGTTCCGGTGGTTCTTCAAGGAAAAAGAAGAGTTTGCTGAGTGCATGAATATTTCCATTTGTTAGCAGTTGGTAAAATAGCTCTCCTTTCATTAAGGTCACTCAAGAGTAATTTCTAGCAGACCTATACTAACGGGAAGCTAAAATATAGCACTGTTTAGTTTAAAGTTTGAAAGTGATCTTACCTTAAACAGTACATATCTGAATTTTGCTTCTATTCTAGACTTCACAGTTTTTAACCTATTGTGATATCTTATACTTTCTGTACCTAAATTTAGGGCAGCGTTGCCATGTTCTGTTTCATTATTTTTTAATCTAATTTTTCCATGTTTCACAAAAGCATTGCTTTTAAGCAGTTGTTAGAATGCTGCACATGCTGGTACTAAGCAGTTGTCTCAGTAGTTAGAAGAATGTAAAATTTCTGTATATAGAATTAGATCTTCATTTGTGTAATCATTTTATTATTATGTGTAAATTTTAGAATTTTTAAAATGCAAGTTGTGAAAGGTCACAAAAACTTTGCTTGTGTTTGTTCAGACTTGGTCAACATTTTCATAAGTTTCAGTTATATGATTCTATCTTTTCCTACAAGCTACGAGTAGCATTTGTAAATCACAATTTTAATTGGTGTCTTCCTTTTCCTCCTTGTTGTGGAAAAGTGGCTTTGTCCCTTTATTGCATATTTCTCAAGCTCATTCCAGAGATAGAGTTGTCAATTTTTCTAAGATCTTATAGGAGAGAAACACTGTGCCAGTCAGGATAGATACTGATCTGCTTTGTCACAGCAGTGTTAGAAGGGATGATGTGAAGTCCATTCTGCAGAGGTAAATAAGAGGCACAGTTTGGGAAATTAATTTTCTTCTCAATGCTCAATCTGAGAAGACTAAAAAATCTTAGCTTTTTTCTGAAATCTTTAGAATATAGGTCTTTGAAAACAGAACATCCACTGCAGTCTCTTAAGTTTACTGTTTGTGTGAATCTCAAATTAGGCATGAAAAATTGAAGACAACATATTGGTTCCTGTGAAAATTTTCAGTTCATGCTGCATAGCAATTACTCAGAAATTAAGACTTTTTCTTCAGGGAAGAGAAAAGAAGCGACATATTTCATTTCTTTGATACCGACTTTTCCTTCAACTGTGTATGTTGTTCTCTGTACATCTTCAAGATTCTGGAGAAGTATTACTCCTGCTGTTCCTAATTCTTTTTTTCTGGATGGATTTGCAAAATATGCAAGAATTTGCAACAGTTTTCTTTTAAATTCCTGGAGCCTAAATAAACTACTTAAGCAAAACCACAGATTCTGTTGCATGTTAGAATGATAAACTTCACATGATTCATCACCCAAGTTAAGAAGTTTTTGATCAACTCTATAGTTCTTTGTTCTTGGTTTAACAGGGTTAATGAAAGTTATGTGTACAGAGCACTGTCAATAGGTTTCAGTGGGCATGGCCCATTTTCTTTGTTTTATCCACCCTTGAACTACTGAGCTGCTTTCAAGCATCTATTTCTTCCTGTTCCTCAATTTTGATTCTTTTTTTTCATGAGGCTTCTCGTTTGAGTTGGCCTCCCCTATTCCACTTTCTGTGTCAAAGCTTCAGGTTATGGAGGAAGGCCCAATAAATCCCTGTAGTCGTGTTCACTTAGTCCTGTGCAAAATTAATAGCATCAGGGGTTTTAAAAGTAGGTTTAATCAAATTCAGGGAGAATGGAATTTTCAGAAATACTGGCTAGAATTTCTGAATTCTAGAAATTTAGACATTTTAACCAAGTGATAACTTAGTCTGAACATGCAGAACTGATTTTCTTTCCCCATGTCCAAACTGAGCTTCCAAAATGTGTGACTTGGGATGGATTTTCACAGATTGACAAAAAAACCACTTCTGACATAAATGAGAAAAGCATTAATTTTGGCTTTATCATGGACTTTTTATATATGATTTTGTTTTATGTCATAGTCATAAATGGATGTTCTGGTGAATTTCACCTTTTCGATGTAGAATTATTGTGAAGGTGCTCAGCTTAGAAAGATTCATCCTAAAAAGTTATTTTTGGCAACACTGTAGGCAACTTAAAGCTGATCGTTTAATGAGAAATGTCAAACAACAAAGAAATTCACCCACCAAAGCACTCTGGGTTTTATTCTCTGAGTGAGGCTCTTTTTTGAAAGTTAGACTAATTTCTTAAAGTCTTTGGAATTGTAGCTTCTTCTCGAAATTGCTGAGATAAACAGAACAAGCATTTTGTTTTAAAACACTTGAGTGGTTAAATATTGTTGTGGATTAAATGAAAATTTCCTAATTCCTTGTTGAAAGTTGCTGCTTCATTCTGCTGAAGTATCTTGCTTTGTGAAAGAGATGTGTTAAAAGCGTTAATGAATTAACATGGAGGTCGTTAGTGTTACTCCTGTTTACTGCATGACCTTAACATTTGTAAAGGGTTAACAAACTACTTATGTATTAACTGATTGTTAGCATGTTAACAGATGGCTTATAAGCAAATCTAATGTCATCTATTGATGTGCTTAGTAAGTGTTAAGGTGTGTAATAACCAAGTGTGTAAAATGTTTATAGCATAGTTTGTGGGTTTGAAATTTTTTAAAACTACTTACAAAGATAACTTCTAGTTTTAAGTCATGATGCCCACAACAGTCTGACCTAATTATTTCACCTCGCTAAAGTATTCTCTCCAGGATCATATTGTTTCTTCCTGTGACAATTAAAAAACAAAATTGAGAACAGTGAGACCTCTGATAGTAAGTGAAAGGGTTTTTCTTAAAACTCACAAAGCCTGAAGTAGCAGCTGACTGTGTAGCAGGAAGACTAAGAAAGAACAAGAGAGTAGAGGAAACAAAAGTCAGGACCAAGTAAAAGTAGGACTTTTATAGTACAGAATGGAAGGGGAGTAGGACTTTTATAGTGCAGAATGGAAGGGGAGCTGTGGCATTTTCAAATATGGCAATGCAGCATGACAATATACCCGTGCACTTTCTGCGGATGAGAATTTCTGCAAATAAAATCTTGAAAAGTTTGGACCAGATTCAACATTTAGTAGTGAGGGTCCTCAGGTGGGTGGCTCCTGCTACTTTTGGCTGCTAATAAGTGAAGCTGTACCTGTGACTTCTGAGTAAAAAAAATCAGCCATAATTGTCAGCAGATTTTACAGGTGATGTTTTGATGTAAGTTTCTGCAGACAGTCTCACCTCCCTTGTGTAAACAGAAACACACTCTTCTGACATGGTTTTACAAAGTAGTAGATTACTTATATAACCATTTTTTCTTGCTAGGCAAGGGAGAAGTATGGAATGTTGTGTATGCCATTCAAAACTACTTGAAAATGGATTGTAGTAAATTTTACAGGTTTTTTGAAAGGCTTCACTTTTGTATAGGAACTGGAAAGTTTTCTTGCAAATTATTTTGCTCACACAGTAGCTTTATTTGAATATAAACTTGAACTGGTGAATGTCTCAAAATGTGGCTCAGTCCTTGGCTCCACTGGACATGAAGAGTAAGGAGAATTAATTTAAAAGAACAAACACAGTAAAAATAACTTTTTTTATGAATATAGGCATGCATAGATGCAAAAGGCAACCATATGAAATGCACAGTTTTTCATACAACCTATAATTTTGTTCACCTTTTCACACATAACATTTATATTTGTGGTTTATAGTTGTCCAGAAATCAACTAAAAAACTCCAGTATTTTTATTTTCTGTGTCATTCTGTCCTACTTTATGGTGAAGATTGAATTCTTGACATCATGACCTTGTAGTTAGTGCTATCAGTCTGCTTTGCTGCAATTCTTCAGCTCTTTTTGTATGATGAACTTATCTCTTCTGGGTTGACGATCTCTTGTAAATATTATTATTATGTTTCTACTTTAATAACCAACGTTGCTTATTTCAAGTATCTCAAGTGATCTCAATGAAACTGGTCTCAAGATTTGCCCTTAAGAAACTGTATTATTCACATTTCTTTAGCAGATTCTGTTGAACACTAGCAGTTCTTTCCTATTTTGCCATTTTCTTTCTTACCTCAATTGCACTGGTTACTTTTTTGTCTCCATTTATGTGGTTACTTTGCCTGTAGCAGCATGTGAAATACTCTGTGGCAGTCCTCGTTAGATCAGCCATTTCCTAATCTTTCAAGAAGCAGGAATCACCTTTTCCAGGGTATTGTGTCAATAATGCACAATGCTACATTAGTTCTGCACTGTGCTTTGTAAGAGACGAAATCCTTGAATTTCAGTCATAAAAGCTAGAAACAGTGTTTTGTCATCTGTAGTTTCATATCCTGCTTCAGTTATTGCAGTTCTTTCATTTTTATTTTGCTGGTCAGATATACACAGTACTGACATTGTTACTTGGACTAGCTTTAGTGGGTTCCACTGAAGGCCTTACTGACTCTGGCTCCTTTTGATTATGATGTTGCCATGCTCCTCATCGGTTACTCAGTTGGATAGATGATATTGCTTTCTCTTACTATTTGTCTGTCTTCTCTATTTACCCCTGTTTACCTGATTTTCCTCTATGAATGTGAAGAGCTGTTATGGAGGCTACATTATTTTCTCCTGACTTTTGGTGTTTTTAAATTTTTTTCTCAGTCTTGGTAGACTTTTTCTAGACATTTGTTGTCCAAGGAATTCATGCTGACCTTCTTACAGTTTCCCTGAATATATGTAAGTGGCTGAACATCCTGATTCTTTCCTTGTAGCAACATTTTCTTAAGGTGCCTGTCAGTTTTTGTTACGCTGTGCAAAAAAGAAAAAGGAGAATTCTGTTGCAAATCAGGTAGGCTTTTATCTCAAGACATTTTTCCTGTCTGGAGCAATCTTTACTAAATTTGCCATGTGCTAATCAGTTTAGCTCTTATGATGTAAAAGGAAAGTGCTTTTCCTGCTCCTATGAATATGGTTTTCAATTTCTGCTTAAAGAAGGTGTCCTTTTGGTTAATTGGCTGTTCACACTTGTACTTGTGTCTTGTAAGTGATTTCTGAATTATTTTAATTAAATCCAAATGTGCAGCAGTAATTTGAATGCATAACACCTACCTACCTACCTGACAACAGAACTGCTCATGGCCTCTTCTTATCTAAGGGGGCGAATTTTTTATTCTGGTTATTTTAAAGAATTTTAATGTAAGTGTTCAGGCATTTTATACATGATATAGTTAGTTATTCTTTTCCTCATATCCTCTACGCCTTTAAGCCCCTTAGGCAGTAAAAGATGGAAGTATGCATAGCGTGATTCAGTTACTATTTTAATATATTATCATGTGAAGGTAGTATATTTAATAAATTCATTCTGAATTTGTTATTAAATTGAACTTTTTTTTCATATGTGGGATGATTCAGTACTTGCCACTGGAAAAATTCCTTTGTTTATAAAATTTAATCTGAAATGGAATTGCTTGCATATAATTGATATGAAGAGTTGTTTCTAATTAAAACATAATTTTGGACTGGGATTTTTTTTGCTCTGCTTCTGTCCTTCCTTCCTCTAAGTGGAGCTTGATGTTACAAGTGGTCTTTGGATTGCTACTGTCTGCTGTTTTCTATCTGTTCAATTGTGTATATGCAGCCTTTGGTAATTTTGCTGATGATCAAATACGTAATAGCAAATATTTTTAAATTAGAGTTTCTAACATAAAGACACTTTAGGAAAGGGTTTGCCTGGTATCTCACTGGCTATACAGGAGTCTTCAGCTCATGTTTAGAAATAGATGCACAGCTTGGGAAAGCCTGTAGTTCTATTTCCCTTACATGAAGGTGTCTGAGGCAGTTTGGGATTCTATGATTGATTATGTCCTTGATAAAGCCCCAGGATGGGCAAGAGTTGCTACCTGACTATTCTCAATCCCCTTAGGAAGAAGGAGACAGAGTGAGTTGTTGTGTGCCACAATTTATCATGCATATTAATCATGCTATATAATAGTATAAAGTTAGGACTTGGGTAGTTCACATGAGTAATTGGTGAGTAATTAGTAATTAAAAGTATATTGCAACTAATAGGTTAAATTTTTTCTTTAAATCCTGCTGGATGCAAAGTGACATGACACTGCTAAGGTGACATCACCTCCTTGTCTTCTCTGGGAGCTGTTTCTCATTGCCAGTGTTTCTGGCCTGCTTTAGGCCTATGAGTAAATATTGGTGAATAGCCCCAGTTCCCCCCCAGGCCAACAATCCCCACTGTACCATTTCCTCTTCTGAAATGGAACATGACTTGTCCTCTCTAAGGGCAGTTGTCCAGACCTGTAGGTGAGGATCTTGTCCCCTGTGAGCAGATGAAATGTGGTATCTCTCTTTTGTTGAAATAGCTACTGGAGTTCTGGCACCTACAAGATTTTTGTCAGGAGGCACTATTTCCTGAGCACAGCGGAAATGGAACAGGAGTGTGACATGGAGTGTGCCAGTTAGATGTTCTCTTAGTCACATTTTTCTTAAAAGCTCTGTGATTTAGGGTGAGAGACAGTATTTTATTTGTCATCAGGTTTAAACATTTCAGTGACACTTTTTTTCCCCTCTTACCAATATATTCCTTGTCACTGATGATCAGTAACTGTAGACAAAACCACTGTTTCAGAGAAATCCTTGAGTCTCCTTTGCTTGGTGGCCATAGTAAATGAAGCTACTGGGCAATGGTGCTGAGAGATCTGTTTGACAGTGATTACTTGTGTTCTTTTCTATCTCCCATTTTGTCTCGTTAGGCTTTCATACCACAGACAGACTGTAAATCTTTGAGACAATAGCTTCCTTTTACAACATGTCTCTACTGTCTTTTACATTGTGGTCCAGCCTGCAAAATGGGATTATTCTGATCCTTTCACATTGTAGCATCCCCAGTACTCCCTCCTCCTTTGCATCTCTGCAGTGCTTTCATTTTGTGATTTGAGGTTTGCACTTGTGCTGATTGCAAGGAGTTCTTAGGTCAATGTTACTTCTTCCTTGCTATGGGACACAGGCAACATTCTACTGAACAGAGAGGTAGAAGCCCAAAGGTAACTTATCAGTGCTGAACTCTTGCCCAGCAGGCCAATGAAGCAGTTAAATTATGTCATTTTAATAGCTTAAGGGTATAATGAATGGGCTTGTAAATTCTACTGCTGACATATTTTTTTTTCCACTTGCTTGTTTTTGTGAATTGATGGTCATCTTGGATGTAACTACTTTAATCCTATATTTTACAAGTGTTAGAACTGTTTGTTACTGGAATCAGTAACTATAATAGAAAGTGGATGCATCAGCTTTTTGAGATGCATTCAGCAACAGGACTGATGAGCAGATTTTTATCTAAAGCATCACATTGAACAAAATATGACTAAACATAAATCCTGTCACTGAGTGCTCAGTCAGTTGTGCCATCTGCAGATCATTCCCTACAGTAGTGTAATGGCTGTAAAAAGAATAGATATTTTGTTGATGTTCTGATTTTTTTTTTGTTCTTTGTTGTGGGGTTTTTGTTTGGGTTTTTAAAATACGTTGTTCAACTGTTTTCATGGCAAAAGATGGTGCTTGAAATATTAATTGTATTATATGATCATATTTCTGTTTGCAAAGATGGAAGCAAGGTATAAGATGGTGTTCCCCATTGGAGCAGTTGACTCTTTGTGCTTGACTGTCGTTGAATGGAAAAATAACACTAGTGATCATGTAAATAATGTGCTTGGCATATTATAAAAACGTGTATTGGAAGAAGAACTAAGTTATCAGCTGTTTTTAGGAAAATGCAGGGTAAACGGAATTATTTTCTTCCCCCACTTTGCAAGCAAATATTGAATATTCAGAAATGTGACAGGATAGTCAAGTTTACTGAGTATGATGCCAAGTCATATAGCTATAAAGACTGAACTTTCTTCTAGATATTTTGAACATGTACATTAAGGGTGTGCAAAAAGGGAATCTCAGCTGCAAAGTAAAGGGACATTTGAACCAAATAATATAATCTTGTTCGTTTTTGTAATTCTATATAATACTGATTGTGATTGTATCTCTTAATATTTCTGTGCTTTTTTAGTTAATCTGAAAATAAAAATTACAAACATTTCACTAAAAGATTTTAGAACTCAGAATTTATAAGGTGTTAAAGTTTGAATACAACTTTACCTTTCTTTGTGGAAAGATTGCTTGAGTAGGTCAAGTTTTCAAGGCTTTTGGATTCAGTCCGAGTTCTTGCATGTTAACTATAAAAGTTTATATAACACAGACAAGATGACTAAATACTAACCAGAGTTTTGAAATATTGTTTTTCAAATTACATGGAAAGGTTTCCATAATCTTTATACAGTTAGATATTGTTTTATATGCATATTAATCTTCCGTATTTTTCATAGAAGCCTTCTAAATAGGCTTTAAAAAATTCACCTTTTGCCCAATGAACTTCCGAACACCTATGAAAATAAAATGTGCTGGAGTTGGTCATGTTGAGAAAAAACAAATATATAAGAAGTTGATGTGTTCTGTGCACATTCCAAGAGCAACAATAACATAAGAAAACATTGCCCAATTTGTTCCAGTAAAGGAACACAATAAATCCACCTTATTTTACTGCTACCCAAAATTAACTGGAAAGGTAAAAAAGAAAGTGTAATTCAAATAAAATTCCATTAAGACTTGATGTTAGTCGCTATGCCTCATTATGGGCATAGACAAATTTACCCTGTTGTTCCATCCTACAATTTTGTGTCTTCTTATTTGTTTTGGTTTATTTCATTTTTTTACTAAATCCAATATAAGGAAGAATTACTGAAATTTCTGGCTGTTCTAGTTCTGTGTGTATCTGCGTTGTCAGTCATGTCGTCGTTGGCAGCATTCCAGCACCAAGCTGCAAAGGAAGTAATGCTATTTACAATTTTTTTTATTCTTTTGTACAGTGATAATTTTACTTTACCATGTGACCATATTCCTCAGATTTCCTATATTTTGGAAGACATTTTTTTAACTTCCCTGAGAATGAAAGTGGGATTGCATCCCACCTGAAGCTGTGAGAAGTGAAGGACTGCTCAGTGAGCATTTAGAGCATGCTGTATGTGATCATTCATGTGCACCATCATGGCATGTTGAGCATGTCCCAGGCTAAACTTCGGAATCCTTTTTTTTTTTTTGCAGTTGTTGGTTTTGCTGTTTTGAATTGAGATACTGAAACAAGACAAACTTGTTTTCCTTGTGTTTTTAGTAATTACCTGTGCTGCAGGTGCTAGAACAGAGTGAGTGAGCCCTGTTTGAAACAGTGCTGGCACTTTACCCTGTATTTATTCAAAGCTGTGCTTCCATTGACTTTCGTTGGCAATGCTTAGCAATCCTGTCCGGCCAAATCCAGATTTATGGATAAATAAAATAACACAGCAGTGACCCCTGTGAAGAAGTTTGCATTGATAGGAAAGTTGTTTAAGCCATAAGAGTTTTAGCTGTTCCCTAGATCTCATTGTTCTGATCAAAATACTACGTGTAATGTCGCAGGCTCTGATGACTCCTGGGAGCCTCACTGGAGTTGTGGTGTTCTGGAAACAGTTAATATTTCTGTAAGTCGAAGCCATCTTGTTGCTCAGCAGAGTTGGGTTGTGTTGTGCCACATACTGGTGCAGAAAGCTGAAAAATCTAGGGCAGCATGAAAATGAAGAACCCTGAAATAAATTACTGAAACTGAGATAGCGTTCAGAATATAGGAAGCTTAGTAGGAAGTCAGTGAACTGAAATATGTAGGCCCAGGGAAATGTGTCTTTGGGAGGGTCCAGATACCTAAGGATTTGTTGCTTGCACAGTAAAAAATATGCAGATGAGGGGTGTCTCTCAACTCCACGTGTATTTTATGCTATAGATATAGATGACCATGCCAACAAGGATTTAACACATGCAACCGTGTGTTTCATGGTTAAGGATTCTGAGTATAGATGATAGCTGGGCTTGGGCACCACGAGTTAGATTGCTGACATGCATTCTTAGGGCAAAACTTGTCACTTTTTAACTGTACTTTAATAATTAATGGTCAAGTGGCTTTTCTGCCATAATCCTCTGCAGAGTCAGAAGAAAATGATACAGCATCAGGTTTTGGAGCAAGGTGCATGTTCTCCATGTCTCTGCCATGGGATAGGTCAGTCATTTCCTTTTTTAGTTCATTAGTTCCAATTACGTTGGGCTACCTGTTCAAGCTGAGAGAGTTAATCAGAGGAAATCAGGCTGTATTAAGATCCACTTCTCAAATGTTATGGTCCTAGCTGTGGATTTGATCTTGACATTGTCATTTGTGATGTAGTCGTATATTTTTTTCTCATTCTTTATCTTTCCCTCTCAGCAGTAAAGACATGGTTTGTGTATCTACTGGGAGGGACCTGAAGTAGTACTGGGTATGCCCTGCCCTTACATGCCCCTGCTGTGAGTCTGAAGGGAGCAGAACAAAGCCTACCATGTTACAGGGTACAACAAATGGGGAAAAGTTCTTTTTATTTCAAATGTTACAAATGTGTCAGTACTTCAGTACTGCTAAGTAATATTTGTTTCATAAATAAGATAACTTTCAAAATTACTTTTGCCTTCCTGGAATTTGCTGATGCACTTATTACAACACAGCCATCTCCTGGAGTAAGCGACACAGGCAGCTGTCCTAGAGATAAACAGGCCTCTTCAAAGCACGGTTTTGATTCATTCCTAGAGCTTATTCATTATGTGTGTTGGAAGGAGAATGGAGACTTCTGAATAATTATCATGGCTGTTTAATTAAAGACTAGCATAATACATATGCAAAAGTGTAAGATTCAGATAAAATGCACATAGTTTTATTTTCTCATTTTATTTTAGTGTATTGACTCTGCAGTTATTTTTGGTAGTTGCTCTTTGGTTTTGATTTTTTTTAAATTAAAAGATTATAGACACTGTGTTATGTGACATTTTTTATCAGACTTACAAGTAAGATATTTAGAGGTAGAAAGTTGAGACCCAGCTCCAACTAAAGGTCCATTTCACTTTGTGATCCTTCAAAATCTGATCCTGATATGCATTTGTGATTTTTCACTATATTAATGTCCACTTTGAGCAAGTCCATGGCATGGATGAATGTATGAACAGCCGTGAAGGGCTGGGATTTAAAGTTTTGGGACCCATCTCTTCTCTAAGAGCTCTTATTACTAAACTGTTTTTCTTTCTTTCAAGTCTGGAGAATTCTGAGAACTGAAATAACGCTGCCATATACACCAGCAGCTAATAGGGAAGGAACTGCTGTCTGCACACAGCAGAAATACAATCCTACATGGGCAGGCTGGACTTAATCTTTTGCTGACTTAATGATTATTGTGTAGCCAAAGGCAGTGCCTGGTAGCTGGAGATTTCTCTTTTATTCATAATGCAGTTTATCTAAGTAGGTCTTAAGAGCCTTGTCTTCTATAAGAAGATATCCCAGCAAATCTTCCAGACTGGCTGGATTTTAAAACTTCTTTTCCAAGTTATTTATTATGCTTTATCACTCTGTATTTTGTATCTATTTTGATTTTAGTTCATGGTCCTGGTCCCAAAACTTTCTTGCAAGGTTCTCATGTGCTGCTAAGGACCTTTATGAATTGTTTATGTTGTTGGGATTGTTTGGCAGTAGATTGGTGGCCTATGGAAACAGTGCAAAAGGCAAATCCAGGAGCTGGAACAGTATCAGCTCACAAAACCAGGAGAACCTGTTCATGCTGAGAAATGGGGAAACACATAATTGTGTGTGTGTGTGCAGAAGCACCAGTCATCTTGGAACAAATTGCTGAATTTAGAAAGCAGTTTTCAAATCTGCTGAGTACAAATGAGTTGCTACCGAAGTGAAAGCTACTGAGAAAAATGGTAATAGCCCTTTTATTTAGGAGCTAGAATGTTAGCCCTTACTTGTGTTTTATCACCCACACTGCAAAGTCTGTAGTCAGCATCCATTATACTTATGCACTGCCACAGCATACTCGTAAAATCTGTTGCGTCTAAAATTTCTTTTACTAGATATATCTTGCTCAAGTGCTATAATGGGAAGTGTTATAATTGCCTGGTAAAGGGTTTTGATTAAATTGATCTGCCTGTGTCCAATGTAGGTCTGGTTTTATCTTGAAAATATATTGCAGGTTTGTGTGCCCCTTAAAAGGTTAGGTCAGATGCAGCATTCTAACAAGCCTGCCCTGCATAGCCTTGCTGCCATGCTACGATTTTTTTTTCCCTTTTTCCACTTGTGTCCATGTGCACAGCTCCTTGGCAGGTTACAGAACAAAGCAGGACCTCCCAGGGATTTGCTGCTATAGTAGCACAGTTAAAATATAACATACACATGTTAATAAAGGGCAATTATATTCAATTTGTAGGCTGTGTCCTCTTCTGAACTCACACCTTCTGACCTCTTAGACTGTAATCTCAGGAATTTTTGAAGCTGGAATAAACTACCATTGTGGCAAAAGCAGCAGTCCTGCCCTTTTGCTCGCCTGCCAGGGTTGGTTTTGCCAGCTCAGCTCTGCTATGTGGCTGTATTGTAAACCAGATCAGGGCACACATCTGACTGAAGAATACTTCCTTACCCCTATTTAGGATATAAGCTATATCTTTGCATTCATATTTTCTCTTCAAAAGGATGTTGTAGCTGGGTATTGAAGCATCTGACCTCTTCACTTACATGCGGTACATGTATCTAAAAGATGCAAATAGAAAAAGCCAACAAAAATTCTTGCTTTGAAGGAATGATATAAATTCTATTTAATCAATTTACTAATACATCACTAGAATGGGTTTTTTCATCAAAGTTAGTGTTTTTTTCTTTTCAATTTACCCTTGCATTTTTTTTTAAGGAAGTGATTATGAAATAGAACAAACTCTTCTCTACCAATGCATATTACTAAGAACTGTTTTTTTTAACCAAATAAAGTTTTATTTTTTTGGAAAAAAACCCCAACCTCATTTTGTCCGAAAACATTTTGGATGTTTTTGGTTTTTTTGAGGGTTTTTTTTTTATTCCCTAGGATCTACTTTGGATTTGCTGGACATACATTTTATTTTATGTTTCAATGTATTGATCCATTTGGATAGGTGAGCAAGTACTCTTTTAAATACAGTGTACAAATGATAGAATTCTAAGCAGCTGTAGAAAAGAATCATCAACAAAGAGAATTGAAAATGAGTGAGCTCATTTGAACTTCAGTACTTAGTATAGCTTCTAACAGAAATCAAGTGTTATTCTTCGAACATCATGTTTGACTGTCAGAAATGATCAATAGATTAAATAAATGTGTATAGAAAATAATGGTAGTCCACTTATAGAAAAGACAACATTAGCACGTTGGATAAGGAAAATTGGGTCTTCAGTTTAGAGTAGGCACTGGGGGAACATGAGATTTTTGACAATAAGGTTATCTGTATTTAGGAGTTTTCTGTAACAGCAAGCTTTTAATGATGTGTATTTATTTTAATTCCAGAACAGGAATATTAAAAGAAAGCTTAATTTATACCAGTATTCTCTCCTTTAGTTATATTTAAAGACAACCTAAGAACAGGATGGTTCAAGAGAAATAATATTTATTAAGACAGAATTTTATTACCTTTTCGATGGGTACTGCTTTTTCTCTGAGGATTTTAAATACTAGTTTTGCAAGCAAGAATATCTTATAGTAACCAGCATGTGAAAAACATTGTTCCTGGAATTTTGGGAGCATATTACAACAAAGGTTTCAGTTTGCAGGGTTGAATGTTATACCACTCTTTATCAATTGTAACATAATATAGTATACAACAATCCCCCTTTTTTTTAATGATAGTGATGAGAGTAGGCAAACAAATTTTTTTTAGCAACAGGGTGACTACAAGGGGCCCTTCTGTTATGCTATTTTATGGTGCACAGTACTCTGGATACATGGGCATTGGCAGATTGTTTCCTCCATGGAATTGTTCCTGACCTTTGCAATTGGTTGTTCTAGTAGGCCTGCTAAAGATTGATTCTGGGTTTTGTTTTTCTTTTCTTTTTCCCTTTTACTTAACAAAAGCAGAAGCAGAACTACAGTGAATTTAAAATGGGAGGTTGAAACAATACAGACCAGCCCTTGCTCAGCTTTTTGAGTGCCCTACAGTGGAAGTGTTATCCTAGCTTGCCTCTATTTTTTCTTGCACCTAGTGTACTGTCCTTAAACATGTCTGGTTAATGTTAGACATTTGAAGAATTAATTGGTGCTTTCTGGCACAAAGGTGCCTGCTGGTATCTTGAGCATTGCTTGCTTCTGCTCTGCTATTAAGGTAGCACAGTGACAGAAAGCAGATGATGAAGCTGTAAACCAAGTATCTCTGAAACAATTCCATTTCTCCAGTGTAAGCATTAATACTGCTTTATTTCTAAGTTCTTATTTAAATGACAATGTTTAGAATTAGCTGTTGCTTATATGTATATTTTTAGAAATACTTAAATGCTCTTTGCATAGCTGTACTGGTGAAAACAGCAGTTGCAAAATGAAGGGTATTATTTTAAACAACTGTAGATATAGTCATAAATTTTTATTTTTTTTCTTATAGAAAGTTCTATCAAGAAGAAATGTAGAATTGGATGCTGGAATTTATATAACAAGAAATGAGCCTATGTTATAAAATTAAGTTTTTCAATAACACTTGTCTTTTCTTCGTTTTTTTTCCTTTTTTCTAGGACCGGAATAGGCCCTATGACACTTTTAACTTGCACTCTTTGGAAAATTCCTTAATGGATATGATAAGGACTGATCATGAGCCTCTGAAAGGTAAACACTACCCTCCCAGTGGCCCACCAATGAGTTTCGCTGATATAATGTGGAGGAATCATTTTACAGGTTAGGAATATTCATATGTCCATGCTTGCTTGGTGTTTAAACAAAAATCAGCTTTTCAGTATTTCTATACATTTTTTATTAATGAATGAGTTTCCAGTTTTGTGAAATTTCTGTTTTCCCATCTTAAGATAAACTTCTCTACTAGGAAGATAAGGTGAAATGTGTATCCATTTATTGTAAGTGTACAGTCATAGTATTATCTGACTGGCATATCTGAAACATGGGATTTTGTATCAACAAATTGTAGAGTAAGATCTCTTGCTGCAGTCACTTCAAAAAATGTTTCATGCAACTGGAGTCCAACTGTTGTGTTTATCATCTTTTTCAAAGGTTATACTTAAGTGTGGATTATCAGCTAGGATGCACTGGTCCTAAACCAACCACCATATCAAGGTTATTCTCTGTAGTTATTTCAGGTTTCTTTTAAACAAATTTATCTTTATTTGGATTTCAAATTGTTAGGGAGAGCCAAAAGATATTAGATATTGTTAGGTGCTGGGAAAGTTTTGATTATTTATCCTGTTAAACTCTGTTTGTTCTACCGGGTGTTGGCGTTAGGGATGAAACCATTTGTAATACTTGGCTGATAGTATAGTAAAAGGTGTGGCAGCATTTCATTGAATTCCTGATCAACCTGCACCCTCCTTTGTCTTTATCTTTCATTGGTTGTGTTTAAAAATAGGTACACATTCTTGCTGATATGCGTTCTTTCTGACTTTTAAGACTGAGGATAGTTGTAAGCCATATACCAAGGAAGTATTGAACAAGAAATGATTCCCAAATACTAAGAAGTCAGAACACAAAGAAGAAATTTAGTTGTGTATAGCACTTCCTATGCTAATGCTTATATACATGTTTTTTGATGTCATGACTGCCTCATTTACTCTCCTCTCCATTTGTAAAAATATTTTTTCTTGGTCAAAAATATTGTGCCTTTTTTGCCATCTCTTCTGGGTACAGATTTTATTCACAACCCAACCACACTGGCTTCTGTACCAGTGGTAACAGTGTACCACTGTTATCTTGAAATTTGCTGTGCCATAGCCTTCATGTGTCTTTAACCATTGTTCATCTGTCTAAAATGGCAAGGAATACAGTCTCATGTCTATTCTGATCATAAACTTCTGAAATAAGGGTTAAAGTTGAACTTAAAAAACCAAGCTCAACAAAATTGACATTTCTACTGGATATATGTTTCATGTGGCTGGCATTAGAACATTAAATAAAATTCAGATTGCTAGTAAATACAGTTAAGTATTTATTGTATCTTGTTAGATTAATGGTAATTTAGCTAAAACTCTCATGATTTTTATGGGGTTTTTCAGTATTAATTTATAGATATAAATAGAGACTAATTTTTTAAAAGTGAATTTTCACATGAATCTGAGTGTGGAAAAACTGAAGAAGATGGGGTTAGAAATTGGATTGGATATTAATTATTGAAGTTGGATATTTTGTAAAGTTTAAATTGATCTTTTCCATTTGCCAATGGGACCATTACCTTTATTTTTGCTCTAACAAAGGCTTCTGTCTCAGACTGGATGTGGTCTTTCTAAGTATTTCATTTTCTCATTCAGTGCTTCTCACCCATTTTGGCCTTACTCCCTTGCCAGTGAGCTCACTTCCAGTCAGCAGCTGTTGGAGAAGTCTGCTTTTCTATTAGTTACCTCCCTGTGTCTCTGCCTATGGGTTTTTTCCCCCAATGATACTGTTGCTTTCCCTGTGTTTCTTTTTTCTCTTCCATCTAAGTACAGGGCTGACTTTGCCAGCCCCCAGCCTTGCCCGGGCCTCGTGTGCACTTTCCCTGCTCCTGTTTTCACACTGCAGTGTGGCTGGGAATATTTGTAGGAGCGGCTCTTTCAGGACATGTTCATTCTCCCTTGCGAGAGGTGTTGCCTTCCTCTGTGTTAAACAGATCTATGTTGCTATTTTAGCTGAATCCTCTTCCTTAAAACCATTCTTCTGCAAAAACTGATTCAGTCCTGACATCACTTTCTTACTGCATTTTTGCTGTTTCTTTTTCTGTGAAAACTGCTCTTGACTCTTTTCCTGTACATCCCACTACTTCTTCTCTGCAAAGGTGCAGAAGGTTTTCAGCTGCTGTCCTTCTCTGCACCTTCCTCACATTTCACTTTGTTGTCTTCTACACTCACTTGCTTTTTCTTATTTTTTCCTCTGACTCTCCTCCTTAAGGTAGCAGGACATTTTAGTCTGTTACCACATTCAGAAAATAAGTGATCAGTTCTGCTTGCTTTGGCTTGCTCTTAAGTCATTGCCAAATTTTCGAGTTTTGTCACCTTGAAGCTTTTTTAATATATTGGTTATGTACTTCAGCTTAATTTTTTCAGTTCCTTTTAGACAAACTCGTGTGAATGCCTCTTGTGTGAAATTTCTGGAATATTAACTTAACCAACCCTCTGAGCTAGTTCCTCTTAATTTTACCAGCTCTGTAGTTCATAGTAAACTGTTTATTCCCTTTAAATCTTTACTTCATCTTGCATCTGATTGTCCTCTCTTAGGTTTATGCACTATTTCTTCTATAGATACAAAAACCTACATTAAAAATATCTAATATCTAATTTAAAATAAAAGCACTTTCAAATGACTTTTTAAAATTGGTCTTCTTTTGGTAAATGAGCCCTTTTTTCTCAAACAATCGCAGCTAGCAGAGCTTGCAGGTCAGTTTGCCATACATTTACTATCCAAATTTTTAAGTGGAAAGTATGAAAAGGGTGAGGACCAAAATCCTCTGATTTTGAAAATACAGGAAGATTTGATTCTAGAAAAAATTATATATTTCTTGGGGCCTCCAATGCATGTTACAGAGCCAGTGGAGCTGTTTCAGGATCATTTCAACCTGCTGCTGCCAGAAAATACTTACTTTTACAAGTACAGTCTGTATATGTATTAATGAGTAAAATATTGCAAGCGGTTTATCTGAAGTTTGAAACTTTGCTTGGAACATCATCCTTCTTGGCATATGTGCCCTTCATGTCCCAGCAGATACTTGGAACAAAAAATAATTCTCTTAGGTATGGAACGAGAGTTCTCAATTAGAATGTGGGTGGGAAGATTAACCATAAAAGATTCTGATGGGAAGACCAGATTGAAATGCTTCTGGGGTATTTTGTTCTTGTTTTGGAGTCTGAGTTCCTCATGCTCTGTTTGGTTCAGAGGAGGTAGTGGAGAAGCTCAAGGTGAGAAAGGGAGAGTCTCTTGTTTGTAGTTGCTGAAGCTTCACACCCTTCTCAGTCTGAGGTATGGTCAGGCTTTGTCCTGTAGGCCATGGAAATTGAGTTTATTTCAACGTCACCAAAGCAGATCGCTTCTTTTAAAGCATGATCCACTTGACCTTGAGAGGACATGTGGTTAACTGACATTTTCTGGGGAGGGACTTTTTTATTGCTTTCAAGTGTGGAGCAGAGCAAATCTGACAGATTATTGGTGCAGCAGAAATTATCTGATCCTCACTCCTGCAATGTTGAGTTACTTACATTGAGCCAGTCTGATTGGCAGGCTGGCTTGGTGCTCTACAGTGAGGACAGCCAGGGTCACTCAATCACTCAGTTCTTTTTGTGTATTTCTTGCTGTAAAGGAGATTTGAAATCTAGCTCTGAGGTTTCTGGACCTAAATTACCAGCATATCCGTCTAAGTTGCATTTTATCATGAGCCCAGTCTTGGGAGAAGGTGCTCAGTGTCAGCTCTTTTTTTGTTTCTAAAACTGATTTCTTTTTCTCAGCTTTTCCTGCCAGATAAGGGGAATCCTTCTGTATGTTCCTGGCTTTCTGTCCTCATAGTCTGGGAACTGTGCAACTTGAAAAGTCATTTGCCATTTTCGTGCTTTGAGATTTAAGGAATGTAAATTAATTGAAAAGGAATTCTCATTTTTGTTTGTCCCAAGACCCTTTGGCAGACTTCACTACCTGCTTTCTCTACCATCAAGACCAGCTTCACCGTTTTTCTTTTCTTTCAGTCAATACTCATAAATACTTTCATTCTTTCAAGAGGAGGAAAAAAAAGAGGAAAAAGTTGAGTAAAGGAATTGTTAAGCTTCGCTTGGTTAATGACAAATTACAGTGTACAGCCCAGGGTATCTGGCTGCTCCCCATGTCAGTCATAACAAGGCCCCTTTGACAGAAATGTGCAGTATCTCTTAAGATGTTTTTCCTGAACAGTCTTACTTATTTTCTGAATGGCCAATAAAATATATTGTACACTACAAAACTATGAGTAGCAGTTTTGCTTTAATGAGGAAAGGTTGTATTTGCAGTGTTTTATAACCTTTTTTATTTACATTCTGCTTTGACTAAAGGTGTAGGGCAAAAGTAAATTATCAGAATGGCTATGGGTAGATGCCACTTATCACTGACCAGAACATTTCTTTCCTATATAAAAGTGTCTCCTGTCTGTGGTGTAATATATCACTGTTGCAATATGTTTATCCATGTCAAACTATTGCATTACAACACAAACAGAGGTATTCTGATCTATAAAAAATATTTTGATCAGAAGTAACTAGCAGCTGCCTTTGTTCTATTTTTAAATAATTAAATAAAATATTTCAGCTGTGTTAGATCATATGCTGTGCACATGTGCTCCTGACAGGTCAAGAAACTAAGTATAAAACTGAGGAAAGAAATCATGTCCTTTAGAGTATTTCTTTTAAATTTACTGTTACACTAGATAACAGTAATATTTGCTTTTTTATTCTAAATCAGAACAGAAACAAACTTTGTAATTTACAAATCCCCACCTAACAAAAATTAGGGGTTTTTTTAAAGTATCAGTGTGACACAACTTCAAATATAAATAATTGGAGACAGCACATGTACAGGGAGATTTCAAGACTAAGCTTTAATATACCTAATTTTAATGGATATCATACTGTGGAAAGATACACAAAGCATGTGTTGATTATGTTACAATATTTCAGTAGAGATCAAGATGTTGAATATAAATGTACAGCAGTTCACAGGCAGAAATAGCATTTGTGAGGAAACTTTTTATCTTGATTTTCAGTACTTAATGTCACCCATTTATTTGTGAAACACAAAACTGAAGTTACTGGGTTACTACTTTATAACCTTTGTAAAGACTCTATCAGGTCATATGAAAACTAAGCAAAATTTGGGATTTCTAGTTTACATTTAAATTACTCATATTTTTGACAGCCAAGTGTTTGAAGATTACATGCAACTTAAGACTGTTGTAATATATACAGAATAGACCTTCACTTTTCCACTTTGATTTCCATTCATTTCAGTACATGCCACCTGATTTTGTTCAGCTGTAAGTGTTCCTAAGCTTTTTGTAAGCAAAGCACTAAGTTTGCCACATGACCTAAGAAAAGTGAAGGTGAATGGATCATGTTTGTGTTTGCAGTCGGCAGCTGAACACAAAGGTCATGCAAATAGAACAAATGTTATCATCTCTGTGCTAGAAATGGTGCTACACTGTTGGAGCTTTTTGCAACACTTTCATTAGGAAAAAAATGTGCAGTGTACCAGCATTTCCCAAAATCTTGATGCTCATCAAACCCCTGTCTGTAAATGCTCATGGAAAATAGAGTGAGCAGACAGATGTGCTTGCACATGTATTTGTGTTTAAAATTAGGCCTCTCATGCTAATCCTTCTGAAGGAGGGTATATTGCCTTTCCATTTGAAACTCTGCTTATTTAAAAAAATCCTCTTTAATATTTTTTTTTTCAGGACAGAATATAGTCATTAAATGGTTCATATTTTTTAAATTAAATAAGTGCCTTTTGCAACAATCCTGTAGTATGGTCATACTTCCTAATTTGCTGCTGGCAACCAGCATGTCCTTGTCTTTGACCTGCTGAATCTGTTTGGTCAGGAGTGGTGGGGTTTTTTTTTTGCTTTATTTAGTTTAAGAAGTGGTTATAGAGATAGCAAATTTTCCTTCTCTTCATTTCCCATTTTTCATTGTGCTTGTGAAGACTGGTCTCCCAAAGACCTAAAGCTGTTTTGCTTTATTTCTTTCTCACTTTGCTACTGTTTTGAGGGTTTTGCATATTTTAGTATAGGTTGCTAATGGTAAAGTCTGCTTTGATATTGTTTTATTTTAGTCCCCCCAAACACGCCAATGAAAAATGCCAATATTCCTCTTTTGAATACAGTTCTAGAACTTCATGTAGAATGAGCTTATGTGTACAAATATTTGTCTACCACTTAGGAGTAATGCAAAATTTAACTTTAAGTTCAAGTCTTGCTTTCAAAGTACTATTATCTTGAAAACATAACTGTTTCAAGCTAAAAATGTTTGCACTGCTTAAATATGTGCAAGACTGCTGTGTTTTATTGGAGCAATGTAATTTACTTATTAAGTCTGCATTTCACTGTAATGTAATATGCTGTTTTATTTTATGCTGATTTGTTTTCCCTACTGGTAGGATATATATGCTTAGTCAGTGATAGGAAGAAGTTTTATTACTGATATTCATAGCTGATAATTATACACTTCTCTTCACATTGCCACAATATGTTTTTGCATAGTTAAAGTATATACATGTGAACACAGTAATAGTTCTTCATATTTCCCTTCTGGCAAACAATAGCACTTTTGTTCTGCTCAGTATTTTAATTTTTTTTAAAGATCTGTAAGTGTGGGTGTTTAAATTATGGGTGTGAACAAATGGCAAATATACAGAAAAAGAGGGGAGAGAATAAACTCAATAACCTTCTTCAGAGAGCTACCTTTTATTTTTATATTTTTTTATGTGGGCCCTTGCTTACAACATTCTTGGTGTTGAAATTGTCTTGGGCATGTCTGTTTAGTTAATGTAGCATAGCTTCACGTGTCTGTAGTTTTGGGGAAAAGGAGAGAGAACGGTCTAAGGTCTACTCAGGTAAAAACTATTAAAATTCTTGTGTATGCACACATGCTTCATGCTTTGTGGCCATTTGTGAGTCCTGAAGCACACACTCATGGCTGAGCTTGAGGGTATGGGGGGATGAGGGAGGCTTTGTGGAGTCATAGGTTGTGCTGTTATCTGGGCTCCCAAATGGGAGTCAGATGAATAATCTTATTTCACATGTTTAGGGTAATATTCTGGTCGTGCTTTGGTTTTTGCACTCTTCTGTGTCTAAACTTTACCCTACCCCACTTGCTACCTATCTATCCAAATAAGTATTGCTGGTTTTTAGTGCCTTTTGTTGGCAGTAACTTGGAAATTATAGAAAAGATAAGAGTGATAAAGGAGGTATTATTACTAAAGAAATAAAGCAGACCTAGTCCTGTTGCCAGTTTCATTTGACCTTGCCACAGGATTATATAGTCATAAATTGTAAATGATGTCACCAGTGATCTTAAGAATTATGTGAGAGGAAGTTCTCATTCCAAGGAAGTTCTCATTCCCAGAAAGTTCAGGGCAGGTCAAAAGCAGACCAACTTTGCTATTTTCTAGCAAATCTCATGCCAAATGCTAATTGCTGAATTGGTATAAGTGATCAATCTTGGTACAAATAGTGAGGTATAATAGTGTAAGAAGTTTTACTCAATATATAAGCAATGAACATTGTTTCTTGGAATGTTGATTGTAACATAAGAAAGGTTAGAATAGGTAAGTAATCTTAAAAGTCCTTCACTATGTGAGTATTCATATCCAGGTGCTGATTAGGGTTACACAAGTTCAAAATACCATAAAGCACTTAGGAAGAATAAATGAATAAAAGAAGAAATGCAATAGTGGTAAAACTGTGTCTGATACTCATGTTTACTATTTCTGGAACAGCATTATTTCTCAAAACTGATCGTGTAACTCAAAATTATCTAGACAACTAAAAAAAGTTTATTTGCGAAAGAATCAATAAAGATTCATATGTGGGAAGGATATACTTCCTTAAGTTGTTAGAAAGATTTCAGAATTCATTCAAGATCAGTATGTACCTTTACAAAGAAAGGTAAATTCCATTTACCACCTCATTTCCAGTACAATACAGAAGAGAGGGTGCAGGGAGCTGATGTGCTCTACAAAGGAATTGAACTCTCTGCCATGACAAGTATGATATTGCACATGCAGCAGAGCACCCAGGCAGTCCAGCTAGAAAAGTCTCTCCAAATGTTGTTAGGAGAGATAATTTAAGACAATTAACGATGTAAGATAAGCAACAGTGCAGCCTGGGCTATACAAGATCATCAAGCCTTCATTTATGCTCTGAAGTGTTTAAAGAGCAAGAAGTATACAGCTAGATTTTTTTCTTTCTAAACTAGGAATTGAAAAGACATAAAAGAGTGATTATTGTTGTAGCCTAACTGCAGTACTCTAAGTATATGTTATAAAAGCACGTAATTGAAAATATACTCAGTAAATAGTTATGAAACCAAGACAGACAGACTGAAAATGGCAGATGTACACTGAATACAAGTACTGGGGATGTTGTTACTGGAAGGGTTCCTATTTATGATTTCACTGAACTGCTGGAATCCATAAATTCTGTGCCCTTAATTTCCCTACATTTCTGTTTAGTATACTTAATATTCTTGAAAACTAAACCCTTTATCTAGAGATTTTGTTTTATAACTATAATTAGAAATATGTGCTTATATAGATTTCATAAATGTTCAGGTAACATACATGTATTTTTCCTAAAATTGATTGTTTTCCAGTAGTAATTTATGTGTTTCACCTAAATAGGTCTTTGAAAGTGCGTATTCTTAATTACATTTCACAGTTCTACATTGCACCTTTAAATTAAAAAATTATAATTTCCTTTCTGTGCTCTCTTGTTGTTCCTTAGATAATTATGCAGTTTTGTGATCTACAGATGGCCTCTTTTTTCAATTGAATAATTTGCTTCAAGCAACAAAATATTAAAACATTATAACGAATATGAAAGGCTGTATAATTGTTCATAATTAATTTGTTGTCTCATGATTGGTATATTGCCAGTCTCTTTTGAATGCTTTTAGTACAGGTGTGTTTTGAAAGGATTCCATTAATCTGTTTCTATAGAGTTGCACGAGGGACCTTTGATGATGTACAGAATGATCCTGCACACTGGCTTAGCTCAGTGGGAGAACATGTCCTTCTGCTTGTGCTGCTCTGTATTTTCTGCTCCTCTTAAAAGATAGCTGACAAGAACTGTTTAAAAATAGCAGGCCAAGGGCAGGTGACAAAATGTCACACAAGCAGCACCTGGTCCAGTGACAGCCTGGAGGGAGGAAAAAACCAAACCCAGATGTCACAGATAGGATTCTATTTCTGAAGTTGGTTGAACAGCAGAATTTCAGCTTCAGCAAAGGAAAAGAGAAGGAGCCATCCAAGCATTATGCATTCAAATTTTACTCTGTTTTTTCATAGTTGTTTTTTTTTCCCTTCTATTCCAAGTATTAATTTTAAAGTACAAATTAGTGCAGGCACCTTTTCTCTTTACAAGTAATACCTGTAACCTCATTAATACACTGTTAAGGAAAAGGCGATTAATATTCATCTGGAGATGTCTGAAGTATATGAGCAAAGGTTATACTGAATGAAATAATAGCAGCTTTAATGTTTCTGCAGTGCCAGATTAATGTGAAAATATGTATAGGAGAATCATGTCTGTAATTAGGGAATGTGAAGTGGTTAATGAAGATCGTCTCTTTAAGAAGCTTTCCTCAAGGAGTTGGAAAGTAAAAATGGAAATTCTGTTTACCTTGTTCCTCACTTCTTTCTGGAGGTGCTCTTTGCTTCATAGCCTTATTGTGGTGGCATTGTTTTCTAAAAGAAGGGGAAAACTTCAATGTGAAGAAAAGATTGATTTACTTTTCTTAACCTGCTTATGACTTAGTTTCAGAAGTGTATTGAAACTTCATGCTGCATCTGTTCAGAAAGAATATTCATTACAGCACAGCAGTTTCTGTGACTGGAAATAGAAGGTTTTAATTATCAATAGGAGCTAAAAATGTTGGAGAGGATTGGCTTTAGTTCTGCTTTGCCAGAGTTTGTTAAAATTTGGGTTTGCAGAAGTACAGGAACATAACCATTTTATTGGTTTTTCAGTGTAGTGAGTGGATCCTGAGCTCCCATATTTGAGTGTCCATGTAGTGAAGAAATGTAACGTGACCTCTTCCTTAGCTCCCAAACTTAGCCACAGACCTAGAGATAGAAGAAGCTTATTAAATGGAATTACATTATATACATAAAGTTACTTATATTACCTAATTGAAATAAATTTTTTCGTGACTATAATTATCTTTTTACATCTTTTTCCAAGTAAGGACCAATACAAATTACAGCTTGCAGATTTTCTTGGGTAGTTTAATTTAAAAAGTCCTATGACAAAGCATCTTTAGTGTGAGGTTTAATACTTCAGCTCAGTTCAAAAGTATCCAAAATGAATCTGAATAGCACTGCTGCTGTTGGCTCATTTCTTGCTCTAACAGTAAAAGTAGGTTTCTCTGGACTAAGTCTCCTTTAGGTCAAGAATATCTATTTTTCAAAGTACATATGAATGTACTGCTTGAGAACAATATTCCTTCCAACCCCGTGTCTTACCAAATGGCAGATGATGGGAGATTGTTAGGGAGGAATGCAAAACCAGGGTAAGAACTCCCTCTCCAACTGTCTGTTAACTTGAAAGCTTCTGGTGCTGCATGTAGTATGAAAAATAGTGATTTATTTTTACCAATTAAATGGAGTTTTGTAATGCTGTACTCATTATTTGAAGCCAACTATAGATGGCATAACTGCAGCAAGGTTGAACTTGAGGCCTTGTTTTGAAAGGGTAAGCATAATGCTTTCTTAGTGCAAAGTAAAGGAATGTATTAAAATAATTGTTTCATTGTTTATTTTATGATTTTCAGTATTTTAAGTACATAATACTGAAGGTACGGTGGTGTTAAATATTTTAAATGTGTATTCTTGGGAAGTTGTCTTCAATAGGTGGAGGATTCAGCTACCCTGACTGTTCATTCCCTTTAGAAATTTTTCATATTAATGAATTTGATTCAGTTTTGAAATGAAAACATTGAAAATAGCTTTTACTTACATTGCAGGGCGTATGGGAATAAACTTCCATCATCCAGGAACAGACAATATTATGGCTCTTAACAGTAAGTAGTTAAAGTCTAGTGATTTATATTGCCATGTAGAATATTATTTCTTACATCTATTGTGTGTGTAGCTGCACAGTCAGACATAAGTATGTGTAATGTTTGCATAGAAGTTCATGTTCACTCTCTGACAATGCTTTTCATAAGTCAATCACCTCTGATTCTTTATATTAACTTTGTTATGTTATTAACTATGTTATGTTAACACATAATGGCTTTATATGTTTCATTGGAAGCTTCATAATGCCTGCTATGGAAAATATTACAGAACAGTCTCTCTTGTTCCCTCTTTTGTGGGTGTATATGTGTGTTAAAGCTGTAACTTTGATTTGTGATATCTCTCCAGACATATTTCTTCCTGTTGGGATGAGCTGTTACAAGTTTTGCATACAATTACATGGACTGACAGTGTTTGCTTTGTTGGTTTCCATTATGTAGATGGGAATTGGGAGAATGTTTAGACATCTAAATAATGAGGAACACTGCACTTCACTGAGAGATTATTGGTTTTTTATTTTTTCTGTTGGGAAATAAAAGTAAAATTAAAAGTCCAGTCATGAACATAAGGACTCAAAAAACCTGGCAGAATGGATCTGGAAGACAGTTCCTGTGTGGGGACGGTAGGGGACAGGGTGTCAGGCAGCACCAGCAGAATGCTGAACTGAACTGTGCAAATCAAAGGAGAGTATTTTTCTGTCTAATCCTGAAAAAGGCTAACTGTTTTAAAATGTCCGTTTTTGTTTACTGTGTTGTATTAGACATTTTAGGATTACTGACGAACTTCTCAATGTTTTGCCTTTGCACTGTCTATGTAAGTTAGACTGTGTATAGCTGAAAACTGCAGGGTGGTTTTTTTGTATAGTAGCAAGCAAAGAATAATTTATAGATGTGAAGAACCAAAAATTTGTAATAGACAAGATGCAAGGTGTTTAACATTTGGCTTTAAAGGCCAGCTTTTGAAACCCGTAAGACTTTGCTTGTCCTCTTCTTAGTTTTACACTGTTAATGGTGAGGTGATATTTTGGGGAGTTTTTGTTGTCATAGTTAGCATATCAACCCCATTTTCTTACGGCACATGAAATTATGGGAAATCAAATAATTAACTAGGAGAAATGTTTTGTTTAATTAAAGACTTTATTAAAAGAGAAAGCTGTTCACGCCTCTCTGTATAAAAAGGTCTACACAGTACAGGTGTTTGACATGAATTCTGGTCTCATAAAGTATTTGTTGTTCTACAGTGGGCAGTTCAACAAGCTAACTGCAATAGAAATATATTTGTGAAGATGGGATACTATGATTGAATTTTGAGTTACCTATAAAAATTGACAGTTATAATGAAATATATAGTAGCATTTCTTACAAAGTCTAACAGAGATTTTTGAAAGATGGGAATGAAAAACTGAAACAAAAAGCTATACTATTTTGAGACAACTTGCTTTTATCTTAAATTAATTATGTCTTTTATTCTGATTTCTTTTTGATGAAAATAATGAAAAAAACTTTTTTCTTGTCTGCTTTGTTTGAACTTTTTACAGCAGCTATATACTCTAATAGCTAATATACTTTTATAAAAAACAATCATCTTTTGTAGCTATAGTCCTGTTGCATGGTTAACATACCAGCATAGCTAGCTGAGGGACCAAAACTATATATGTGTATGCATTTGCACTATTTAAAATATTATGGGTTTATTCAAATATTAACTGTTTAAAGACTTAAATAAGCCTGGAATCATAAATATGCAATTTATGCAAAATGAAATTAAGCACAAATCCACAGTCTGAATAAGTTCCCATATATTTTTCCTCTTCTGCAACTCTTTTCCCTTCCTTTCTATACTAGGCAAGGCCACACCATTTTTGGCCATCAATGAGAGCCCTTAGCTATAATTATTCTACTGTGAAACCTGTTGGGTGTTGCTTTTAAATCTTTGAAGAGCTGAGAATAAAAGCAAATATTCAAGTACACAAGCTTAAAAATTGCTTTCTGTGATTGAAATCCTTTTTTGTATGTAGCTAAACTTGAAAAATTTAGAACTAGGTAATTCCCATGTCATTCATTACCTTTTCTGTGTAGTGGGGAAATATACCAAGGAAAATTAGTTCAAGAAGAAATATTCTTTTCTGTGCTGGAATGGCTGTGATTTGAGTTAAAAAATAAAATAAATAAAATAAAAATTCCCAAAAGATACTTCATCACAGTATTTTTTGGAATAATTTTGAGAACCTATCTAATGTCTTTAAATCATAATACTTGTCATGTCTATGTTTAATTTCTGTGAAACCAAGCATTCTCTGCTGAGTCTGCAAATCCAACCTGCACATTCTATTTAAAGTCATTGCTTCATAAGCATTTTTTTCTTTTCCTGTGAAGACATAGTAATAATCTTTAAGATTTATTACTCAGAGCTCAATTTCACACTGACAATGTATGCAATCTTTTGAAGGTGGGAAACAACATGTGCTCATGCCAACAGCAATGCAAACTTCACATGCTGTAGGGAGAGGGGAAGTTTTTGGGGGATGTTTGTCTCTAGCTCCTCATCCTCTGTGGCAGCACTTCCAACTGTACTTCAGCTGTTATTCCTGTTTACTCATTACAGCCTTTTGAAACTGGGGATTTTCCCGCCTGCCTGTCTTGAGCTGCTGTCTGTAGGTGTTGGAGGGATTGTTTGCTTTGAGGGAAGGTGTTGCTTAGCTGGCAGCACAGGGGGAGTGTGCCACCACTGTTCTGTTCATTGTGCAAGGCTAAATCATCACCAGCTTAAAACACTTAGTTCTGAAATAATGAAATTCATGGGGTAAAAGAGATTACTTTAAAATGCATAATTATTATGAATCTCTTAGTGTCATTAGTGGCATTATGCTTGTGTACATACAGAGTTGCACATAATATAAACATGTTTATACACATAAATGCTCTTGAAGTTCAGAATTAGATTGAGTAACTAGGACTGAGTGATCAGCATGAATGCATAGTCACCTACATGGTAGGTGGTGAGCTGTCTCTAGGGCTTCTTGGGAAACTCCAGAAAGCCTTAGTGACTTCAGTGGGAGGGAAGTGTGGCAGGTGAAAAAGGAAGACAGGAATAAATGAGGGTGTGTGATCTCTATAAGGAAGCACTAAAGTGTTGTGCTGGGATCCCTAACAATCTTCTGTAAAACAAATGTAGTCTAAAGGTAGTTAAATGAAACCCCTTTGTGAAACGGTGGAATTTTGTTTTTCGTAAAGCTCCTCTGCTCAGTGACTTTGCAGTCCTGTTGGGCTACAAATGTTCCATCTGCTTCCACTGTTCATTCTTGTCTCATGCAAAAATGTGTCATCTGTGAGGTCTGGTACTATTTGCTCTCCATCTGACTATCTTTTCATTAGTGTAATTTAGTTCTATTTATTCAGAGTAAAATAATTTGAAAAAGAAAGGATTTGGGGCACTTTTTTAGGTGTCTCTGTTGAGATTTTGGTTTTGTTTTATTAATCCCATTTATGTGGGGAAGTTGTCATGCCATGACAGGAAATGTAATGACAAAAAACTATTTCATTTTTTATTTTCATGTTTCTGTTGTTTTTAAAATTGCCTTGTCTCCTTAAGAGCTATTGTACTTAGCTCTTCCTGATGCGCTGTTTTCAAACACATAGAGTGTTTAGATATAAAAGTTGCTGAAGTAGCATTTTATATTTAAAAGTTTTGCCAATGCTGCTGTTATACCTTGAAATAAACTGCTCCAAATTGAAAGCTTGTTGAATTACTTTTGTCTTGCAAGATCTTGGGTTGGCAGTTTAACAGCGAATAAAAGCTTTATTTTTGTAGTGACAATATTCTGGGCAAATGTGTGACTAAATTCCAAGAGGCATCAATCTCATCTAATAGTTTAGTTCTTGCCTATGGGAATTCGCTGAGCTCTTTAGCCCAGTTGCCAGGTTGGGTTACTAATGTGTCACCATCTTAATAGCATATATAGAATAACAGGAAGGAATAAAAAACACTGAGAGAACTTACAAGGTTTGCAAAACTAGACCTGATTTAGTTGTGAAGAGATCCGAGTGAATATAAGTGAAAGGAAAAAATGCTTGATGTGAAGTGTGAGATAGCGAAGGCAGCAGGGTTCAGAGGAGTCCCAGAGTGTGGGAACTGTCACTTTGCACATCACCTTGTTAGGTTTCTCAGAACCAGCTGTACAAGCAGCTGGTATTGATGCTGCCTTGGAGGCTTGCTGATATCTCAAAGTCCCTTCTATACCTATTTAAATTTTAAAAAGGGTGAAGGGGGAAGCAGGGGAGCAATAGTAAGTACATGCTTTTTCTTCTTTCTTCCTTTCAGTTTTTTATATTGGCATCTGCACTTCCAGAGATCCGATTTGGCTGTTACTGAAGGCAGTATCTCTTATCAGTGACTGCTAAAGGCTTTTTCTAGCAGAGGAAGATTTCTTAAATTGTCTTCCTTTTAATCCAACTTGGTAGCTCTTTAATACCTTCTTGTTTGTTTGTTTGTTTTCCCCACCGCTTTTCCTGCCTCACAACCTCACCAATGTGCTTTCCTTTCATCTTTTTGATCCTTTCTATTGTGGGTTAGTGCCATCTGTTTCCTCTGAATTTTAAGATTTGCCAGGCTACTCCAAGAGCGTTATATATGATGCTAGAAGAGATGAAGCAGCCTGGCTGTTAAAAATGAGAGTTTTATTGGTAACAGATTTTTTAAACTAAAATGAAAAGATGAAAATAGATAAACCTTCCCTCTTGCACAGTTGCTTGCCTGTTTGCATGCCTCAGGAAAGGACACCTAAGCTGGTTTTGATATTGAATGCAGTTCATGTGTTTGATCAAGTGTTTGAGGCCCAGTGTGTGGGACTTAGCTGCATACAGCTTACATGTAGATTGCATTTTTCTGGTGATGAGATTCAGTTGTATATGTATGTGAACATATATTAGAAGAGAGATTGCTGCTACATTTGCATTGTTAGTATTGGAAAAAAAATCAACCACAAGGGACTGTTGAGGTTCATACAACCAAATTACTGTAGTGCCCATCTGCATGCACATCCAGCCCATCTATCAGTGGAAGTCGAGAACCACCTTTTGAGCCACTCGTAGATGACTGTCCATCTTTGCAATTCTTCTGGATGATCCCTCTGTTGCGGAAAAACACATTGCATAATTTTACTTGATTCTATCACCTTCCCTCAGTTCATGAATGCATTTCCCTCGTATTTTAATTCACTTGTAAACTTCCAGATCCCTAAGAACTTCAGAGACCCTCTGTTCAAAAGCAAAAGCTTGACATATTTTCCTTTCTGATCTTAGAAAATCATTGCATAACTCATAATGTCCTAAAGCAAGTATTGTTCTGAACTGCTGACTACTTCAAGAATACAAATGAGTGTTCCAAGCTAGAAATAAGATTCTGGTACCTTATAAATCAAGGAGGTTCCCAGTCTTGTCAAATAAACTTTCCTTTAGCCAGTATAGCTCCAAAATTTCTAGTCTGGAAATGCTGAACTCTTTTTTTTTCATAGAGATACTGCTATTTTACGTCAATTTAAGATGCGTCTTTAAGATTTCTTTGAAGTGTGCATCTTTGATATTGTGGCCACATAACTGCATGAAGAAGATAAATACCAGAAGTGAAGAAACAATGTTCTTAAAAATCTCAAAATACTTTCTATTAAGTCTTCCATAAAATATGATAATCCAAATAAATGTTGTTGCCTATTTCTAAATTTGAAATTACATTAGCAAATTAATTTTAAGTTATGATATAGAGAGCATGTAGATCTAGTCCTTTTGAGTTAATGTTTTATGAATTCACAAATTTAGTGTTTCCTAGGACTAATTACTTGATATAAATACAAGCTGCGGTTTCAGTCCCACAATATAATAAAACAGTAAAAAAATCCCAGAAACGTTCTTTTTCATCAGTTTCATGTAGCCTTGAGATGCAGTTAAAATTTGAGTGAGTTTTGATTTATTGCAACAATGGGCAATCTTAGCTGCAGGCTTTGGGGAATTCCAAAGCATTAACACTGAGTTTCCTTGATTGCATTGCAAGATTTGAGGTTTGGGGAGTTTGTTCTGCTGGTTTGTTAAAAGCTTAAAGTTCTGTCCTTCATGATACCGTTTCATGTTCATAAAAATACACTTGGCTTCTGGGATGAGGTGAGTTAATAGTTTCAGGAGAGTTATCAGCGGGTGAAAAAGAATCTGTTGTTCCTTTGCATTTGAGGCCATGCAATTTGGGACACAGCAGTTATGTAACTTTGTACCTGACAGTTCCAGAGCGTTGCTAAGGATGGACAACCACCAACGCAGGGATGATCCTGCTGCGAGCTGCACAATCCATCAGTGCACTTCTTACGTGGGGAAATGTGCTCATCCCCTCCTAAAGCACCTGGGTTTGCCTTCGTATGTAATGATCTAGGAGGTACCTAGGAAAGAATCATTTCTGTTGAATTTAGAAAAATTTCAGGAGATGGTTTTCTGTGCAAAAGGACATTTATATGTGGCACCAAAACCAGTGCAAGGGGAGCAGATGCATTAGTGGGGGTACAGTTTAAGGAACTCCCGGTTGCTTTTTGTCTTCTGTTGGAGTTGCCAAAGAGAGAAAGTAACTTCATATACATAACTTTGGTAATTTCATTGTTTGTAATAGTGCAGTAATCTTGTTTTCTTGCAAATGGCTTCATTCAAGAATAATTTCTAAATGGTTTCCTTTCTAAAGTATTTACTCAAACTGGAGGCATAATGAAATTTACCTGATGAACTATTCCTGCTATTTTATCTGTTGTGCTGTGAATTTTGACTTGTGAGTAAGATGGGTATTTTTTATTTAACTTTTTTCAAATGACACATTCAAACTTCACATCCTGAGAAAGCAACATAATAAAGTGTGCATTGACATTCTGAAGTTGTCATGCTGAATAACTCGGTTTCTTGGAAAAAATTAACATTTTAATNTATATTATTATATAATTATAATATATATAGCAGTAGGGCATTCTAAAATTTACAGAAGCCTGTGGTAGATTTCTGCCATCTTGTACTGATCTTGATCAGAACCTAAAAGTTTGCGTTAAGCATGTAAAGCTTTGTTTTCTTCAGAAGAAACACAAGAGTCTTTTTCATCTCATACTGAAATAATGCTTCTCTATTTAATTTTTAGATTGGTAACATTCTGAGAAACCTTTTTCAGATAAATTGCTCTCAGACTGTGTCCATAACTATACCNCTAAGGATGGACAACCACCAACGCAGGGATGATCCTGCTGCGAGCTGCACAATCCATCAGTGCACTTCTTACGTGGGGAAATGTGCTCATCCCCTCCTAAAGCACCTGGGTTTGCCTTCGTATGTAATGATCTAGGAGGTACCTAGGAAAGAATCATTTCTGTTGAATTTAGAAAAATTTCAGGAGATGGTTTTCTGTGCAAAAGGACATTTATATGTGGCACCAAAACCAGTGCAAGGGGAGCAGATGCATTAGTGGGGGTACAGTTTAAGGAACTCCCGGTTGCTTTTTGTCTTCTGTTGGAGTTGCCAAAGAGAGAAAGTAACTTCATATACATAACTTTGGTAATTTCATTGTTTGTAATAGTGCAGTAATCTTGTTTTCTTGCAAATGGCTTCATTCAAGAATAATTTCTAAATGGTTTCCTTTCTAAAGTATTTACTCAAACTGGAGGCATAATGAAATTTACCTGATGAACTATTCCTGCTATTTTATCTGTTGTGCTGTGAATTTTGACTTGTGAGTAAGATGGGTATTTTTTATTTAACTTTTTTCAAATGACACATTCAAACTTCACATCCTGAGAAAGCAACATAATAAAGTGTGCATTGACATTCTGAAGTTGTCATGCTGAATAACTCGGTTTCTTGGAAAAAATTAACATTTTAATATAAATACTAGTTACAACTGAGATAATTTTCAAATTGTGCATATATGTATACAAACGATAAACAACAATGGTGAAACTTACCTTCTTTGAGTATTTAAATGTGATGCAATGTTTTTAAATCAGCAAAAACTGACTTGCCTGTCTTCTTGTTTAAGTGAATTGCACTATTTTTCCCCTGGAATTTACAGGCAAATATACCTTCAGTGAGTTTCAGTAACTTTTATGGACATAAAGATTGTGTGTGAATGCAAATATAGGATAAAAGTATTATTCTGCAGTGCAGTATTGCATATGTGTTATAATATATATCATATATTATTATATAATTATAATATATATAGCAGTAGGGCATTCTAAAATTTACAGAAGCCTGTGGTAGATTTCTGCCATCTTGTACTGATCTTGATCAGAACCTAAAAGTTTGCGTTAAGCATGTAAAGCTTTGTTTTCTTCAGAAGAAACACAAGAGTCTTTTTCATCTCATACTGAAATAATGCTTCTCTATTTAATTTTTAGATTGGTAACATTCTGAGAAACCTTTTTCAGATAAATTGCTCTCAGACTGTGTCCATAACTATACCTTGAAATATGCTTTTTTTGGGGGAATGTGGGTATTCATCAAGCCAACAACTTGCTACAAGAGATCTGACAATGATTCTTTGTCATCATAATAACTAATAAAATAGGGCAATAACTAGAAAGCAGGAGGACTAGTTTTATTCTTGCTGCAAAGCCAGCTCTAGTGTTAATTCTCACTATTGCCTGCTGTGCAAGAAGCAGAGTCTCTCTCAGGGCTTACCGACCACCTCACTGTGGCTGAGTAGCTGTTCACACAAACAGCCTCTGCTGTCTTCATGTTAAACATTAATTGCAGAGCAGTTCATCATAGCCCTTGAAATGTTTTAATCCCCTCATGACATACTCATGTAGTTGCCTTTTTGTGACCTCACTGATAGTGGAAGAAAAAAGATGTAGGGGTATGGTGTTTCTTCAGGGCTGGAGGAAGAAGCTGCTTGAGTAGAAGAGAGGTTCTTGTGCTGAAGGAGAGTGAGCCTTGCTCTGGGTAGTCCCAGGGCCCCTTGGTCAAAAGAAAAGTAGCCAAGGAATGCTGAGGGGTCTGGTGGCACACCTGGGTGTGTTGGGCAGGACTGGAAGGCACTGTGTCAGAAATAAGAGATGGGGTTGGGAAGGAGCAGGAACACTGAGAGTGTTACAATGAGGAGAGAAGGAAACAAAACAAAGCTCTGTTACCTCTTTCCTAAGCTCACTTCTGTTGAAAAACCTGCTTGATCCCCAGCCTTCCACATTTGATTACCTTGGAAGGATAGATGGCTTTTGTGATATTTCAGAGATCCTGTGTAGAAGACACACTTTTCCAGATTATTTTCTGTTTTTCTAAAACTTCAGATCAAAAATGCTGGTTTTTGCATTTGCCACTACATCACAAAATACGGTTCTAAAGTTGTCCAACATTGTGGATTTGCCATTGATGCATGTCTCATTGAAATGCTGTGTTAATTCTGGTAGTTATGAAGGCATTTTGTCAATCTAGTTTTATTAATCAGAATGTACTGGCTATTGAGTTCATATTGTTTTAGTAGGATTTTAGTATTTACATATGGTTAATTATTTAAATTGAAACATAATTGGAAAATATGTTCTCCACAACTATTTAGTAAAATGCAAAACTAGTTCTTTTAATTAGGATTACTATTGATAATGTTTATTGCCACTTAAAACCATAATCCTAAATTATTATTTTATAGTACTTTCCTATATGCCTGATTTTTTAAATACCTTTGCCCTTTACTATGTAGAAAATTTGCACAGCAGGTATGTTCTTTTTTTTTTTTACTTCCCTGGCTGTATCATCTTCAACTTTTTTTTCTTGTC
Organism: Ploceus nigricollis; assembly: GCA_013399945.1. Taxonomy (NCBI): domain Eukaryota; kingdom Metazoa; phylum Chordata; class Aves; order Passeriformes; family Ploceidae; genus Ploceus; species Ploceus nigricollis. Next base: position 627,460 of record VXBC01006029.1, on the reverse strand, counting down.
TTGGGTTGTTTGAATTTCATCCTGCACTTTTAAATGTCTTTTCCTTCTTTATGGCGGGAGGGAAAAAGAGAAGAAGTAGAAGCTACGTTTTCGTTGCTTTTGGAGCTAAATCTAATGACAGCTGTACCGACAATTTTCTTCTGTGTTTACATGCAGCCAGGAGCTATGGGCGGAGAAGAGGTAAAAGTATTTACTAAATGTTTTGTTTGCTGAATAGTGGGAGAAATAAATATTTAGTTTTCTTGTGGTAAGATGATGTTACCAATTTTAACATTATTTGGTTGATCAATTGCTTTGTATAAATCAATCTCATATTCTTCCCTTGCTAAACAGCTCCCTTTTAACAGCATCTTAAAGCAATGATGCTCCTGAGCTGATAACTTCAAGTGTGTTGCTGTTACTAGAAAACTGGAGGATGACTGAATGTATTTGTGACTTGAAATGCATAGTGTTCCAAAAAAAGATCGGGTTTGGGTTTATGTTTGGTGTTTATTTGTTTTGTAGAACTCCAGTGTTTAATTGCTGCATTGAACATTTGAAAATTACTTTTTTTCTTACATGAAACAGCTTTTGCTGAATATTAGTCTTCATTCCATTGAATTGCCTCAGATAGAACATGTGTGAATACCAATACTAGTAACTGTCCTCAACAGTGAATATTGATAATCATTTTGAAAAGATAGAGTATTTGAGCACATTTTAACAGTATTTCATCATAGACAATCCTTAAAACATAAAAGCAAACTGAAAATATTTTATAAATGTACAGTGCTGCATATCAGTCTATTCTGCAAGATGAAGGAACAAGGACAATAGCAAGTCCAACAGCTGTACTGAGCAAGCCACTAATGCAACTTACATTTATGTCCTGTGCTGTAGCTTACACAGACTGGTTGTTATTGAGACAATATCAGTGAAAATAGCAGCTTTTAACAATTACGTTTAGGCAGTGCCATCTGCACGGGGTACTTTAGCATTAAACTTAATCTTGTCTTCCTTTTCATGAAGTTCTCTGCCAGCTATGCAGGTGACATTGCCCCCTTTTCCAAATGTAGAATTGGCATCACATTTGTGAAGAACCTTAGAGACAGATGTATCCATCACACAAACCAATAGTGTCTAAGGGCTTGTAATTTGTATGGGTTGAGGTGGTAGGCTGTACAGGCCATACTAACACAGTTTGTAATAAAGAATTTGCTCTGATTTTGTTCAAAGCTGACACATTTTAGTGTTTATTTGATAGCTAAATCTGAAACAAAAGATTCAAATTTTCCTCACAAAATTACTCTCTGTACACGTGAACACTATTTAATTTTATTTCAAGATTGTGGCAGGTGTTTCCAGATTGATCAAATGGCTCCAAACTAGGAAAGAAGGTAGGAATCAGTAGGATAATATAAATTACTGGCAACTCGTGTTTACTTATAGAAGCAAAATACAATAATGCAGAAGTATTTGTGATGAATGTAATTTAAGCTGTTTTATACAAATATTAGTGAAGACAAAACAGGGCAAACAAGTTCTGAATGTGCTGGCTTTTCAGATTTCTTTTTCTCACTACCAAGAAGCATGTTTCATTCCACAAGAATTGTTTCCTGTGTGAAATGCAGGCTTTTCCTTACTAACAAGTAGATTTGTGTGTGTGTATCTTGTCATTAATGTTAGGAATTTTGACTTGCCTCATTCATATTAAAGTCTGTGATTTTCATGCATTTTAATTACCTTGACTTTTATAATGTTGGTTTTGAGCTTCCTTAACCTTAAGCATGAAATTCTACAACAATCTGTTAAAAATATGTTGGTCATCAAATATTCTTATATATCCCTCTCTATTATTGCTTTTACCATTTGCATTGGGATAATATGCAGAGTAACCACAGGCAAGTCTGTGCAAGGACTCATTTTATGTTTGTTATACTTGGATATTTTAATTAGTGTTTGATTGTGTCACTGTGACTAAGCATCTGCAATGAGAAAAAGTTTTGTCAGACATTTCTTGAGGCTTGCCATAAACTCTCAGTTCCCTACTTGATTCTCTGTTTCCTTTGAGAAAAGAGATGAGCATTTCTTTGTAGGTATCATGTTTAGAGCTGTTGAGTCATGCTCTTGGTACCTTGTTTTTTAACTTTTACAACCAGTTTTTCAGGTACAGATGTAAGCACCACTGTGGGAAATCAGCCCAAACTATTTTGCTACACTGACAACTCAGAGATGCCCAGGGAGGGGTAGAGGAGTATGTTACAAAAAAAGTGCATTTAGTGATGCTTTCCCATAATGTTCTCCCAGAAATTTGCTCAGGGGGTCTCTTGAGGTGATGTTTTAATATTTATTACTTTAGATTGTATTTTTCTCCTGTTCGTACTCATTCCCTTTTCTAAGCCTACATAAATTTTTAAACATCCCAAAAAGTCTGTAGCAAGGGTTTCCAAAGTTTGCCTTGTTTTCAGCCTTGGATGTACTGATTGTGTTCAATGCAGTTTATTTTTCCCTTGCTGGAGAAGACTGTGAACAGTCATTCCCTGTTCTCTTGTCTGTATGCTTTCCATTATTTCAAATGTGTTCTTACATTTAGCTCTACACTTGACTTAGCCATAAACTTATAGAACATCATTTGCATTTAGGTAAGGTGAGTGTGGTGCTTGTAGATCACCAAGTGTCTGGCATGGTGCTTAGAGGTCATACCTTGCTTTCTGAGTTGCTGTGAATTTTTATTATTTCCTTCAGAACTCAGTCTCCTCTGCAGATCTGTACTTTATTTGAACAACTTGTTATTAATTTGATATGTCATCTTCCACTAATGGCTCATGTTTCTTGTTTGTTTAATTTTTTACAAGAAGGTAGGTTCATGGGCAGGAATTAAAAGATTATTTATCTCTCCAGTAATGTCCATCTCTGAGATATTTTCAGATTTCCTGCTTTTCAATGAGTGTTCTGATTTGATATTTTTATACAGTTGTAGTATTCTTAATTATTTTTTCTCTCATGCAAATGTTCTCTTTTATGCTAAAATGCATATGTCCATACATGTGCATGACATGTTTGTCCATTAATGGAATATTAATCAAAAGTCTTTCCTGTCTTATGATCTAAACCCACCATTTCTGACAACAAGTCTTTGAAAGGTAGCATCTCTACATCCTTCTGATTGTGGCATTTACCCTATTTTTTATGTTGATGTGTAAATGCATGGTAGGATTTTTACTTCAGTGGATTTTTGTGTCTGTAATCTCTTTCATTGTCTAAAATTCAAGATATTATTTTTAATCAACACTTTTCTGGTGCCTGATGTTTGTAATAAAAGATCAGGCTGGTATTGTGTGTCAGTGACTTTCCTGACTTTGTTAGCTCGTATCCCTATACAGGATTACTGCTTCTTTTTTTAATCTGTCCTTTGCTACTGGAGACAATTACTGATATTTTCAGTGTATATATTTTTCTGACTGCTGTCCCTCTGTCTTGATTTTTCTCCTTGACCCTGTTTTTATTTCCTTCATTTCCTGTGCTGTTAATACCAGTATGGTATTAAACCTTAGGCCTTGCTATGTCAATTTCATGTGATTCATTACCTTTGAATTTACTTATGTGCACTTACAAAAGTAAAAAATACATTTATATTTGTAATCAGCCCCCCTATAAACTGTTTGTATCAATTAATTATAATTCCATCCCTGGGAGAAATCCTCCATTGTATGAGGGGACAAGTAGCCTTTTCAGAGTTGAGGTGTGGTTCCTATTTATACATCTCTCTATATTGCAGGATGTATTTTTCAATTCAGGTATAAGGAATTGTTAAATTCCAAAGTTGGCAAGTGTTGCTTATATGCAGTCTTTGAATATTTTTTTATCTTCCTTGTTAATAAATCTGTTCTTAAGATAATGTGTGTATACTTTGTTAGTAATAGCAACAAGTTAATTGCATCAGATGGTTAGAAATAAATTATTTTCATTAACAAACTGAGTAACAGCTATTTACGTTGATTTTGCTCCTTCATTACTGAAAGGATGTTTTACCTCAGTAACAAACAGGCTGACAGGCTGTCCTAGCTAACAATGTTTTCCTTCAAGTGCAAGTTCTTTGTGGTTTATTTAACAAGATTTTTTTTTCTTGTTCACTGAATCTCTTCACTTCCTGTTTAATATCCACAATCCAAAGCTTTTCCATGTTTATTTTGCTGTTTGCCCCCCTACTCAGTGTGGGCCTGTGTTCCATGGAGGTGGAAGTGCTGCAGCCCTTGCTGTCAGGATCCTGTACAGCACTCAAACGACTGTCCTGCTCTGCAGTGCAGTGGCTTGAGGGATCTTGAGATCATTCCTTCAAGATCTGTTATGGAAAGTGTAAATCTCTAATATGTTGGAAATGTAAATCTTGCAAAGGTCATTTCTGTAGCTATGACACATAATTACATCAGATAACTTGCTTTTCATTTCAATCCATTCGTGAGGGTTTGTTTTAAAGCTAAATTAGGTTTATCGTCTTGTAAGGGTAATACACTCTTGGAAAAATAGAAACAATACTAATGAACAATAATTGGAAAACTGGACCACCTAGCTGGGTCCTTTAATGCAAGTTCTGTTAAAGTAAAACGGTAAAAGGGAAGGTTTTTTGCTGAAATATTTCATTATCCAGGAAATAGCGTTAACTATAGATCCTACAAAATCTGTTCCAGGTCGGTCTTCACTGTTTCCCTTTGAAGATGGCTTCCTAGATGACAGCCATGGTGATCAGTCGTTATCCTCGGGTCTCAGCTCTCCGACACGCTGTCAAAATGGGGAAAGAGTGGAACGCTATTCTAGAAAGGTGTTTGTTGGAGGTCTTCCTCCTGACATAGATGAAGGTACTGTGAATCACTTGCATTGCTGAGATGTGGGATTGGCTTTCATATAATTACTATTAAAAAGGTGTTATCTTCATAGAAGCAAATGGATTTTCGCAGGTGTGTCTCTTGTAGTGCTTGTGGCAGTACTTAGAACACACCCTGCCACCCCCTGCAACACCCGAGAGTTTACCTGATCTTCTTGTGTACTGTAGATCAGAAGAGATGGAGACAGAAGTGGCTGCCTAGCAGGTCTTCTGATCTGCATGTCTTCCCACGACTGTCAAGTGGGAAAGCTGAAAAAGGGAACTTAGTGGGTACTGTCTCTCCTTCATAGTCTTTTCCTATTCTTGGATGTGGTTGACTTTAAAGACTTTCATAATGCAGTTCTTACCAAAATACTGCGGGCTTTAAATAATCAGCTCTTATATCCAGCATGTACGCAGGGTTCAGATGATAAATATAGGATAATAATATGGCTGCAAAGTAATAACCTACTTAGCAAGGATGGTCAGAGTTTTTCTCAATCATTATCTGCTCTACTTGCATGTGTCCCCACAAACCCTTACTCCCAAACTAAAATCATGACAGTTTTTGGTGTATTTTTCATGGCTGGAATATAGCTGGAATCCACCACTGTCTAGCCTCAAAGGGCATACACAGGGAATTTGAGGATGCCTTATAATGAAATGAGGGAGATCTCTAATCTACTAATCTGAAGCCTAAACCATGTATAGTTTTAATGAAGAAATAGTATGAGTCGCCAGTCTATGTTTACAAACACCTCAAATGCAGTTCCCATGTCACACCAGGAGTTGCAGGGCTGTTGTATGGGGTCTGGTGGGTAATCTGGATTTGCAGCTGTAAGAAGCAGCAGCCCAGCAGGGACAATTGATGTGCACATTGCTGGGTCACTCAGAATCAAAATACGTGCCCAGTCTGTCCTGTGAGGAAGCAACATGGTGACCTGGGAGCTGTCATACTCTTTCCTGAGAGGTCTCCTTCAGTAACCCTTTATCCTTCAGCTCTTCAGGTACACAACATGTGTGTACTGTCTCCAGATGATTGAAAAATCTGGTGTGCAATTCATGGGGTCAGAGAAACTGGACACGTCTCAAACAGCAATCCAGAAACTGTAAAACCCCACTGCCTTTCCTCCTGATGGCTTGTTACTCTGATCTACCTAACATCACATTAGACACAATTTTAAACTAATTCTTTCTTTAAAGTACATTTAAAAATGTATTGAGAAAATGAGATTTTTTCAAAAAGGATTTAAAATACTTTTTTTCTGAAGGATTTACATGTAAAACAAAATTTTCCTATAGGATAGCTCATGATGTGTGTTACATGGTGGTTCCAGGTTCATGCTTAGAAAGTGAAGAAAAAACTTGGTAATTCAAGGCAGATTTCCTGAAGGGCCTGAGGAAGGTGAAATGCCCACAGTGGCATGACCTGCTTCAGCCACTTTCTAGGGCAGGCTGCAAGGAGCAGCCGTGCTGACATGGAGCTCCTCCATCAGTCCCATGTGGCTGCATCTGACCTTGCTTTGTGGCTATAATTAGAAAGAGACCGCAGCTGAAGCATATTCACTTCTGATAGATCATGTTTGCATTTAATCCTGCTGCAGACTTCCACTAGTCGAATGTAAAATCACTTTCTTAAGCAGCCATGTACAGCACAGAGATGAAAGAATATTTAGGCATCTGCTATGGACATCATTGCAGTTTTCACTGTTCTTGTTTTGTTTTGTTTTTTAAGTAAGACCTTTTTACCTTGCCACTGTCAGTTATGTTCTCTCTCTGAAGTGCCTCATCTGTTTTTTTGTAGATGAGATCACTGCCAGCTTTCGTAGGTTTGGACCTCTTGTGGTGGACTGGCCTCACAAAGCTGAAAGCAAGTCATATTTTCCACCTAAAGGTAATTAGTTTAAAATACACTTAAGAAGGCTGTTCTGGTAAAAGGAAATTACATCTGCCATGTGGCAATCCACTATAAAGCAAAATTTTGACTCTTTATGATGAATTTTCTGTCTTTCATCAAGAATATTTTCAGCCATTGTCCTGATGGGAAAAAATTTCACAATTTGTGTTTTGGAATGTGCTCCTCTGTGTGTACTTCTTCAGCACACCTTGAACCCTTGAATTATACCTTAATTTGTACCAGCAGTAGGTATAATGCAAGTTGCAGAAATGTCATAGTTGATTGTTATAGTTTGCACATTGCAAAACCCATGGAGTAAGAGAGGAAGTCCCTTGGATTGGGTCACTGGATTGGGTGCCCAGTGTTTTGCAGGGAAGTGACTCCAGTGTGAGCTGTGATCCAGGAGCTGTGGTCCTGCTCCACATCAGGGCTCCCCAGGCACTGGGGCACGGAGCGGGCTCTGCTCAGAGGGCACCAGGGGCACAGGGGTGGGCCAGAGTGTGAGCAGGTGGGACAACCTCTGATCAGGCAGCACAACGTTATGCACACCTGCTTTGGGTGAGAAAGAACAGCTTATGGGAAATCTCTTTGGGAGGCTTACTTGGTTAAATCAAACTGCTCTTACTGTACCCTGCTCTCTCTGATTTTGTACAATACATTCTACTCTCTTTCACATGTGCCTCTTGCATGTAGTTCCTGAGTTCACTCATGATCTGAAACAGTAGCAGAAGTTGTACACAACATTTCTGGTCTATATGCAAAGATTTTCATTTCTCATTGACCCTGGAAGCTCTTAATTGCTCATTAAGGCCACTGATTATTTTGGCAGAACAATGGGCTGTTCAGTCAGTGAACTAGCTAATCCTGAAATATTTTGACAGATATAATTTGACTGTAAAAACACACAAATAAAAGGCAATTTAATTTATTTGGAAATTTAATTGTTGGAGGCTCGATAACACTGTGACAAATACTTGCCCTGTCAACAGTATTTAGGACACTTAAAATCAGAAGAGAAGCCCATACATGCTTCCTCTTTCCTGTTCCATTCTCACCACTCAGCTTTGCTGTCAGCAGTTATGCAGCATCTGTTCATGAATTTAAAAACAAATCAAACAGCCCCAACAAAAAAACCCCACCCCAAACCTCAACCCTGATGCAATATTCTTAAGGACAGTTGGTAAAATATATGCTTTTCCCTTTTTATGTTATTTTAAAGATCTCTGGGGTCTTTCTGGCTAGTGAATTCTAATTGTGCCTTCACTTAAAAGTTTTTTTTAAAAAAAGTAGAAAAGCCAGCTTCTCCTTGTCCTTATTATCTCTTAGTATTTTCTACTTGTTTTCCCTTTTTAAATTTTTTTCCTCCTATTAATTCAATAAGTAACTATTTGTTGAATTAACATGGGACTTCCAGTTTTGATTTTGTTCTCTATCTGACTGTGGACTAGTTATGCCTTGACAAACTTGTAAAATGTTTTTGAGTAAGATCTATTTTAGCAGAAGACAAGGGAATGCAGCCTCACTTCTATTTTTGTCATGATTCTAATATAGGAAACAGCTTTCAAAGCCCCTGCCAGTTGCCCTGAACGTCTGTCTGAAAGTGCTAAACAACAGTCAATCCCAACTGTTCCAGATTTATTTATATCTGACTTCTTAGTTATCAGTCAGGGCTGCAGCATCAGACATCCTGCATGCCTGGCTCTGACATTCACTTACAGTCATGGTAAGCTCCGTAGGTCAAATGTGCTTGATTTACTATGATCCCATACAGGCAGCACCTACACAGAAGACAGAATATTATTTCCAGGAGTCAGAGGGTAAAGTTTGAGTATCTGTTCTAATTTTTTCACAGCTTTTTGGTATTTTTTTTTTCAATAGAGTACTTACTTTTCAAAGTTGTTATGGAATCATTTTCAGAAGTACCACAATAAAATGTCTCCAATGCTCATTTGATCAGAAGTTCCTTTAGACCTAAAATTTACATTGGTGGGCTTTGGTTTTGGGTGTTTTTGTTTTACTTTTTTATTTTAAGCTGTTTTGGTGTATTATTGGACATTTCCTTAAAAAATACAAAAAGAGATATTTGAAATTATGCTTGGTGCAAAATTCAGTGAGACTTATTCAGCTGTCAAGTACTCATGAATTCAAATGTTTTCTCCCTTCATTTTTCTAGATGTCTTGTCTTCCATGTTGCGTTGCTAGTCTGTAAATTTTCTGACATTTTGAATATGAGTCTTTCAAATGGAAAACATGTCCAAAAAAACAAAGGACAAATGAAATTATAGACGAGAGAATGAGCTGGGGTTTGTATGCTAGCAAGCTTGCAAGAAAAATGAATTGTTGGAATGAAGTGGGGATGGTGCAGAGGCTATTCACACATTGATAAAGCCTGACCTTCAAGGCTTCTCCCACCTCCTTGAATGTGCCCCAGAGGCAGTAAAATTGAGCCCTGCTCTTTCTGGACATATGTCATCACCTCCAGATGGACTTCAGTGTCCTTTTGATGGATGGCCTTTTCCATTACTGGAGGGTCAGATCATTGGGCAGTGTCTGGTCTTTCAGCAAGGTCCAGGATTTTTGTCTGTTTGCTTTGGTAAGTGTTCACTGAGAGGTATGGGGGAGACAACATCAGTAGGTGATGCCATGGGTAGCACAGCCAGTGAAGTTTTATGCTGCAGCTGCTTCACATCATGGTTTTCTGTCTTCAGTTACATCCAGGTGATGCAACATCCCCTGCAGTCCTGAGTGAATCAATACAGATTTCCAGTATCTACTTGTTGGTATAATTTATTGAATTTTGGAGTGTTTGCTGTGCTGGTGCAATACATGAATTCCCTGTAGTCAGCCTGTATTAGGAGCACTCTGTTGATATTCTTAGGGCTAGGAAGAGAGGGCTGCAGAAACCATTAGCCATGGCTAATCTGATCAAGCATGAAATCTCAAAGATTAAAATGTTGCTTACAGTCTAGTGACCTCCACCACCACCCTCCAGTGCCCCCGAGGGCTTTATCTGGTTAGTTTAGTGAGCGAGTCAGGCCATAGATCTGTAGTCAGTTCCAGCAAGCCGTATTGGCTAATTTATTGGTGGGGTTGATTAGCTTAGCTCCAGTGGTATGTAAGCTATCACTGGGACCAGTTGGAGTCCAGAAACATTCCTGCAGCACTGAGCTTGAACAAAGGTTTTCCTGGATTTGGCATCCTGAGCAGGATGGTGTCACCACAGGTCTGCTTAGGCACATTACCTCAGATTAGTGCTGGGCCTGATGGACATAAATGTCTGTGTGTGAAATGATGCTGAGCTGGGATCTCCAGCACAGTGAGTAACACCAGGCTTATCCCAGTGTGAGGTTAGCAGTGCCATTTTGAACCTTGGGGGATGGCACAGCAACACAGATGTTTCTGCAACATATTCCTCAAGCACATCATTGCTATCTGTATTACCCAGGTTTTCCTGTTTTCCCAGATATTCTAGGGGTTTGTTACCCTTACTGAATTTTCCCTGATGTCACAAAATACGCTGATCAGTGTTTGTGAAAGCAGTCTGCCTTTGTCAGCGTTTGAGTTTTGAGCATTGTAACAGCAAACCCAAAATCATTCTGTAGATAAAGCACCACTTACCTTACCTTGGTTGCCAGTGAGTTCCATATTTAGGTTGCTGAAAGAACAGGGATGCTCTTGTCACTGAAAGTGAATATTGTGCACTTGGGCAAGAGAAGCTGTCAACAGCTGACAATGTGTGGAAGAGGCTCCTATTTCTAGTTCTGAGCATCTGCATTGTTGCCTTAACATTTCTTTTTACCCCTCCTGTGCATTGTAAAGCTTAGCACCATGTTTTTATGTTTGTGTCATGCATGAGGTGGTTTTTAATGCTTTGCCTCTGAATAAGGCTAATTCATTCCTGTTGCCTGAGAAGTCTTTGGACTACTTCCTTTGGCATCTGTTTGGATATGTTACTAACTGAACTGGCAAAATTATAAATGCCATGTGTTGGTCTTGGGTAAGCAGATGCCCAGTTCATAATGTGTTTACTTGGCTTTCACCCCAGAATTTGGGAATTAAATGTGGTTTTTGGTTAAGTATCTTTGGAGTACCTATGAGACACTGAGAAATAAAGAAATATATATTAAAGGATGCTATCAAAAGTAGCTGCATATTGCCATGTCACAGTCTATTTATCTCTGACAAAATCCAGATAATTCCTGTTTTATTTAAATATAAATTTATGGGGTTTTCACTTATTTGCTGGTGTGCTGAGTTAAGCAATGCTTATGCTAACTACAGTAATTTTTTTCTTTCCTTTTTTTTTCATTAAACAGATGGTGCCAACTGTTTCAAAACCATTTTTCAGTTGTTTTTTCTTTAACAGATTGCTAGCTTTAAAACAATTTTTTAAAAACTCTTCACTGGCTTTTCCCTGTGATAGCTATGATTTTTCTAGTAATCACTAAGAACTGCACCATGTGTTTTAAAATGCCAAAAATTATGCAAAAATTTTCCTTTTTTCATTTAGAAAGATTGATATTTGGATAGAGATGAGAATTAGAGTTAGAAAATGAAGCATGGCAGAGCTTGAAGATAGGATGGGTTTGGAATGGGAGGAATGCTTTGGCTTTACTGTTGATTCAGATGTGTGATGCAGCAGTCTGATCCTTTTGTGTTTTCCCTGTTCTTCCGTTCGTTGTGCTGTTATCTGATAAAATTAAGCACATTTGTCCCTACTGCTCCATATGGGACACTAAGGTGAGGGAGATCTCATGAAAAACAAAATAGTGTAAGCAAAGTTGCACAAAGTAACATGAAATTATTCTCATGCTTTAGTTTAAAAACAGTTGGTGGGACAGTGTGAGCCTCTCTGATTCTCTCCAAAGTACTGTTTAGATGGGAACACTGTTGTTGTAGTCTTTTGACTGATCTTAATTTCATGGATGAAGACCATTTCCATGGTTAATTCCATTGCCACTGCAGTGGCAGTTGTAGTTTCTGTCAGAGGAACAAGAGTGAACAGTTGCAAGGAGAAAGTATGCACTCATAATTCCAGTTTCATTAGCTATATTCACAAGAAGGTTTCTGGTTTGTGCAAATACAGCAGTCTATTTTAGAAAACTGCCTGCTTTGGCTTAACTGATCAAATATACCACCATAGTCCAGCATGAAATGCTGAGCCAGTTTTGGTATTTAAAAAACTGAAGTCAGAGGTCACAATATTTGTTACAATGGAAATTGACATTCCCTATCCAGAATTACATTGTATGGTGAAGAGTGATTCTGGGAGGGTTTTTAGATGTTGTTTGCATATGTTCCAACACAGGGACTGTGTGCAGTGTCAGTCGTTGTACCCACTGACATCTGAGGCCATGTCTGTATTTGTAGTCCCTGTGTCTTCCCACAGCAGGGCAGCATAATCTCAAATCAATGCGAATCACAAAATGTGTGGTGGCAAAATGCAGTACACACTCATGTGCTCTTCTGTAGCTGTGTGGCTTTAGCTTGTTTTGCAGAGAATTTTCTGTAAAGTTTTTGATGACTTTTGTTTGAGCCTCACTTTTTTAAGCTCTTAACACTGTTTCCTGTCTTGTCCTAAATGTTGGAGGGTTCTTGGTGGTGTACTGATAATGATGATTTTTAAATGTCTGTCTTTGAGACTGCTATGCCAGGTATCGAAGAGCATTCAAGGAGCTTGCTTCATATAAGAGAATTTCTGTCTCTAAAATGACATTATTTGCAACTTCTTTTTTCTAGGGGAAAACAAGAATCTGGTGAGGCAAAATACAAAAGTATTTTTGAGCCATCCCAGCCTAGGCAGAACAAATCTGATTCTGAAGTAGCATTGCAGGATTATTCTCTCCCAGCTTTCATGTTGCTTTCAACAGATCCTACTTTCTTTCAGAATTGCTAGGTTGCTATAGAAGAAACCACAATTTTTAGCAAGCATTTGACCCTTTTTCAATAATTTGAACATATCTAAGTACATAAAAAGCTTTCCGTGTTTATCTGTAGAGGTAGCCAGACCACTTCTGTCAAATGGAAGGAGTTAAATATTTGTTTTATTCTCATTAACCTCTCCTAAAACCCAAGTAGATTTTACTGTGGGTTGACATCTCATCCCTCCCCAGTACTATTTTTATTAAATGTCACCTTTTCTTTTGTTTTATAAATGGAGATAGATGAATTGATCTGTAAGTATTATGGGCTTCAGGATAAAAGCTGTCCTTTGAATAGTGCTTAAGTTGAGGACTTAATATTATTTTGTGCTTTGTAGTAGTTTTTGCTGTCTTGTTTTGCTAATAATTTATGAAGCACTAAATTATCCTTTCAAATGATTGGAATATGTTGAAGGGGTTGTTGCAGGTGGTGGTGCAGAGACAGATTCTGTACTAGCACTGCAGCATATTCATCTAAAAAGTAAGTTGTTCCCTACTCCCACCCCCAATCAGTTGTAATTACTTAATTCATTAAAAACTTGAAGTCTTTCATGAAGTCTTACAGGCATTACATTTATAAAATTATGTATTTGGTTCCTAGGATCACTTCAGTGATTCTACCCCTAAAATAATGATGTGGTAATCTAAAATTGGTGCAAGATCATTGGAATACACACATCATAAATTTATCAAAGGTAATACCCCTAATTATACTTGTGTCCTCTCAAACCAGAGGTTAGGACTGGCAGTGTGAGTATTTCAGGGGCTGGATATGCTGTGGGTGCATCTGCCCAAGGCAGTGCATCTGCCTGTCTCTGGTCTCAAAAGCTGGGAGCAGCTCAGAGCTGCTGTTTCCCTCAGCTCACTGCTGTGCTTGGCAGATTGTGTCTGCTCCATACCCTGCAAATCCTACCCGGTTTTGGGTCCTACAATGTATCTGACTACTGATTATACCAAGCGTGTAACCAGTAGTCAGCTGTATGCCAGTGGAGGCTGGGCAGTTTCATTAATAAAGGTAAACATAATTTTTTAGAGGATTTAGTAAGTCTAGTATTTTTATTTTTGTCTTTTATATACTAAGCTGATCTCCCAGGGACATGCATACTCTTATTCACCAGAAACGGTTTTGGGTTTTCTTTGGTTTTGAGAGGAATTTGTTGTTCAACATAATCCAGTTTTGGAAAAAAATCCTTCTGTTATTAAGGAGGGTTTTTCAAGCTGCATGTTTTTCTTGCAGTCAACAAAGACAAGAAATTTGAACAAACCAGAACCTGAAAACAATCCACATATGAGTAAACATTCAAACTGGTTATTAGCAGCACCACAGCAGCAAATGACAAATTGATTACTTGATTAAAAGAAGGGAAGTCAAAGCTTAGTGCTGAAGCTCTGCGTTCTGCCTTTAGAAATGTTCTACAGCTCACAGGAGAGTTACAATCATACAAAAATCAGAAAATATGTTACTAGCTTCATCTGTGCAAATGACATGGAGTGTCTTTTCTTTCTGATTGAAGTACTTTGCTTTGAAGCTCTTGACAACAGTCCCAAATGTTTTGGGATAAGCAGCAAGTGCTGCTTGTTTTTTTTGTTAAGAAAAACATATAATTTAAAGCGAAATTATTTTTATTGTAAAACCCAATATCAAATTTAATTTAAAATAACTGAAATCCAGCTAGCCTGGATTTTTGGACCAGTGCTTTCTTCCTCTGAATTTTTTTTTTTTACCTCATGCTGATATTGTGTTTGAAATAGAAGCTGAAATAAAGCAGAGCATTTATATTTCTGTAGAATCTTCCCATGTTAATGTTAGTTGGAGTAGGACTGGAAAATGGTTTTTTTTTGCAAAGAAGAGTAACAGGTTTTGTTCAAACTTGGAAACAGAGCTCTCTTGAGCCATCTGTTCAGAGTAAAAGCAGCAGCAGCAGCAGACCTGACCCCTCCAGATGATGACCATGAGCTGCTCTGCCCAGAGTGGTCACCATTGTGTATTGCCCTTGAAAATCAAAATTTAAAAAATTCAGTTCTGAATTTAGTTGGATTTTTACTAGTTTGAATGCTTTTTTTCATGCTGCTGACTCAGTAAACTTCACAAAGATAGCTTCCACCTCATCAAATATTTAGTCTTTCTCATATGAAATCCATGTAACTACTCTTACAACTACAGTAACCAAATTGTATATTAGAGCCTTTCTTTTATGCTTTTATATCCTTTAATTCTGATTTATAGCTGCTATAGATCATGTTGCAGTCTGAAGTCTGATGTTGAAAATGGCTGTGACCTTTGAAAGAGGAGACAACACTATGAATTTTCTGTTGGAATGTTTTACACTAGTTTAGAAGTAAAATGCCAGATAAAGAGAAGCTTTAGTATGCCTGTGGAATATTCTTTTGGTTAAAAAACCACCAAAAAAATCCAAGTAATTTATTTCAGTCTTTTCTTTTTTAATACAGGTGGGTGGGAGTATTTTTACTACAGGACAAACTGAGATGGCATAAATATACTTTTCTTTTGGGGCTTTTTTTATCCATAAGTGGTGAAAGTAAAGTAATGATGGCTAGAAAATCTTCCTGCTTTTTGACATGTTTTGGAACTGAAAAGACTTTATAAATCTTTAGCTGTATGTATTTACTACAGCACTAGAGAAATGCTGTCCTTTTTGCTGAGGAAACATTGGGGCACCTCTCCCATGTCCCACAAATAATGCATGTCCAGAAAGCAGAGGTTCTGTGGGTGGATTGGGTTTCTCCTTCCACTTAAATTGAAGATGTGGAGAAAAACTCTGCATAATATTTATGACAAAATAGAAGGTTTCTGTTTTCTCTGTTATTTGTGATATGGTAAGATCATTATTAGCAAGGGTTAAGTGTTAGTTTAAATTATTTTATTTAATGCTAAGACTGGAATTATGAAGACATGCAATTTATTTTACAGAAGCTACTGACACAGAACCTCAGTTTTCATTCAGCTCTTCTCTATGATCTACTCCATTGCTGACTTCTCTTGTTATGTCTCCTGTCTTCCATTTGACATGTACGCTTCATTTTATTGCTGTTAAGATTTAGGATCCAATTATTTTTCAGTGTAACTTTTCAGTGTAACTGAGGATATGGAGTACAATCCTTTAATTAAAATCAAGCAAACCCTTCCCCAGTACTTGTCTGTAATGTGGCATATGAGGAATTTCTTATGTATCACACCAGCCAGGCTTAGTCTGGTATTCATGAAAAACATGTAAAAATGAAAATGTGCAGAAATAGAAGAGTCACTGTAATATTCTAGACTGTTCCTATTTCTTATACACCTTTGTTTTTTAGAGAAAAGAATCAGCTGACAGGGTCAAACACTGCCGTATAAAATTAGACCGACTAAAAGAAATTAATCTTTGCAGCCCTGACTAATACATAATTTCACTCTTCTGCAGTAGCTAAGTGAGATTACAGCCTTTTCTATTTTGAGGTTTCTTAAGTATTTAAAGCCTTTGAAGTTTTTTTGAAAATGCAGTCATGTCACTGCAATGTTTAAAGGAAAGTCTGCAGTTTTTTTAACACCTCAGATTTTTATTTTTCAAAAATGAGTTTAATTTTTAATAGTAGTTTCATCTTTGGATTTTGAAATGTGTTTTATTCATGTTCAAAGCATCTTCTAATAAGATTACTAAAGTGACTTTGAGCAATGACCCTTGTCATCACATTAACTGATTTAGAAATTTGGTTCACACTGTTTCTAAATGTTCCTTTCCTGTGGGATTTTAAAACAACTTTATTCTAAAAGTACTAGTAAATACCACCTAATTTTTAAAATCCAGTAAAAAAAAAAAAAGTGAAATATATATTTCATGAAAATGTTAAATCTATTTAGATTCACTTCTTTGAGGCAGCCATTTCAACCATCTAAAAATAACCCTAAAGAAATGAGACTAGAACATTAATTTTCTTTGCCATCCTTTTTTTTACATAATATGAGGTAGATTTATATATTGAAATACTTTTATAAGAAATCTGTGGTCGATGCTAGATTTTATTGTAATCCTGAAGCTTATAAAAACATCAGAAAAGACACTGTCTAAATGGATGAAAGTTGTGCTTTGAAGTTAGTTCAGCTTGTTTCAAGCATTAAGTGGTCCTTCCCTTTTGCAGATGAAATCAGTGCATGTGACTACCCAAGTCTTTTCTGACTTGCTATGTGCAATGTAAAGAGGAAGTTCTTCTCTTCATTCTCTTAATTCTGCCACCCAACCTCAGTGTTATAAAGCTGAAGACACATGGCCCTTAGATTATGATTCCTGTATCTGATTTTGCAAGTGGGCTGAATTTTGGGAAGTATGGATTTCAGATCAATTACATATTAAATCAGTAGATGATATGCAGACATGTGATGTGGAGATTCAAATACTCTTTGACCTTATATATAACTCTTCATTACAGTATTTCACTTGGTTTGAAAAGAGCCCAGATTCAGAACCAGAAATAGGTTAATCCTTCCCTGTTGGCTATGTAACATTTGCATGCCAAATGCTGGCTTTGTACCAGAAGATTCAACTCATGGTTGATGCATTTGAACAACAATTTATCTACTGTTGTTCTCAAATGCAAGAACTTAAATTATTAATTACATTGAGTATTCACAAGTAAAGCACAAAATGGTACCCTTCAGGTATTATAATAAAATTGAACTAATTCACAATTAATTGAAAGTCTGAAGAAAAACTATTGATTAAACTCAGTCTGCTCTGGACATTAAGCGAGTGATCTGTACTTTTACTCCATTAGTACCTTTCTGAAATATTCCTGTATCACTAAGTAACTAGAAACTGCCAAATAACCTTTACTCTCATAATGTTTGTAATGAATCACTTAAGCTGAACAGAGTATAAAAATTCTAATACAACAAACTTCATTCCTACCTTCTCCTATGGGTTACAAAACACAGTCAGTGATTTCCTTTTACTCCACCAAACTGTGCCTAACCATGGAGCTGTAAAAGGAAGGTGTTATTAGATTTAGAAGAATAAAAGAAAACCTTTTCTTTTTGTAAACATGCTCTTTCCATGAATGCTGTGAAATGCAGTCAGGCCTTTTCTGGTAAGCCATGGCAGGCATGAAGCTGGATAATCTTTAACTCTTGAGAAATATTTTGCTTTAGGTCTTTTCTCATAAACTTTACCAGCTGTGGCTTGCTAAGTTGAATGGTGTCCACAGGGCCAGTAAATTTATTTTCTCTCACATGCCTAATACATATAATGCACATTCTGCTATAATAAAGATAAATGAGTAATTATTTTCGGTTAATAACATTGAGGAAAGATGGGCAGAATACATACATAATGCCCTATTAGCTAAAACTCCAGTATGACTGCCTGTAATTTGTACCAACATGCCAGTTTTTAACATAAAGTATGAATATCAAGATCTTCTTTATTAGAAAGGCAGAATAGGCACCTTAATACACTTTCCATCTAGTGTGTTGTTTTGAAGAAGGAGGTCACTGAAGTCTTATTACAAACTGTGCTTTCAGTAATACAGAAAAGTTCCCATCATTAGAGAAGATATGCCAATGTTGCTATTAATTGAAATAGATTTTATTTTTTTCGTGACTGTTTAGGCTAGCAAAAATGCTTTTGCCAGACTGTAACAACTTTATTTAGTTCCAAGTGTATCTTGCATTTCAAGTGGCAACCTTGTTTCAAGTTTGTGGGACACAGTGTATATGCCAGTTTTTTCAGTTTATTCTCAGCAAGGTTAACTGAAATTAGACCAACTGGACTAAATTACCCTTTCATATGGAAATTGTGTCACTGTTTAGATGTCAGAATAGAACATGTACAAAGGAGCTTAGTTCTTATATTGCTTTCCATAAAATAACGAATCTTGCAGCTCAGGGTCAAGGATCTCCTTGGTTGGATTCATAAAGTAGGGAAATTAATTTTCTCCTTATCCTCCCTCTGCTGTACCCTTTGAAAAGTTGTAGTGACTTTTCTTAAACCAGAATACATTGTTGCCTTTTCCCAGAGAATTCCAATGTTTATTGGCAGCACTTCAGTGATGTGTTGCACCGACAGCAGAGGAGGAGCTGGATTGCTTCTCCTCTGCCAAGAATCCAGATATCTGTGGATAGAGAATAGTCAGCTGTAGTCAGGTTGCCAGCTTCTGAGGCCTCAAATATTTTGCCTGTTTTACTTTATGGAATGTGAGTCAAGGGCAGTCCCTTGAGCCCTCAAAGCTTTGGAGTGTGTGATCAGGTAAAAAAGGAGCACTGCTGAAGTTTGACTGCAAACTACTACCACAGTGTGCTACCAAAATTCTGCCATAGGGCATTAAAATTTTGAGGTTTATCAAATCTTTTACTTCTTGGGGAAAAAAATGGATACTTTTTAAAGTGGTACAATATTTGTGAAGCACGGATAGGAGAACATGCTAAAGCAGACGCTGCTGGGGAATTTGAAGCAACTTTCAGCATCTGCTAAATTGCACCTAGTGTGTGATAATTCTTTATTCAATGCCAATTTTGGCATAGGTATTTTCCAATTTAATTTTTTTATACTGGAACCTGAATTCAAAGTGCATCTTGTGCTAGAGAGTTCCAATCAAATGAAGTGCATACATGGAAGCATATATTTTCCTGGATGAACATGTAGATGCAGCTCTAAACAGTGGCATTGTGATGACAAGGGTAAGTCTTCAATAGTAGCAATGCTCATGGGGAAAAGCTGCACTTTTCTGGATTTAAGGTTTCTGCATCCCTATGTGTTTCTAGAAAATGAGTAAAAATACCTTTAATTTTGGCAGGTATCTTTCTTGACCATATAAACTTCTATGATCCTAATATTATCTGAAGTTCTGTTCTTTATTTTTCATCTTCATGTAATCTTTGTTACTCTTCAGTACCAGAAGTCCTTAAATGATTGGAATAGATGTGCAGTTACCAGGTGTTGAAGTAGTGCTGGACAACATGTCATGCTAGTCCAGCCTCCTCCTTTTCTAGGTTAGCACAAGGCTGCTCTGTAAACAGCCTCCGTGTGGATCCAGGAGAATGGTTTATTCACAGAGTTCTAGAGAAGTGAGGAGCTTTTCCTTCACTGAACTTCATGGCAGGCTCTAGCCCCAGGTTAGAAAACTGAAACCTCACCAACTTGGACTACTCTTCTAATCTAGCAACCAGAGAAAAATAACAAGTATCTGTTTGGTTAGTTTTAACTGTTTGGGGAAATTATGATCATATCATCTACTGTACCCCCAAAGGGTGAGCAACTCCAACTACCGCAGATGTAACCTCTCACTATGACCTGGAAACCTCCCCTGAATAAAGACACACGTGGCAAATTACAAAGGTCACACCCAACATGTTCACATTGAGAAAGCTGTGCTGTAGTGATTGTGGAGCAGAGAAGCAGTGCCTGCTCCATGGGAGTCCTCTTGACCAGGCAGCTCCAGTGATCCAGCAGCCTGTTGTTACCTGGCTTTGCTGAGTGCAGAGAGTGCTCTCTTAGTTTCACTTCTCAGGTAGCAGAAGCATGGGCTGCTTGGGTCAACTCTTCATGCAGATTTAACTACATTAAATAGAACTCAAGAAAGTTTTCTTGGCAGCTGTATTCAGCACAGGACTGAGTGCTACTCACTTAGTTTTACTAGCTAATATAAAGTCCTAAAATTCTGAATCACATGAAACAATTTTAGTAGACTTTCTTCTTTATTTTGAACTGCTTTATTTAAATTCAAGTAAAAACAGCAGGTCTTTATTAATAATAAAGCACAAAGCATATCGTTCTTTTTCACTGGGCTTACTGTTTTTAGTGAACATTTTTTTCATATTTAGGTGTGTATGCATAGAATATTTTCCTGTTTACCTGTCCACTTTCTTAGCCCTCT
This sequence comes from Ploceus nigricollis, assembly GCA_013399945.1. Classification (NCBI taxonomy): domain Eukaryota; kingdom Metazoa; phylum Chordata; class Aves; order Passeriformes; family Ploceidae; genus Ploceus; species Ploceus nigricollis. The sequence continues at coordinate 606,936 of VXBC01006029.1, read as the reverse complement.
CTTCTAGAGTTTATTAATTGTAGGTAGTAAGTGCACATTTTGTGCATCCATTGTAAGATGTCAATCACTGATACCATCAGATACCACTGATAAATACAGTTGTTAGATAATAGAAACCCTCATTCAGCAGCCTATATTCTCACTGCTCAGAATAATTAATTAATCAAATAAACATCCTCAGATGCAGCAAATATTCTTGTCTCTATTCTGAAATCAGTACCGTGGGGCTCTGTAATGAGGGGATATATTCAGTGAATTTAATTTATGGAAACAAACTACCAACCTCAACAGTTATTTGTAATTTGTATATTTTACCCACTTCTCTGGATTGTTTGTTTAAAAAAGTTCTATAAATTAATCTGTTACTTTTCTTTCTTGTGCCCTTATCCTTTCCAAGGTTACGCCTTTCTGCTGTTCCAGGAAGAAAGCTCTGTACAAGCTCTGATAGATGCCTGTCTGGAAGAAGATGGAAAACTTTACCTATGTGTGTCAAGTCCCACAATCAAGGATAAACCAGTAAGTAGCTTATGTCATGACACTTATGCTGGTTGCTAACCCATTTGCTGTTACTCTTTTCAGTTAATAAATAAATAAACAGTACTCAGAGTTAATTACTTTTCATTTCCTGTTTCTGACCTTGCTGTTACATTGAATTGACTTCCTGTATCAGCATAACATGGCTTTAATATTTGCTTTTTTCTGATAAATGCCATGTTCAATTAACTTTTATATTTGGTACTCTTGGTATGCTTCAGGAGTGTGCATACTTTTACAGTGTTAGCTGTAAAACAATGGAATGGTAATTTTTCATCTATTTGATTTGAGAGAGAAGAAAGCCTTATGTGATGAAGAAAATTAACCCTGCCAAATTAAAATCCAGATAGCATCAAATATCCCCTGTATTTTGTTAGGTTTTTTAGTTATTATTTTTTATGCATTCAATAGCTAATCAATTTATAATTTAGGCCTCATTTACCTTATAGAAACTATGGGGTAAAATCAACTGCTGCAGACAACTATAGCAGAATAGAAGACATACAGTAGCCTGTTTTTATTGTTCACATCTCTAACATTCGTTAATGCTGGTCCTTTTTGTGCCTATGGAGATATACAAATGAGGTGAAAACTGCAGGCAAATAAGATAAAAAATGTGCTGCCTTTTAAAAGTACTATTAAAAATCTTGCAGAGATGAATGAACAACCCAGGACTGCAGCACAGTGAGCAGGCTTGTGTGATTCCTAGGATCAAAAAAATGGATTGATTAACAACCTTATCTAAATAACTTCTGAACAGTTTTTTTCTGTTTAATCTAAAGATTTCTTATCAACTGTGTTGCTTGCTGCTCAATAGAAATAGGTATTCACATATTATACAAATTCCTTTCGTATCCAAGCACAGAAATTAATTTTATTGGCTCCTATCAGTGCTTTTAAATTTGTAGCTCACTGAATGTGATTTCAGGAAAGCCAGAAGTCCAAACTGCAACTGTGTTTCCACATACGTCGTAAAATGTTCTCAAAGTCCTTTCACAGGTTTCTTCCTATGATGGCGATTAGGGGCAGGGAATTAATGAGCGTAGGAGTTTGTGATGAGGACATTTAACTCAAGCCTGGCCTCTAGAGGTGATAAATGAGTTGTCCCCCTTCTTTCAGATACTTAGATATGGTATGTTCTCAAATTGTCTTGATTCTTATAAAACAAACTTACTACTTTTGAAAAGTTCAAATTTTGTTTATAAGTATAGGAAGATTTGGCATGTTTTTCTTAATTTTAGTTAAGTGGCCAAGTTCCTCTGCTAAAAATGATCCTTAATACAGGTGCAAATTCGACCTTGGAACCTAAGTGACAGTGACTTTGTGATGGATGGGTCTCAGCCTTTGGATCCAAGAAAAACAATCTTTGTTGGAGGAGTTCCACGGCCTCTCCGAGCTGGTGAGTAAAAGGAACATGTAGGACATGTAGCAGATTAAGTAGAAAAGATGAGGAAAGATAAATAGCATCTGTAAAAGATCAGAAAATGGACTCTGTTTTCCAAAGATCACAGCTTGCTTTCTAATACAAGGAATATCTTCCTGTTTACAAAATACAGTGAAAATTTCTTATCTTTTAAATAGGTTACTAATTAGGATTGCAGTAGAAAGTGTTTTCCCCGGCTTTGCATAATATCCTAGAACTTGGCTGATTTTTTGTAATGTAGACCATCTTAATCTAAGCCCTGATTTGTTTGCTGAGGTGCCCTTTCCTTTGACTAGAAGACAAAGACCAGACCCTTCTCCTAGACCCTTTTCAAACCAATTCCAACCTCAGCCCTATGATTTGTGTTTCCCTTTTATTCAACCCTTACCTTAATTCTTCCATGGAGCTATGGACATGGCCTCTCAGCCATTGTCCCGAAGAAAAATTTCTCCCAACCCAGGTCTCTTGGTGGCCTCACATGGAAGAGCATTTTCCAGACTTACTCCTAAGGTAGCTTCCTTCCCTCAATTTTTTTTTCTTCACCCTTAGCTCTTTTTCTTCACTTTTATTTGCAGAGCCATAGACAAGACTTCTTAGGTTTTGGCCAGAGGAAAGATTTATCCCAGCCGAGGACTCCTGGCAGTCCTCATTTTGTTTTGAAGGCCCCATTTGAGCACTGCTCCCAATTGTAACTCAACACTAATTTCTTTCTTCTAAATCCTGACATTTTTGGTGAACCAATGACAAAGTCATGAAGCAATTTAAAACATTTCTCTTAGCCAGATCTTTTAGCAGCTCTCATTTCTGTTTATACTCCCTTTCCATCCTCACTCCAAGGCAGCTGCATGGTTTGTCTTTCTTATCCTCCCAACCCTAGTCCTAATCCTGGGAAACTGTAGTAGACAAGGCCTCTCAGTCACTGTCTGGAAGAAAGACTTTCCTTGTAGCCCTCAGTTTCCTTCAGCAGCCACTTTCCAGCCCACTGGAACTTCAGCTCCTCACTTTATATTTTGCCTAATCCTAAATCTTTCGGGAAGCTGTACCAACATCCCCCAGCCATAGCTGACAGTAAGATTTCTCTTATTCCAGATTTCTTGGCAGCTTTCACTTTCCTCACCATCTTAAAATAAGGCTCAACTGTACGGTGGTAATTATGTAAATAGTAACAATCAAACATTAGCTCATTCCTAATGATTGCCTTTGTAAAACTGTATGTCATTTGGCCTGTCATAGATCACATTTGAAATGCATTACATTTGAAAACTGATGCCTTTAAATAGGTAACTTCTCCAAAGCAGACAAACAGTTTCCATTTCTTCTTGTTTGCAGCTTTAAAATCCGATACAGAAGTTTTTCCTAAGATATTTGAGCACTGCCTGGTTTCCTTGCCCTGGAATCCTATATATTCTTTCTCTATTGGCAAGAGTAACTTAGTGGAGCTACTATTCATGATGTTTATTCTGTACTGTCACTTTTTGAGATCACTACCCTGGTGATGATTCCAAATCATTAGAAAGCAGAAGAATCTATTAATCACTACATTATGCTGATAATTTTTCCTTACTCCTTGGAGCAAAAGTATTACTTGGTTTGGTAGAATGGGTCAGACATTGGTTTGCTTGTTGCAAATGAACAAGTTAGCATATGGTCTCGCCTGCATGCAGATTTATACAAACACATATACCTAGTCAATTTACTAATGAGAATTTTGGGAGAACTATGGGAATTTAAATGTTCTGTATTTGTGAGTTTAAATTTTATTTTGGGTAGTTAAATGGTATCTTGCTACAGAAAGTGTTTTCACACATTAGCACTAGAAAATGGCTGACTTGGCAGGGCCTGTACAGGTCTCAGTTTTTGCATTGTCCATCCTTGGGGTTTGTTGGCCTATGAGGTTTTACAGAGAGCTTGGCTCAGTGGCTATACAACCTTGCACAATTTAAATGGCTCTTCCCTGCTTTCTTCAGCCTCTCTACTACTTCTTTCAGTTCTTTCCCTTAACTTTCCTTCTGTATGTGTCCTCAGCTATGCAACCTCAACCTGTCTGATTTTATGAATTATATTTATAACTTCTTTAGAGTTATTGTTAATAACATAAAAAGCAACAAACCATTTCAAAAGATCCACAAACAAGATAATGTTCTACCAAAATACTATTTTAAATTGCATCTATAATGTAGGCTTGCTTTAGCTGCAGGAACTTTGGATGTTTCACAGATTTTTGTTTCAAATGTGAAACACATCTTTTATATGTTTTGAACTTTAGTACTTAGGGCAAAATATCAGATTCTAAAAACAGGAATATCCCTAAGTGATCTTACATGTAAACTAGCATTAAAAAGCCTACCAAGTACCAGAGCTTTAATACGCAATATTGTAAATTCTTGTTCATCTGATACCTATTTTAACAGCATACCGGTATTTTTTTTTCACACTTCAGCCACATCAACTTTTTACAGATTCTGGTTTTTGCCTTCATATTTTACTATAATTCATGTAAGGTTGATTGAATCTGTGTTTTACTTTGGAATTTTAGACTTTGGAAGACGCATCTGATAAGGCAAATGGTGCTTTTTAAAATGCAACAATCCAAATGCAACATCATAATTTATGTTAAATCTATTATATTTAACAATTGACTTCTTGCAGTTGAATTGGCAATGATTATGGACCGTTTATACGGAGGTGTCTGCTATGCTGGCATTGATACAGACCCAGAGCTGAAGTACCCAAAAGGTGCTGGCAGAGTGGCTTTCTCCAATCAGCAGAGCTATATTGCTGCTATCAGTGCTCGCTTTGTCCAGCTCCAACACAATGACATTGATAAACGGGTAAGTAAAACAGCATGGAGCAGAATGGTTGTTACCAGACTGTACAGGTATTTAAAAAGTCTTTATTAGCATTGTGTTGGAACACAATGTAAGTTCTGAACAGAAATGTAAGTTCTGTTCTTCAGATGACATTTGTCAATTTTTTAAAAGCTTATTTAAGCATCTAAAGCAGAGTGAAAAAATACCTTAAACGTCTTAAATAACTGTTTAGAGCTAAACCCAGAAAATAGTTGATTGTAAGCTCATTTGTCCTTTGTTCTCTTTTGAATTCCATAGGTCAAATTCCATAGCATTTCCCAGCTTCCTGCTCCTCCTTTAGATGTTTGCTCATTGTGCATCAGTGACTTTTAGTTTAGTGACTACTTGTGTAGCTTCTGGCAGTTTTGCTGTTATTAGGCCATTTTCTGTCAGTAGTGTAGGTCTAGAGTTGAGGTCCTTAAAGCACAGGTTTATTGTAATTAAAATAGGTAATGCTGACCTCAGAAGTCTTCAGAATTATTTAACTAAAACCAAATGCCAAGAGATGCTTGATAGGCAGAAGGGGGAGAAATTAGATTTTTTTTTCTGTCCATATGAAATCCCTAAAGGGCTTTTCAAATATGGAGTGAAGTTACAGTATTCACTGAAATTTGCCTTGAACACATTAAAAGAAAGCATTACTTACTTTCCAAAATCTTTTTTTTCCTTTAGACCTTCTGTCTTCACCTCTTGATTACACATACAAACAACATCCATGTTTTGAGGGCTCTGCATTTAGAATTATTCAAAAGGACACATGGCATGGACTGCTGCTATGTGTTTTCCTGATAGGGATGGCTTGTTTTTTCCTTAATCTGGTGTAAATGGTTTCTTCAGAAGTCAGTTTAACAGGTACTGAGTGTGTCTATTATGTGCAGTATGCATATAAAGCTGCACAGCTGCAAAGTTCAAACTATTTTGACTTTGTCTTTACAAATCTGAATTGTACTTTTTTGTCAGTCTCAAGGAGGTCATGGAGTTGTAAGTCCTCAAACAATCTGTGTATGGTGCTTTACACCATATTACATTAACTACAACAAGGCTATTCCTAAACATTTCTTGTCCATTAGATTCTGAAAAATCTTACAGAGAGATTAAGAAGATTACTTTTGGAGTCTTAATCACACATTGAACCCTTTTGAGATTTATATATCAGCCATGCTTGCTAGAGGGTACTTTCTAAGCTTTAGGCTAAAGCCATAAAAGGTCACTAGCTAGTAATTTTTGTCATCAGTATGTTCTTTTTTTCATTTGGTGGACTGATAATTTATTTAGTTATGTTTTATCTATTTTAAAAATAGATTTATGTGTGAGTTTGAAGAAGTATGAAGTCCCTTAATGAGTCCTTAAATTTAATCTAATAGATTCAAATTCCTGAACTGCACAGCCAACTTTCTTAAATTTTTTTCACTAGTAACCAGTGCAAGAAAAGATGAGAGAGAGAGACACAGAAAGAGACTGTATTTGAGACCTTCACAATTCATGCTTGGGAAATTTGAGTAGGTGCGGATCTAGAGCTGTGCTGGACATTGGACCTGCTTTCTTCCAATTTCATTTGAGACAGTGCTGTTTTATTTTACATGATGCTTCTAATTTTAGTGATATGGCATCTGATATGCAAAATGGCAGTTATTCAGACTTGTTCCATGCAATACTAGTAGCAGGGTGTAATTAAAAAAATAGATTGGCAGCCCAAGCTGTTCCTTAGGCAAGAAATACAACTCACTATAGAAGCTTTACTTCAAAGGAGTAACATTTATTGAAGTGTGATCAGGATAAGCTGAAGTAAATTCAGCATAAAGCTTTTTTGTAGGATGTTTCTTGTCTTTCAGCTTAACATCTCATTCTGTGTTTCTTTAAATCTCTGTGTATTTAAGTGTTGTTACTAGACTCAGGTTTTCCTCGCAATATACAAATTGTGCCGGACTAGCACTTGCACAGCTACAGCAAAATTCTTTATAATAAATGTATACTTCAATTTTTTCTATCTTTTCTAGTGCAGTTGATTGTACTTAAACCATTTTATAAATAGCATCAGAGAGCCATAAGAATTAGACATGCATGAACTCATGATTTCCTTGTAATGAATGAACACTCAATTTAAATGTGTAGGCACGATTCATAGGAACATATTCAATGTCTGTAATAGCATTATTGCAAGTGCCTAATCATGCATCAGTCCTGCTGTGTTTGGCACAAATGCTTTAAGAAGAAAAGGCATTCCAGCCCTAAGTCTTTTACAACCGAGTGTAGGACTAAAGTCAGCAGCTCTCCAGACTATTTGTAATGATGGCAAGGCTCAAGTTGGAACTACAATGAAATTTTATTGCACCTCAAGAGCGAAAAATCTTCAGATAGTGATTTTTACCAACAAAATGGAGAGTATGTAATACAAGTGCATTTAATTTTGTTTAACTTTAATCTCTTATGAGTCTGGTCCTGCAATTTAATTTTGTTTAACTTTAATCTCTTATTAGTCTGGTCCTGCATTTTGCAAATCCTGAAAAAACAAAGAGATAAAAAAAAAATCTTCTGAGGAATAAACCTCTGAAACTCACTAGACCTCTGAAATTTAGAAATATAATTTTGTTCATTATAAGTTTTCTTCCTAAATGCTGCTCTCATGGCCTGCCCCTGTAACAACTCTATTCTGATTCCTGGAGCTTTCTTAGTGGAAAATCCTTGGAGATTTTTACTGTACTTCCATCTTAGTACTTTCCCAGACCCAACTTTTCCGAGGAATGTTGAATAGTTACAAAAGCATGCCCTTCTTTCTTGACATTTTCTGACGGGTAAAGCGCATGGTATGAAAATTTAACTACCAACCTCTTGGATTAATCCTGCATCAGCTGAAACCCTTCAGTACAGACAGAAAGAATTAAAATATTGGGGTTTGTGTTGTTGCTTAGCAAAACTATGATACATTCTTACAGTTGTTTTCTTGTCCCTGGTGCAGGTGGAAGTGAAGCCATATGTGCTGGATGATCAGATGTGTGACGAATGCCAGGGCACTCGCTGTGGTGGAAAATTTGCTCCATTCTTTTGTGCCAATGTTACCTGTTTGCAGTATTACTGTGAATACTGCTGGGCCAGCATACACTCTCGTGCTGGGCGGGAGTTCCACAAACCACTGGTAAAGGAGGGAGGTGACCGGCCCCGCCACGTCCCGTTCCGCTGGAGCTGAACCCCGGCTGCACCCAGCAAGAAGTACTGGAGTAAATAAAATTGAGTGAAAAGAGAGCGCTGCCTCAGGGCTTAGTGTTCTGGAAATCTGTGCATTCGTCCTCGACTTTAATGAAGATATGGGTCTTTTTATTACTATTATTATTATTTACAGTCACATTACTGAACTCAGTGTCCAGTATAATACAAACCGGCAGAGTGTAACTGTACTGATTTTGCACTTTGATTCACACAAACATCTGCTTGGTACCTTAATTTCCTACACAAGACTTGTCACTAGTGACATTATGTAGACTGCCATTCTCATCAGTCTTCACTGGGCTGATGCGTATGTGATGAAGATTTTTTTATTGTAATTATAATTATTTTTATTTTTAAACTGGAGCATGCACTTATTTTCAGAAATTTAGACTTGCCCCTAGCAGATGACTTACCAAAGGTAATATTCACGAGTAGGTGGCAGATGTAGCAAAAACTTAAACAGATATTCAGCAATCATTAGTTTGGGTCATTTAGAATAGTAATAACCCTTAAAGAAAATAAGCCTTTAGTTGCTCTCGATTTTGACTTGTAAGGATGATACCTCATAAGCTGGATCAGACTTTTTTCTTTTATTTTGCTGAGGGGTTTTTTTTGTTTGTTTGTTCTGTTTTGTTGGGTTTTTTTGTTTTGTTCTGTTAGGTCTTTTAGTGTTATGTAAATGTATGCTGCAATAGCTTTTGCTGCTATTAAAATGGTATTACTAATACCATAATACTCTATTCAGGCTAGGGTATCAATTAAAAATGAATATGTGATTAAAATAGTGATGGCTGCTGAAAGGAGATCAGTATAGCATACAGAAAAGCTTCCAAGGAAGGTCAATATTTTTTGACTGCATGTTTACTTAATCAGGTTGCTGCATGCAATAAATTTTATATATGTCTAATATAAAACCTGCCCACAATGCACAAATTATGAATCTACATAGGCTACAAAATGCTCAGTAACAAAAAGAAATTGATTACTGACTGGAGGAAGGCATGCCTCAGTAAATGTAATGCTTCTGAAATTAGGATCAGCCCATTACAGAATGACCTATATTACAACAAATATAAAAACTAGCTGTAGGATATTCTTAAAAAAATTTGTGGATGGTAGATGAAGTACTTTGCGGTGCTCTGTTATATATCGTGCAATTTATTTTATATAGTAAAGTGATTATGTCTAGTACTGTGATCAAACTTAACTGTTAAAGCCTCTGTATCTGACATTAACACATTTTTGACAGTTCATTACAGGTACATAAACAGAAATGAGCTCTTAGTTACAATCTCTTTCCTAATGCTTGCATCATTTACGTAGCTGCAGACCTTGTCCGGAAAACCAAAGAGCTCATGCTGGCGTACATACACTACCAATTAGATAGTCTGTCAAACTATTAACCTAGGCACATTTAAGAAAGTTAGGAAACAAAGTGGTGCTAAAGAAATGTCTGCATATTAAAGTAACATGAGATGTCTGCTCTGTGGATGTGGCGTTATCTCTCTAATCCCTGGATGTATCCTGTGAAGCTTGAATACAATTAAGACCTGCTAACACAGTGGACATTTTTTTAGCATGAACTATGGGGCTGCAGATAGCATATAAATATAAACACACTTGGTATACTAATGATTGTGAGAATGTGTACACTATTTTTTTTTCTTTTTCCTCCTTTGTTTTTGCAGTTCTGGGGACAATCTGACTGGATATGACACCGCATAGTAGATTTAAATGTTCTGGGTTTTGTTTGTTGTGTGTCCTTCTTTGTGTCTAATTTAGTAAGTTGGTTTTCCCAATGTTTAGTTGCAAGTATTGGCTTTGAAAGGATTTTTTCTGTTTTTGGAGAAAAAAAAAAGAAAAAATAGTTTTTTACTGGTTTAAAATGCTTATTATAATTATCCCTTTTGAAGTTAATTCTGGGCGGTTTTGTGATATTGCTTTTCCCAGCCCAGGTGTCTTTTCTGTTTTTTTTCATCTGTACAAGACATTTTGTTATGCACTACTTTTTGTATCTAGACAGTTTTCAACAGTTGGCTGATGATTTTTTTTAAAGAAAAAGGCATGCTTTCTGACTGACATGATCTTTTGCAATACCTCAATTTTGAAATATAGGAAAGAAAATGATATTTTCTAAGTAAGTTTATTCAGAAAAATATATATTAATTTAATTCTGCAAGAAAAATGATTTAACAGATGGGTAACTTTATTTTTTTCATGCTTATTTGAGTTTTTTTGAAAATGAAGAAGTTAGAGCTTTATAACTGTAATATTAAAGATCATAGCTAACCTACAGAAGTCTACCTAATTATGTGAAAGAAGTAAACCTTTTTGAAGAAATACCCCTCTTTCATGTAGAAAAATACTCCCAGAGAGAAAGAGAGCGAGAGCGAGAGAAGCTGGAAGATGTACAATATAGCATAATGTTGGATTAAATCTGAAACAAAATCATCATAAAGAACAGGTGTAAACACAAACTCCATTTGGTGCTGAAAGTTGTGAATAGAAGGTGAAAAAATATTTTCCCTTAATTTGTATATTTATAATCAAGTGTGATTATGCACGACTGACCAGAATTGTGAGAGTTCTTCTGTTTGTATTTTTTTAAAGAGAACTTTTTTTAGTTTATTAAATTATGACATGCTCCCTTTTGTTTTGTAAATGAATGTGCCCCTGAGTTGTTAATATGTTATATTAAAAGAGGGTCCTTCAAAAAAAGTTATTTTTTAAAATATGGAGTTCTGAACTGCAACTTGACTAAGAAGCCCCTGGGTACAACAGGTCCTATTGTGGCCTTTTCTGATGTGAGACTTGAACTAGTCGATTTTTTTGAAGGCTAACCTAACCTCGACTATTTGTTGTTATGTGCAATACTGTTTGTACTGTTTGTATAAAAAAAAAGAAAAATGAAAAGAAAAAAGGCATAAATCTTTATTGCAGATTTATTTTCATTGCAGACTTTAGACATTGTGATTCACTAAAATCATTTTTCTACTGTCAAATATGTACCTTTTCTTCATGCTGGTATTTTTTCAATAGTAATGTAGCCTTTGTACTGAGACAAATTTTCATTGTTATTTTTAGAAAGATTTTTTGCTAAGAAAAAAATTAAACATATTTACATATTTTTCATTTTTATTTCGTATTTTCTTTAAGGAGTGCTTTCTCAACCATTAATATAGTTGTTTCTGGGAGAGACTTTCATATCTGGTCAATGTCATTAATATTATTTTGTATTTTTACTTGGAATAAATTAATTTTATGATGCTGATTCTTTAAAAGTTTATTTTTTTCATTTTCAGTTATTTTTGAAGCTAAAATCTTTGTAATATTGTTACTAAAGTGTCTAGTTTTTTGAAATGCAAAGCTTTATGTATTAACTTGCTGATGTGGTTTACAATAGTGTGGCAATGATGAAAATGGTTGGTTATGTAAAGTGATTGGAAAATTGTAACAAAGAATTGGGCAATAAAATGACAGAATGAAGCAGAAAAAACGTGATATTTTGAAAAGCCTTTTCCTTTATCAAAATGATTTAGGGAGATAATAGGGATGTCACAGTACCAGTTCGCTGTCTAGATTTATACACCACCAGTGTTGATGAAATACTATTGCCGTTATAAGGAACTAAATCTATTGAACAATGGGTTTTTGACCCTGCCCATTCAGCATAATTCTTCATTACTTTTCTTGTCATGAACTCAATAAACTCTCTTTTCAATAGCCTTAGATTGAACCTCCTAAAATATATATTCTTCATTGTATTTTGCCACTGTGTTATTTATTTAACGAAATTGCCCCTTTCCTGCACAAGTCCCTCTCTGCATGCGTTTCTCAGTGGCAGCGTGGAGCAGACTGTCGGTGCCCACAGCATTTCCTAACCCAGCCACCCTACGTGGGGTGGGAGCTGCCAAGTTAATGCAAAACACTCTCTTTCCATCCCCTGGTAGCAATGCAGTAACTCATATTGCCACCACGTCTGAACATCCGTTCAGCTTCTTTGTCTTTCTCCGTTCTTCTCTGCCTCTCTTGTGTCTTTGTCCTTTTTTCTTTTGTATTGGCAATACCAAGGGCCAGTATCAAAATGCTTTTCACCTCCATTTCCATCACCTTTGTTTCCCTATGCAGCCAGAAGAAGCCCCTTCCTGAAGCCAGTGACTCTGTTCTGGCACCTGAAACAATCCAGACTAAAACTGGTGTTGCGTAAACAGGGCATACAATGACTTTCTCTAGACAAAACTCTCGCTTCCACAAGTTGCTGATGACCTTTTAGACTTAACTTCTGCTCGAGTGTTAGAGTGGCTCATCCGTGACTTGTGGGAAGAAATGTGCCCAGAGTTGGTCTATTGTGTATCCTCTGTGTGTTCAGTTCTGTAAGTAATGTATAGACTAGATCAAATAGTGAAGTAAAATTTAGACTCAAATTAGGTACTACTGGTTGGAATGTACACAAATTGCAAACAAAGGAGATTAAGGAATGAAGAGGGAATAAAAAATTCCTGCTAAGTGGTACAAAGTTTATGCTTATATTTCTGCCGACATGCTTGTATTTTATAGCCTGCTAGCAAGGCATGGGCTAAAACAAATTGTATTGCAAATATGCAGTTAGCAAATAACTTTGCTGATTTCACTATCTGTTAGAGTAGTAAAAAAAAAAAAGAAAAAAAAAAGAAAAAAAAAAAGGCGCTTAACTGGGAAAAGCTCCCATGTTAATATTTCAGTATTGTGACATCTCTACTTGCAAGGTATGAGTGAAAGATTAGTCACAGATTTGTAGAAATGTCTCTTTTGTTTAATCTGGCTTGTATGTAGTTGCTTTTATGCTGGTTTGTATGATGTCAGCTAAACCCTTTTTCTTTTCCTTCCTTTCTTTCTTTTTTTTTAAACAGACAAACTTCTTAATCTCTGCTGCTATAGTGTTCTATCATACCACGGAGTATTTTATATTCATGTTAGTGACTACTCTATACCCCAAATGGGTAGCTGGTCAGAAATCACATTGGTCACATAAGTCTGACACACTCAAATTTACATGACAAAAAGTTCATCAGTAAGTAGAAAACCAGGGTGCTAACAAGAGATCATTTTTGCTCTTTTTTCTTTCCTGGATGTAGTTCTGTTGGGGTATAAAGTATTAGATATTTGTAATTTTACTGTCAAACTAATGGACATAACTTTTAGAGCATTCACAGCTAAGATCTCTGTACTTGTTTTTCAACTAATTTTAAATGTACTGTATCTTTTATTACATGTTCTCTTAGATTGTTTTTGCTAGTAATTCTAACAAGGCTTCTTCCTTTTTGGCTTGGACTAATGCTTGTATGGAACTGCAGTACTGTGACTAAACATGGAGCTCAATGCTGCTATTGCTTACAACTGCTTAAACTTTGTAGTTTGAACTTTATTTTTTTCTGTAATAACTTATTAAATATAGTTGTATGAAGTACTGATATTTGTCATCCTTTGCACATGCTAAGGAAATCTTGGGATATGCATTATGGGAATGTAAACTAGATACGAAACCCCCAAATCTCGTACTGGAAAACTGCTTACTAGATAAGGTTAAGCAAAGACACACCTTACATGCACACAAGCTGTCTTTTCTAGTTATTTTATAATGCAAGTATAAGGTCCAATTATGTATTCTCTCTAAAATGGAGAAGCCACCTTAAAGAGGTATTTATTATGCTAAACTGAATGTAAGTACAAAAATATACATGATGGAAATATTTCTGGGAATGCAGCATCAAGTGCCTTTAGAAAAGGAACTGTGAGTTATTTTCTCTGAGCTAAAGAAAAGTTGCTGTCTAACATACTGCACTCTTTTATTAGCAGTTTAACAGTGGTTGCAGGCAGAAATTAGACTGATCAGTTAAAAAAGAAAAAAAGAACTGCAACAGAAGTTTGTAAAAGTTTATTTTTTAAGCATATGAGACAATTAAAGCTCAGCAATACAGCTGTTGGGAATGCCGCAGGACACTTCCTTGAAAAAATGTGAATTCTTCTATGTCAGAGCAAGTGAAAGCCTCAAGAACAGTGCATGGTCTGTCACTGCTTTCTTTCAGTGTCTACATATATGCAGCTCAAGAGCCCTGCTGGAACTATCAGCACTAGAAATTACAGACTGACTTGTTTTCAAACTGGTAGTGAGTAACGTAACTTTCAGGAGAATGGTCTGACTGCTCTGCCAGGAGAAGTGCTTTTACAAGGCAGTGATTCATTCCTGGGCTGAATGAATGTATGAGAAGCTGTGAGCTTCTTACTTCAGAGCTAAATTTGAGAAGGGAGTTCTTAAAAACACCTTCCAATTAATTGTTTAGTGTAGCTTCTCACTGTACAATGTTCCAAGTCCATCTGGACAAAAATCAATCTGAGTTTAGCCCCTCCTCAGTTAAAGAGAATAGTTGTGGGAAGAAGTGCAGCTCCTCTGAACCTTCTAATCACCAACCCTTCCCTTCTTTATAAAGTCAGCCATGCTGCTGGCAAGGTACACTGATTCTGACAACTCCCTTCTCCAGCTGATAACAGCATTTACCTCAGCCTTTGCCTGAATTTAAAAAAGGCTGCAGTAACTTAATTTAAACCAGTGCACTTTACAAAAGGCTGCATGGCCTCTTTTGCTTCTGCTTGGTATGCATTATTTTAGCAAACTTAAACTGAACTAAAATAGCAATGGAAGTGTATTAAGCTTATTTAGACATGCTCCCAAGGTAAACATTTTTGCACTCAAGGCACCAAAGCAACATGTTCCCCCTCACACAGACCTGCAAAAAAGCTGAAGCTTAGCTCTTAAAAGACATAATCTGCTTTCCTCTGTTTAGTAAAAGATAAACAGCATGAGCACAGGGGCAGAATTGCTGCATTCTCTCCCAGGGATGAACCAAGAAATGGGTTTTAAAATAAGAAACCTATATAACCTGTTTTCATTAAAATGTTACAAGCTACTTGCAAAACCCTTATAGCACACAATTCAATTCTGAACACAGGACGAATCTGAATGCACCAGCTGCACACACAGACGATGCCTGCTCAAATGAATCCTCTCTCCCCTGGGGCAAGCAAGTTTTTGCAGTTTCTTTTGGATGACAAACTGCTCATACAACAATTAGAGAAGGAAACATGATAAAGGTCCAGAAATCTCCCCCTTTTCCTGTTTTTGAAGGAGAAATAAACTCTCAGCAAGTATAAAGTCATATGGCAGGCCCTTGGCAACAGCTGGGACAGAATTCGTGCTGTCCCACCCAGAGCACAGTCACAGCAGCTTCCCAGTGTGTCTGTGCCTACCATTACTTGAGTACCATGGGAGGCACCTGGGGCTAAATCAGTAAAACCAGGTCTCCATTTAAGAGCTTGAGTGATGTTTATTTGCTACCAACTTCCTAAAATCCCCTTTGAGCTGCTGCCCTAGCATTGCTTGGGCCTATGTTTTTGTGAACAGGAATATATAAAGCTGCTTGTGTCGTAATACTTCACAATTGTTCAACAACCCAAGATCTACTTAGATTCTCAGGGTATTCCCCTTATTTTTTTCACCTGCAGGCCTAAATACAGAAAGCACTTACAAACGTATTTATCATGTTTCACATACTGGAGAACAGAGGTGTATTTCTCCTTCTCTATCCAATAGTCTCAGTGGTCAAAACACTTGGGTATATCTTTATTTTTTACTATTTTCTTTTTCAAAATTTCCTGCACTATGGAGCAAGAACTAAACCTATTTACTCATGGTTGTGGCAACTACTCTTAACTATTTTGTGATACATATTTTGCTCTCTACCAAGTGAAGAAGAATGGTCTCTGGAAGAGCACAAGCATCACCATTAAGGTAAATAATCAAAGTGGTTGTTCATAAAATTATATGTAACAAGATCGTGCCCTCTGATACACCTTCTTGACTTCCTTACCAGCTTCAACATGTACCCACTGAAATGAAAGTCTGAAAAAGAGATAAAGCTGGTACAATTCATATACAAAATAATTCTGCAAAACACTGCCAAAGGTCATGGCAAAGATATATGATCTCATCTCATCTGTCCTCCAAAATCTTTGCCTTTCAGAATTACAAAACACCCTCTAATCTCATTGTCAAACTACAGAACATGGTCAGAGTCAAATAACAACCATGAAATTCTAGGAGATGGGCAAAATCTTATTCACAATGTACCTAATTCCTCCAACTGTGCCTTGTGCATATTGTTGTACTCAGGGCCCACAGAATCACAGCATAGACACATGTGCCAGAAATGTCCTGCTGAGCAATCTGCCTCTACCTTTCTTGCTTCTGACTGGACCTGCATGCTACCATTTGTAAATGGGCAAATTTCAGTCACTCTGGCAGAAATAAGCAAGAGTATTTGATGATTACATTGAACTCAGAAACAGGACAGAAACCGGAACCAACAACTCCTCCCTCCCAAGAGGGTGTACAAGTCTTTCAGTTAGTAAGTCATTCCTACGCTCCATCCTCTTAGTCCAGAAACTTGATTTGTTTTATATAAAGTGGAACAACAGAAAGCAAAAGCCTTACTCCAGTCACAGGCAGCATAATGCAAGTAAGCACTACTGTTGTGAGTATAAAACACTCTGTGTGATAAACCACCCTGAAAAGCAACTAAATTAGCCCATGCTAAAGCACCTTGAGTAGCTCTGCATGACATTTACTTACAGATGCCTAACTCAAAGGACAAGGATTATGCTGTGGCCACCACAAGCTAAACAATTAGACACAGTGATGCTCAAATTCAACATCACCGGCATAATTTGGAGATTCAGCTTTCAGACCTTGACTCGTTTTTCTTTTTCTCAGTTCAGATTTTTATAAAATATGTACATTAGGTGCTTAGGTTGTCCTATTGAAACATGCTAAATATTAATGCCAGACAACAGCAGAAAATACATACTCTAACAAGCGCTGAGAAAAAATTACCTGCCACACAGAGGAAAATTACTCTAAAGTCTTGAAGTGCTGAAGAACCTGCACTCTATGAGGCAAAACATAAAACAATTGATAATGCAATCACACCCCCTCGCACCCCTCCATGCCCCTCACTCCAATCCTACAAGGACAAAAAAGGCAAATCCAGAAATAGAATGTTTAAGCACTTTTCTGTCGAGAGAGTTTAGAGGCAGAGAAGTACCATTACTTTACGGCCATATAATGAAAGCACCACCCTCAAAGCTGGATAAGATATAAACATGACAAACTGTAACAGTCTCTTGCTACTGTTCAGTTCTGGAAAAATCCATCAGATACCAGGGGGCCTCAATGCTAAAATTCCTTTAGCAAAACTATTTCAATCACTGCCCTGAAAAAAAAGTTTACTATAGACTATACAGCCAGAAGGCCAGAAAAAATCCTGGTCATGAGGAGATATGACTTCCTGAGCCTGGAAATCTGGAAATCACTATTATATAACCCAGTAACTTCTGTAATTAACTCCCTGCTGTGTAATGGCTGTTGACATCTAATCCTCAATGAAACTGGGGGTTGTATGAGACAAAGGAAAACAAATGCTAAGATATGTGACATCTTCTGCATTTGTCAGACTATTCTTACACAACATATTAGATAACCCTTAAATCTTAAATTTACCTCCATCTTGTGAGTCTTAGCTCCACTGAACAGAGCCTATAGAGTGTAGAGTACATGTATAAAGTAAGAGGAAAAGCAGAAAAGCGTGGGGATGAACCTCTTCTGCAGTTTAGACTTTTATTAACACAGTAGCTGTGACACACAAAAGGACTCTTCACACAAACATAGCTCAGTCTGCCTTTGACAGCGCAAATGCAGCCCTGAGCTGAAGACGTTTGCCTTAAGTAGGACAACCACTTTTGTTTGGAAAGGGATCTTAAGGACCATCATTTCTATCTTGTGTTTGATTTCTTGTTTCTGAATGACATATGAGGGCAGATAAGTGACAATGGTCTTTCCACTGAGGAGTGATGCCAGAAATAGGACAACACTACATGATATTCTCCTTTTACTCTTTTAAATACTACTCAAGCTTATGCTCTCCTAACCTAGTTTTGAGTAGAATTTAGAACTATATTTATAGCAGCTCTTCAGCTCTGGAAACTGCCTTCACTTGCAGAAAGGATGTTCTCTAGTAATTAAGTTGTGTATTATATATAAGCTGCAGTATTGCCCCTGAGCAAAACAGATTGGGCTAAGCCTGCCCACTTTTGATCCCAATTTCCTAATTGTTATGGATCACCCTCTTCACTTGTGTTTCTGTCAAGTGTGAAGAGTTCATGGGGATTGGTTGTATCAGTACTTTTCACAGGGGAATTAAGCTGCATTCAAAATGCTGCAGGAGGTAACACAGAGTCAGCAAGTTGCAGTGCCCTTCTCTCAGACAGTCCTCTTAAATCATGCTCTGAAGGAGGGATGTAACAGAAATAGCATTAGCCAGAAGTGAACACTTCATATCAAATACTCAAGCTGAATCTTTGCCCAATTTCCACACCAATTCCAAATGCACTATCAGATTAGAAATTGGGGCGNNGGGGGGGGGGGGGGGGGGTGTCATCCATTTTGTGATTCTTGCAGAAACAGGACTGTGAGAACAACTCATTGGCCCCAGGAAATGGAGTCAGTGGAGTCACTCAGCTGCAATATGCAAATTCTGAAAACTTGGTTCTCTCAGCTTCCTAAAGCTCAGGCTGTACAGCTGAGCCAGAGCCATGTGACTGTGAGTCTGCCCAGCTCTTGCTAAAATGGGTTCTCCCTGGCTATCTCCAGCACACATACTGTTCCCACAGACTGAGCCTGTCATCACCAGCTGTACCACCTGCTTGGGCTCCTGGGGCCCTTCTGCAGCTCCTCCTATTACCCAGCCATTTATTTGTAATAGCCTCACCCTGGCAGTGGGACAAGGCAATCAGGGAAGATGCTGGTTCTCTCTAGATCTAAAGAACATGATATCCCTTCTGAGGCTTTAGAAGGTGCTGATATCACCGCTCTGTCAGTTCCACCTCTCCCCACGAGCACAGTCCCAGACATGCTCTAGACCCTTACACATACCTCTCCTCAGATCATCCTTGCTCTGAAGTATGAACAGAAGCTTCAAGTGCATAGCTGAGGAAGGGACAGAGCAAAACCTCACGGGCCGTCTGATGCAACCCACCGAGCTGCATGCTCCCGTATTTTCTACAGTAGGCAGGAAAATGTGTCATAAACTGAATCCCACTTCTCACTGCTTTGCCTGGAGATATTTGGGGTGCACCTGGGAACAGCTGTGCATTTGCTGACTGTAGTTCTGTCAGTACAACTGACAGAAGCCCCCAGCCACTTGTGGCTTTTCCAGCTAGAGGAAGAGCTGAAGATGAGGAAATCAGCTAGGACGTAGTGGGGTCCAAGGTGCTCATTTAGCTAGACCAACTCTGATGTGAAGTTACACACTTAGCTGTAAATGGAAAAAAAAAGCTTCCCAGGGAAATCTGCTTTTGCCATTCTCCCATTTTGACCTGGGCCAGGCTGGACAGGCTCTGCTCTTCAAGGGAGAGATGTGGTTAAAAAGGAAGAGAAAGCACTACACTGTAGATCAGTACTGTCTTCCTATTACAGGCTCATTCTTCCACGGCCAAGGGGAAATGGCTGATGGCCTGCAGACATTTCTTAGTACAAGGGAATAATAATAAAAAATAAAGATACAAAAAATCACTTTCCAGAAGAAAGAAGAAACTCCCTCACTTGTACAGTTTGTGCAATACGGTGAATGATCCATTTTTTTTTTTTTTTTTTAAATCAGGAACAGGAATAGCACCTTAGATTTAAATATATTTCCCTTACTTACAAAAGTCCCAAACATGTCCTTCCTCTCCCTTAAAATTTAAGCTGCTATATCTTCTCCCCACTGCCACGAACAATATTTATCTCACGTATAGCATGCAACTGATGTAGCTTCATGTACCAGTTCAAAGGAGCTTACACATTTCTCTCCCAATCCTGGTGCAAAAGCAATTCCATTTCCAATATGTTTTCTGGCTCCTGTACTGCCCTACCTCTAAACTTTGTGGAACAAGCACCCAACTTTGTAAAAGTGTGTGTAAAATTTTTGCCAGTTGTCTGGGTTGCACTTTCATTCAACATAAATAACAAATCTCAGCTTCAGCAATCCACATTGTATGGCCTCTCAAGTAAACCATCCTATGTTTATTCCCATCAAGGTATCTGTCCAATGCATAAATGACAAAGTCTCACAGGATGGAAGCTAAAGCAGATTTGCTGTCTGTGCTGACAGAGCAAAGCAGGTTACCCGTTTTCTACCACGAGACAGTAAAGCAGAAACATTGTTAAATTTGGAGGAAGACTCCTGGGAGCCAAGATTTGAAGAGCTATAGAAGCCAGAAATTCCCCAGTCAGCAATGCACGTTTAAACACAAGCCTGACTGACTGGAATTACTTATGTGCTTAAAATTACATGGACACTGAAGTAATTGCCAAATTGGGGTCAACAGCTATATCTGACATGGTGAGCGAAAACATTCCCTACCCCAGTATGTCCCAATGCTCTTGAACCTGCACAAAGACCTGTGCCATTAATACGTAACTGAAGCCCTTGACTGAAAGGCTATGAAGGACCTATTGCTAAACATTAAACTAGACATTTCTCCACCTGGACAAAGATCATATGCATGTATGTGCAGCTCATCAAAGCCAGATGTAACCTGTAAAGACAAATGAGCTAGCCAGCAATCCTCTCAGATTTTCTGGACAGCTGTGTGCGTGCTTTCAAAACCTACTCTGATGACATGCAGGACAAGCAAATTCCAAATCCAACTTCTGAATGAGGACATGAACCTCGGACTGAAGGAATTTCCTCTGGTTTGTTATCTCTTGAGCCTTTCATCTGCATGTGCTCCTGGCTGATGTAATGACACCTCATCAAAATGGTTTTTAAGAATATCATACACATTGCTCAGAGCGCCTGCCACATGATTTAGAGCGGAGCGCCACAGCACAGGGAATTAGCCCTTCATTTCCATTTGTGTCCCTTGGATGAGAGAGTTGTTAATTCAGCAGTTCATTTCAGAGAAAAACTAATATCTGCCCCTTTTCATATCAGGTGGGGAGCTGAAAATTCAGGGTTGTCAGATCAAGCAGACAGACTGCAGGCAGAGAGATTGCACACAGAGTCAGGATGTTCTCTGGCATGATCCTATTTATGAACAGTGAACATGAATTCCTCCTTCTGTCAGTAGAGGAGAAATACACGAAACAGGGACAGTATCTGAGGTCACAGCTGCAAATGCCTTTGAAGGTGAAATTGTTGGTGTAGAAAAACTTTAGTACTGTCTTAATCAAATTTCACTGTAGGGTCAAACTGAAAAAAAGGATGTAATTAAAAATTAAATTCCAAAACTGTTCCTGAAAATTCCTACTCAGCTGCTGCATAACCTTGAAGCTGAACTCTCTGGCTGACTAAGTTGCCTAAAGGTGCCTCTGCACAGACTCAGAACTACCAGTCCTGGCAAAGCAGAGTAGGTCACAATATAGTAGCTGCGTGAAGAGTACCAAAATCCAAAGAGCAAGTGCTTTTGTAGACCTGCATTGCACACTTTCATTTCCCACCACCAAGCCTCTATCTTTTCTCCCAATTCATAAGAAAGCTTCAGTTGCAATGATATATTAAAGAAGAAAGAAAAAAAATTAGATGACTGCAAGGACACACAGGTGTGAGTTCCATGTGACATTGCCACATGCTACAGAAGGGCCAGATGTCAAGTGTACTGCTGTCCACACCACTTCCTCTTAGCTACTCCTGGTGCAGTCACACTGCCAAGTATGAAAGCATTAACTGCCCTCAACACAGGGCAGGTTCAGAATTCCCCAACCACCCAACAGGCAACCAACAGCCTATAAAGATGCACCTGCCCTACTGGGTTAATGAGATATTATTAGCTGCCCCTATATGCACTACAGGTAAGTGAATTATGAACCTGCCTTGAGGATCCGCAGGTCTAGTGACTTGGTGTTATTTCTCAAAAACTTGCAATTACTAGTAATGCTTGTTATTGAACTAGAAGGCAAATTAGAATAGTCCACCATGATGATACCAACAGAGTATCAAAACCTGGACCACTCCCATGACAGAAATATTTTCTCTGATTACAGAGGACATTCTTGTAGTCACAAATCTTCTGAGGGAAAACACACAGACCACAATTTTTGTGTTGCATCTGTGGACTAATTAGTGTCACTTCCTACATTTAAAGTGCCTTATACAGGAGAAGTAGGGTGAAGCAAACTGTATATACTCTACCCATATTTAAATGTGCCCTCCTATGATTACATCAGTCACTCTGTTTATTAAAATGTTTTGGGGGGGACTTCCTTTAGCTTTTAAAACAAAGAAATTAAAGGCCAGAGTAATTGCAACAGTAACTGTCTTTGCAGGTACTCCTCATCACAGCCTGGCACTAACTCCGTGAGAAGGAATTTCTGACTGCACTTATTTCGCACACCTGTGCCATCAGGGCTGACTTAATCTAATCAGTGCGTGTTCATTTGCTGTGTCTTCTGCTGCTGATCATGGTTAAGAAGTTTCCACTCCCTGGACACTTAATCCTATGTCTCTGACAGAGTTCCAGCTATCTCAGCTCTTATCTATCTAATTACTACAGAATGCAACCTCACTCTACAAAAAACTCAAGTTGGAAAAAAAAATTAATGAAGCAGGTCAGCTGGTAGAACTGACATGACAAGAACTTCTGGAGAAGAAAAAGTCATAAAATGTAGTCAGACCAAGCATCTCTTAAGCAACTTAATTTGTCCTTCTTACTTTGCCCTAAGACCAACCGTGCTTCAGAGGAAGAGCAGGATTTTATGGCAGGTTTTTTGTATGTTGCCTTGCTCTTTATGCTGACTGGACTCTCAGGTGCTGTTGTGATAACAATAATAGGAAAAAGAAAATAATAAACGGAAAAATTATATAATTCTTTAAATGAAAGCCTATTTTGATTTGATTTGTTTGTTTTACAGCCTAAATATTACCACACTGCAACCCTGTGCCCCTCAAGGTGCTTGATGGCTAAGTTTTGTAAGCAATCACAGTTGTCTGTGTAAGACAAGTTCTTTAATTTTTACTAAACCTCTTCTAGGCTTTAGGTGCTAGGGAGAGATGCAGGTATCAAGCTAATTTGATTTTCAGCCAAACACGATTTAACCACTCAAATTCCAGCTCCTTCAGACTCAGCTGCAACTCTGAAAGCATCTTGAACGTTTAGAATGTTTCCAAAAATTTCAAGTCTCCTCCTTTCCAAGAGAATACTCATTAGCAGATAGAGTAGAGCAGTAAAGATTCCTCTTTCTCAGGCCAGACTATAACTTTCCATTCAAAGTCAGTGTAGTTAATGATATTTGAAAGTATTCATGTTTCATCAGTGTCTAAAGGCCCCAAAGCAAAGCAAAGCTTTGTTAGGCCTGGCATTACATAAGGCAGAGAGAGCGAGAATTCTGTCCTGAAGCACTTTCAGTCTAAGCACGAAAAACAAAATGAGCACATAAAAGTAACAAAAGGACCAAAAAGAAATAACTTGTCTGAGATCTTACAGCCAGTCAGGAATGCACTGGTCTCACTTGTAATACTCAATAAAGCCAGTCTTTTTTCCAAAAGAAAAAACTAATTAATGTGATGACCTTTTTCTGCCTCCATCTCCATTGTAGAGAACACATATTGGTATCATTTAATTTCTACACTTAACAACTACAAGGATATAAGGAGCTTTAATTGCTCGCTCTTTCTCATTGTGTAAAGAACTGAGGTTGAAAGTCTGATCCCTCCTTGAAAGGACTGTGTTGGGTAGAGAGGTTATGAACATTTCACTAGCTCTCTATCCCCAGCACTGGATTTTATTATGTCAGTGTTTCAAAGACATGGCTGTGATGTCCAATAAGGACTGGCAGCATTCAAACAAAACTTGTACACAGAAAAGCACAATACAAGAAGCTGTTTCACAGCAATATCCCATTACATACACACTCATTTCCACCTGAGACTGAATTAGTCAAAACCTATTCAACGTACTTGGGTTAACTCTACAAACCCCTTCGGATTGCAAATCAGATTGGCAGAAACTGGAAGAAAAGGTTTGCTCAGACATTAGGAACAACTCAGGAATCAAGTACACAACAGTTCTGACTCAGTCTGGCTCAGTTTCTGTTAGGCAGGTTAAAATGCATTGTTTGTACCAAATAAAGCATGAATAACAGCTCTGCCTATGTCTGCCTCTTGCACCTCACTGCTGCTGGAGCTGTAGGAGACAATGCCCCCCACCCACGACACTCCACAGAAACTTCACCTTCAGCTTCCTGCTTGTAGATTTTCTGGTGGGGCAAGGCTGGGCTCAGTGATGCAGGGGACTCTTCAGGCAGCTCTGAGTCTCTATATCTTACCAAGTCCTAGAGTCAGTATGCTGAGATTGTTTCTAATTTCAAGTTGTTCTGATCCAACCTCCCTTTTTTAGAAATGATAACAAAGTGGTGCTCTCATTAACATATTTGATTAATTGCTCTAAAGGATTCCACCCTGCAATAACCTTTTTGCTCAGCTTTATTCTTGGAAGAAGAGCTAACAAGGCTGATTTCCTCATGCTCTAAGAGGGCATTATCATTCCTTTGGCCCACTGAGCAGCATGCTGTCATCTTTTTGAAACAACAGGGATATTCTTTATACTGAAAAGATTAATAGAAAATTGTGCGATGTGATGTAATTTGGGGAAAACAAAATCCCTTCTCTTTGTTTTTTTTTTTTCTGTATCTCCTGGAGAGTCAAGAGAATGTTTTTCAAGTAGCTGTAGGTAAGTAGCAATTACATTACTAGGACTTCTTTTGCACTTTAGCCAAAGGAAGTTTTGCTTTGACATGCATAAAATGAACAGTCTGTGATGCAGAGACACAACCACAGTCTCTTCCATAGGGAAGCACATAAACCCCAGACTTAGAGCAAGAAGCCTGATATTCTTACACATTCACTCTCACATTCTTTACTCCCCATGATACTTCAGATAATGTTGCATTGTGGAAAAGTTTCAGAGTGAAAGGAATCCCACACAAGCCCATCCATATCCTAGCGTGTTGCAGGCCTTTACACTAACATCACTGAACAATCACTGCAGTCCATAAAAATGGAAATAGGACTGGGACCGCCATTTCCCCCTGGTGTTCCCCAGCTGTGCTCTAAAAGAAAGGGACAGCAGCTGGTATTTGTGCTCTGTTATGCAACCAGGATGAATAACATTATTCCTGAATCCAAATCCTTTGGTATAGGCATGACAAAAATACCAAACTGCTCAAAAAGGAAATTACAGGCATATGAGAAAGCTGCGACTAAATGCATAGAAACGCCAAACCTGTCGCAGTGAGGGACCTCTGCTGGCATATCCTCAGGTGAGGTTACTCACAGGTCTGGACCTTTGGCCTCATCTTTAGCCAAAGGGCAAGACACAGACCTGGGAGTCCTGAATGTCACTGCTCCGGAGCATGTGCTCTCACTACCACAGTTAATTCAGATGTATCTTAAACTAGAACTTATTTACTCACTGTAACTCCCAATGAACTCAAGTTTTTTTACTGTGGTTCCTTTAATTTCAAGAAGCTGCAGACTCCAGGTACCGAGGTGCTCCTGCACCCTGGGGTGTGTCCCACTGCCTGTGTGGCTGTTCCTGGGGCTGGAGTAGGTGACTGGACAGTTACTGCACTGCTGCAGAGCCCTGCCCTCCACTCCCCAGCAGGACAACAAGATGGCTGCTGGACCATCTAATGCTGCAAAAAACTGCACCAACTGCGCCTCACCACAACTCCTCCCAGGATGTAAAGCCTCAGACTTCCTAGCTTCCAAAGTTTTGCTTTAACAGTATTCACCTACTTAATCCTTTTCCCCCCTACTTACGTTTCAGAAACTCAGGTGGCAAGAACGCACCACTCAGCAATGCAGGATGTCTCCAGCAGTAACAAATGGACTACTTTGGAAAACATAATTGCTGGGTTGGGGTTTTCCACACATCTCTGAAAACATAATCTCTTATAATTTGAGTCCTGACTATGCTACCACCTACTAACACACAGAAAGACTCACTGAAGTGGAACTGCTCTTTAGTCTCACCATGATTAACACCTGCCACAGGAGATGTAAATTCCCTAGCAGCTGTGAGCTAGGATTAGAACAAGGTTGAGGTTTTTGTGGGTTTGGGTTGTGTTTATGATAAGGAAAAATAAAGAGCTTTAAGAGACATAGAAGGCAACATTTTTTTTCCTGTTTTCTCTTTTCCCATTTCTCAAACACAAGAGATTTTTTTTTTTCCCTTTCGGAATTTGCTTTGGAAACTTTAAATGCTGATGGGGAAATTAGTTGCAATAATTTTTTAGAGCAACCTTCCTTCCTATACTTCAAGCCCCCTACCAAATTTATTCTACCTTAACTGCCTGCATCACTAGGTGCTTCCTAAAATACAATTTACAGTTCATAAAACATTTTCTGCACATCTGCAGAGAACTGGCTGATTACATGGTCCCAACACCTTTTTGCAACTCAGCAACTGACCTGGATGAAACACTTTCTCTCTTGACATCGTGTTTCCTAGCAGCCAGTGGTAATTCCCCAACAATTATTATTAGTCATCCATGGGAAGCGAAGAGAATTGCCGTCTCCCAAATATTTAGAAGAATGTTTCTTGCTCCTCTCACCCCCCTGTAAAGTAGAATCGACACGTTTACACAAGAGCATTGAATTTCCAGCTATAATTCTAGTTCTCATAAGGTCAGATAAAAGTTTGAAATAGTGATGCCTAACATTTTTGTTATTTTGTGAACTGCTTTACTTTAAAACTAATGTCTGAATCTGGTGGGGGTATGGGTTGGGGTATGTGGAAACAGCAGAATTTTACGTCTGTGTTGTAAAGAAAACTTGTATCCAGATTAAAAAATTCTATTCTAGTGAAAATTTTGAAGTATTGAGTTGTTGCAGAGAGAGACAGATCTTGATGCTTTTCAGTTACTTTGAATTCGTCTGAGTGGTGATATACAAAAGTCAATGATACACAAAGCAAGAATGCATCCGAAGTCTCTCAGTATGCAAGAGATCGACTTCTGCCATTGTGTCCTTAGCTTCAAAAGATCCTAATTAGCAACTGATCCAATCTTTTAATGAGTCTGTAACATCCTTTAACTCTGCAGCAACATGCCATTCAGATTGCCTTTCCTATTTTAATGTGAGTTAAATTAAGGTTTAACTTTTACTCATCTCCTAACTTTCTCAACTGTGAATAATCCTCACAGCTCAGTGATTGGGCTGATATTTGTTACCTGGGTCATGCTGCTTAATTGCTACTACCTGTCCTAACAAGCCCTCTGACTGAGACAGCTGACAAACGTCTAAAAACAAAATTAAAGGGGAAAACAGCAACAAATCCTCCTCATCTTAACTGGGTGGTGTGAAAAAGGGGTTACCTCATCAGCCTTTGTAATTTTCAGGGATTAATTACAGGATAATGTTTGCTGCAGAGGAGTTTATGAGGCAATAAATAGCTTTTGCGGCTGATTAAGTGCCAAAGCAAAGCTGATAAAGGCATCTAATAATTGCAAAAGCCATTTAGTGCCTTGAATACGTCTCTGCCACGGATGCATGTCTTACTCTGTGACAGATCAGCAGCAGACTAACGAAACAGAGAGGGGCCCTCCTTGCCTTCAGAGACCTTGGGTGGATAACTAGAAAAGTCCACAAGGTGTACAACCCAAATCCGGGCTGGTCCTCACCTGGCAGGAATCCAAAACACCGCAGCTGAAGCCGTCGGTTTTGCTGCTCTGCAAACGCTCCAACAGCGCAAAGGCACCTCCCCGGGCCCCGCCTTGCCGGGGCCTGCACACCCCCAGCCTTGCCCGCCTTGCTGTGCGTCTGGGGCGAGGGTTGGTTTCTGGGGCTGACAATGGCATACCCGGGAGGGGGGTGAAATGGCAAGACGGGGAATTTGAGGCCGGCTTGCACTGGGCAGCCGCCATCAGTGGGACCCCTGAGGGCGGGGGACGCTGCGGGGATCCCACACTGTGCCCAGCCCCGCAGCCAGCGTGGCCCCACAGGCACTGAAGGGCAGTCCCTCCATCTCTTCCCCCGTGAGGGCGATGGCAGGAGCCCGAGGAACAGGGAGGGACTCGTGGTTCTGAGGCCCTTTCTTCTGTTATGCCGTTTGAAGAGTGAAGGATAGTGAGGGCATGAAGGCAGGGAAGGGTTAGGTTGGATATCAAGACAAGGTTCTTCACCCAGGGGGTGGTTGAGCACTGGAACAGGCTCTCCAGGGAAGTCATCCCAGCACCAACTCTGACAGAGTTCAAGAGCTGTTTGGACAATACCTTCAGGAACACGGTGTGACTCTTAGGGCAGCCCTGTGCAGGGCCCGGAGTTGGATTCGATGAGCCTTTCAGTTCAGAATACTCTGTGGTTTCATGACTCTATGAAGGCAGCGCTGGCTGCTGCATCCTCATGGCCAGTGCTGGGCCTCAGCTCGTGTGGAAGGGTTGTTGTTTCTCTCTAGGTTTCTGTGCAGGTGCAAGAAGCTGTGGGGTGTTTGTAGCCATCTGCCACTTAAACTGATCGGAACTTTTGAGTCTGGCTGGTTTGTTTTCTCCTTTGGGGTGGCACAGCAGGCTCCTGTGGTGGTGGTTGGAGCTGCTCTTCCTGCTTAAGTGGGAAGGGGATGAAGCAGCACACACCAGGCTCCCAGTGGTAAGGCATTTTAATCTCTTCCACAGTGGTACTGCGGTGGCTTTGCCAGCTGTGACCACATCTATATTGGAGGCAAAAATACTGCACAGTGGGAAACTGAACAGAGCCAGGGAAAATAGGCTGATGGCAAGTGCATCCCATGTCCCTTCCTCCTCCTTTGCTTTCCCTGCCCTTACGCAGCCCATGTAAGCTGTCATGGGTTTTGGTGCTTTTTCACTCTCCTTGCTTTGTTCGCTGCCTTGCTCTTCAGCTGATAAATAATAGGCACAGCCAAAGAGTGATGCAATTTCTAACTGTGAGAACACAGAGTTCTGCATTTTATAAACAATAATTAACTACTGCTGACTGTGTCGGCCGTGAGAAGCCTGAAATGCTGATCACATCTTGCAGCCCTCACCAGGGCAGCAAAGAAAGCAGAAGTACCAACTTTGAATTCTGCCATGTTGTCCTTTCCAGCTTGCAAATGAACTGATGATTCAACTGATATGACGCCTAAGTGGGTGAGCTTTAAATTAGTCATAAATGAAGACAGACATTGGTGGGCTGGCACTTACTGCTGGTTTTGTTATTCTGCATGATTCTTTCCTCTGCCATCTCTTGAAAACACATTCTCTTGAATATGAGCATGGGCTGCATTTTGACTTATGCCCAGAAGTGAACTTTGCCTGTGTTTATATGAATCCAAATGTGTCCAAATGAACATGAAATAGCACCTGAGTACCTAAAGTTTAGTTGACAAGTTTGATTGTTGTGCTTTGTAAGTGATAATAATTGCAAAATAGAGGCCAAGAATGAACAGTTGCAAGTGTCCCAGAAGTGTTTTATAATCTGGGCTGTGTGGAGGCAAGGACAGCATGGAGAAATAGATCAGAATACAGTGCAGCATTTTCCTAAAGGCACACTTGTTTTGGTAATGCAAAGTTAAAAGACAGTTTTGCTGTTAAGTGAGGCAGCTCTGATTCAGAAGAAAGGCAGGAATTGGAAAGCATAGTTTTCTGGGAGTTGATGTATTTTTAATGACTTCCCTCTCTGGCTACAGCAGAGATCATGACAAATTCAACTGACTTTTTTCAAGCTCTGTTCTTGTAAAAGCAGATTTTAACATCTGTGTTAGCTCTTCCCTTGGCTTACAATTACAGATTTCTACTTGAAGGCTTTATTTCTCAGATGCTGGGCTGTGATTGATAATTAAATCTCTGTAAGTGCAGCATGAGTCACGAGAAGCAGGGTCAGAATACATAAATGTGTATCTGGAGAGCACAGTATTTACTCAGAGAGAGTTAACATTGAAACAGCAGCAAAAAGCACACAAGTTAACCACATGAAACGCTTGGGCCGCTACACTGAGCAGTATTCCCATTTTCTCAATGGAGTATCTAAGCACCCAGCCTGCATAAACTGTGAAATGTAATTACCCTGACATATGGGAGAACTCTGGCAGGCACAGCCTTGGCATGGACAGCACAGCATACCCCTGCAAAGGCCCCTGGAACTGGAGTGTATTGGAGACATGGCCAGCATGTTCCGATAGCTCAGCTGTTTCTGAGCTTCTCACTGAACTGCAGAGTAGTTCACTTTGCTGCATCCCTGGAACAGCCATTTGGCAGGATGCAGGGTATCCTTCCTTTCTCCCTCTTCCTGCAGCTTTTGCACCTGAGGCTGAATTCATGGGTTTGAAGTTTCTGCTCTCTGGATCAACTTCCTTCCCTCATCTAAAAAGAGAAAATGAGCAGTAAATGTTTTCCTTTAGTATGTGGAATTCCTCTTCAACTTAGTGAATCCTGGTCTGAATTTTACTTTAAAAGAAAATACTGAAGGCCATCATCTGTAAGAGTTTGTGATTGTTGATTACTTTGTAAATTGTCAGATACCCCAACTCCAAATTAGCTATCCACATGACTGAGCTAAGAAAACAGAACAAGTCTTGAACATATGACTTTCTAAAGGTTTGATAGCCTTAAGGAAGGCTAGCCTAACAAATTTCCTAAACCCACGTGTGCTGGTTTGTGCAGATGCAAGGCTGGTGGGTACAACTTGAGATGTAAAGTTGCAAGTTTGGACCCCAGTGTCCACAAGAAGTTTATAAAAATGTCTTAACCTTGGCAAATGACAACTTTCTCTCTTGTCTATCTACTGCAGCATATGCACAGTGTAAGGATAGTGTACTTAGCTGTTGCCTGAGAAAAGAAGATACAGCGGAGCTTGGCACAGACCTACTCTTTATGTTAAAGGTACCTGTTAGAAACAGAAGAAAATTAAGGTTGTGTTGTTACTGCATAAGGCTTATGAATGGAGAGGACTTGGCATTATGAGCACCATGCTTGCTCCAACCAACACAGCTCATCTCAGGGTTCATACCAGCAGAGCTCTGCCTGTTCACACACACAGCAGATGAAGAGCATCTACTTTTGAGTGACATCCAAGATCACAGGATTGTCAGTGTGAACTTAGAGCTCTGTTACCCTGCTGCTATCTGGTCCTCCCAGGAGGGGAGTGGCATTCCTGTACTGGAGAGGGTAGGGCTGTCAGTCTCACACCAAAGGAAGCTTTCCCTTGCTGGGCAGAATCCCTGAGTCTGGCCTGGCTGCCAGAGTATCAATTAAATCCCGATTCCTGAACAGGGAGTTGGCCTTAAAAACAGTGTAACTGAACAGATACTTCCAAACCTGCTGTAGAAAAGAATACTGGAGAACTAGTGAAGCTACTAGAAGGAGCCAACTGAAAGGGTTTCTGACACAAATTTAGAGGTCACGTCTTTTAACAGACCACTATAGAAAGAATTTAGATGGAGTATCATCTCTATAAAAATCCTTATATTCAGAGAACTGTCCTTATAAGTAGTTCACTTAAATGTGATTTGAAAAATAATTTTTACTCTAAAGCATCTCTCTGCCTGGTTTAAAGAAAGAACTCCATCTTCCAAGCTTTTGATTACAAAGCAACTTCGCACAAGCCAGTTACTGCTGTGATCCTTAAAAGCTTTAAACCTTGCCCTGTGCCAAAGCTCTATTAACACTGCACACCAAGCTAGATTTAACACTGTATTATTTACCATTTGTAAGCAAGGTAATAAAAGCTTTGGTATGTGAATGTGTTTTCATCTTAGAAGTTTTCCACAGTTTCTAATATGGCCTAAAAGTTGCCCTACTTCTGCTTGAATTAAGGGTTAACTAGAAATGCCTTTGCCTTACAACCTGCAGAACCACGAGACAGTAGGAAAGCTGGGGATACCACTAATGGCAAATGTAAGCATTTGTCTTTAAATCTGGTAATCTTAAGTTAAAATATAAGATTTGTAAAGATAATGGACTAAAGCAAAAGACTCAAGTTGAACTAATTTGAGTTAAACTAAATCACTATGTATACCTTGGATATTCAGTGCAATTTCACTTTCAGCAAGCTTAGAAAAAAAAACTTACAAAAGCATTCGGGAGAAGGATAAAAAAACAACCTAGAAACCTGCAATAGTTATAAGTAAATCTGCAGAAAGCAAACAGCTTCCTGCCTAAGTGAATTCCAAAGATAACATGCACGGAGTAAGACTTGTTAAATTGAATTCTTAGTTTAACTAAGTACAACAGACACAGCAGAAAGTGTGTTTATGCAGACCTGGTACATGTTTGCAGAAGGTAGTTCTCCATTTAGTTTTAAGCAGGATTTCAAGCAGTCCTTAAGTTTGGTTGAAAAGCAGCATTATGTGTACAGCTGTTTCAAAGTCATTCCTTCCAGCCCAGAATGTGGTCACCAGTCAGACATACTTAGTTTTCACAGGTTAGCAAGCTCTGAACCAGGAACTACATTAATTTGGAGGTCTGGCTTTGGTAATTATTAGTGGTTTTTTGATGCTATTAAATGAGAGACACTAGTTTAACTCAGTGCAAATTACACACAATGCATCAAACCTTGAGTATGAGGCAGTGGAGCAGGTTGCCCAGCGAAGTTATGGATGCCCCATCCCTGGAAGTGTTCAAGGACAGGTTGAACAAATCTTGCAGCAATCTGGTGCAGTGGAAGGTGTCCCTGCCCATGGAAGGGCTTTGGAAGTGGATGATCTTTAGGGTTGCTTCCAACCCAAAGCATTCTGAGCCTATGCATGGTTCTACTCAATTCATGTTTCTTTGGGCCTCCAGTGACTCCACCTGCAGTCAGTCAAGGCTTAGGCTGTATCCTCATTAGCAAGTAACAACCTGTACTAAGGGCAGAGCTGGAGAGCAAAATGGTTGGTGCTGACAATCTGACATATTTGAAGGTTTCATTTCAGCCTAGAAATAAATAAACTTTCCTATTCCAGCCCATATCCCAGTCTGGTCCAGCTGAATAGCCATTAAAGAGATCAAATGCAGTTAGAGGCATTCTAAAAGCTATTTCTTGCTGGAGTTTTGCTGTAAGTGAATCCAGTTTGTGCACTGAGGACACTGCACAAACAAGCCATATCTTGGCAAGTGCTCTGCTAGTGTGAAAAGCATATAAGAGCTTTTTGTTAAATGTTAAGGTAACAAAATCCTATTTTTTATATAGTTGGTACAGTGCTCCTGTTGGGTTACATTTCAAAGCATTAATTCACAGAACACTTAAGATCAGTCAGTACATATAATAATCTTGAAATAATTATTCTATGTTCTGCCTTCCCCTGTTTTTCAGGTGCAGGAGTCTTCTTGATGTGATACCCAAGAGAGCCATCGCTAAAATTATTATGGTTGCATAGCAACCTCAATGTGATAAATAAGTGGCTTTAAAAAGTCCTATGCTATTTCTTTCTCAACAGAACCCAAAGTTTCTTATCACTGCACCTAATAAAACTCTTGAAGAAAAACATATGCAATTTTTACCACTAAAGAAGTTTCTTTATTCAAATATCTTGTTATTTCTAGGCACTATCACCAAATTACTGCACCAAGTTATCTTCAAGTACGCATTATTCCAGCATTGTAACTTCTCTGCAAACACCACCAAGCCCCATCTTGTCTCCCCTGCTTGGATCATCAGCTGAAAGCACAACAAAAATAGTCTGAAGATAGAAATTAACCAATATAACACTCATAATCCAGCTGTAATTTCCAAAAGCATTAGGTTTTTTAAACAGCCAGATAAGTCTTCCCTACAGAAACAGAACTAAACATGGACAAACCCAACATGCAACTTATATATTCCCAGTTTGTTTTATTTTCATGGAATGCTAATTTAGTTACAATCTGGCAGTTCATAACTACTGAAATGTGACATTAATTCTTCTCCAATGCTATAGAACTGTCTTGATTTATATAGTTTTAAAACAATCTTATTTTACAATAGTTGAGGTCTCTGGTGGTTTTTAAGCTCTGATGCTTAAGCACACAGCAAGCTATAAACCTTAGGTTTTATATTTATACATATATTCTATGTATTCAGACAACTGCTGTAAGTTATCTATAACTTAATATTTATAAAAAGTGCATATACTGGTACATATGCACATCTAGAAACACACTTTTATACTGCTTCCCTTTTTTATAAAAAGCTGCATAACATACAGCCATATTATTCTCACTCACTGCTATTAAAGTCTTTTACTATCTTTGTTACACAACTTTAACTATTCAATTACCTCAAACTGAATGTAGGTATTTCTATGTATATTTTCTCCTAAAGAAAAAAAGTCCTCCCTATTCCTTTAAGAAGCTTTAAATCATGCATCAGTTTAGTACACAGTCACTTTTAGCATGGATTTTAGAATCCTAGACAGTGTAAAATCTACTTCTGGAAAATGTCTGTCTGTATATTTAATTTCTTCTTTTAGTTACAAAAAATATATAGGATTGAAACATATGGAATACATGCATCTCTCAAAGTGGCTATATTCTAGCCTTATAGATAAATTAAAAAAGTACACCCCTGCTAACAGGATGCAAACATGGCCTCAAATAGGCCATTACCTGTATTTAATAGAGCTCATTACATTAAAAAGTTCAAGTCAGCTGTTCTCACAAGATGGTGTCAAAAGACCGAAGAGTATGATATATATAGTCAATATACAAAGGTGTGTGCACAGGCCTAGTGCCATTCTATTCTTCAATACTTTCAAGGCTTCTAGGCTTTGCCTCTGGTGATATAAGTCCTGAAATTATGTGAATAAAAGCTTAAGTTGAAAATTGCTTTTTAAATACACCATAAAAGCAAGTTGTGTTTAAAAGAAAAATGTACACTGAACAACCTGAAGTACTCACTGAAACAACTGTACAAAACTATTACAGATACAGAAAGAAATAATGGTGGACTGAACTGCAAACACAAGTAGCACTTGTTAACAGATGTAAAAACCTGCTTTGTTTTAATTCTTCTACCAAGTAAGAATTCAGAACAGAATTCAGCTGTTCAGAACAAGTAAAATTCGAACCACCTCACAATGTTTACATTTAAAGTTTTTATACAGTGCAAATGTTTAAGACAGAATAACTTCCCAGTGAAACAGCTGACACTACTTCATGCCAGTCTTTTGAAGATTCTTCTTTCAGTAAGTCTATTTACACATTAAGCTAAAGGTTCACTCTATATGCTTTGAAGTTTGCTGAATATCAGCAGAAAAATATGTGAACTAGCAGCAGTTGTATTACAAATATGTGGTGGTTACTTTAATGAATGCATAAAGTTTTCAAGACTGTATTCAGTGTCATACTGCTCTTGATCCCATAGTTCTCCAAGGTTTTCGAGTACTGATTTCATTGATGCTTTCCCAGAAGAGGTAGAGGTATCTGCTTTTTCAGTTTTGCCATCCTTCACAAAAGAAAAAAATTCCTGTTAATATACAGAATAATGTTTTCAAGAATCTAGTAAATTCTTCAAGTCTGATAATTCTTCTGGGGAAATATCACTTCCTCCTGTTGTTCAGAGAGCTGTCTACTATTCATCAGTCCAACTTAAGCATTTGTGTGATTAAATTTTACATTTCAAAGCAAAGCTTCTCCCTAAGCTGACTCTATTTTTGGTAGGTATTTGTGAAACTGTTTCTTTACCTTGTCGAGAGTGAACAGATCAAGAAGCTGCTCTGTTCCCATGCTCTGTAGGCTTGCATTTTCTTGGCTGATCACTGTATTTGCAATATTCATTTTGAACTTTTGAAGACCCATGATCTTCTCTTCCAGAGTTCCCCTGGTTATCAGGCGATATACATTAACAACACGTTTCTGAAAGAAAAGAAGCACACTTAGCTAAAAAGTATCATCTTAGGTATTCAAGAAACCATAAGCTTTTCGTGTTTATCAGGAACAGTCTAGAAGTAGTTGGGCTTGGAGCTACCCTTCAGTAATTGTACTCAGTCTGACAGACATTTGATGGAAAGCATGAGACTATGCCACTACACAGTAGAAGCATCTTCAGTTGCCTCTGTACTCTGAAAGAATTCACTGATTTTTACAGCTCTAGGGGAAGACTACCAGCAGTCATTCTTGCCCTGTCTTGGACCAGAGGAGGACAACTCTGTGGGCTGTCCTTTCAGTTCCTTGTCTCAGTCCTTAGTCATCTCTTCCTCCACCAAAGGGTGATTCTTCTCCGGCCTCTCCCCAGCAGCTCAGGAAGTACAGAAGAGAAGACTTACCAAGTTGGGGGCAGAATAAGGAAGTATGCACTTCAGCAGCTGGCATATTTGCAAGAAATAAGTATGAATGGAAGTTTGATAGAAACCTACAGACAGATGTCACTTGGTTATACATTACAATCTCTGGCAAGAAAGTTCAGCAAGAGAAAAGCCACCCTTATGGGAAATGAAGAGGTTTTCACCTGCCCAATGCGATGTGCCCGATCCATGGCTTGCAGGTCTCTCATCGGGTTCCAGTCATGTTCCACAAACACAACTGTGTCAGCCCCTGTCAAGTTAAGTCCCAGTCCACCAACATGAGTGGTGAGCAAAAGAACATCTATAGATGGGTCATTATTAAACCTGCATACAAGAAAAAGTTAAGTATGGTAAGTTTCATTTCAATAAAGAATTTATGAACCTCATCTGCTCTGAGGCAGACAAAAACCTCAGTTTTGCACCATGTAAACAATACAGTTCATCAAACTTGGCCTCATACTGGTTATGAGGGGAAACACATACCGGGAAACAATGGAATGTCTCTGCCCAGCAGGAATGCTGCCATCGAGTCGTAAGTAGGTAACTGAAGGTAACTGAGGTTTGAGAAGGTCATGCTCCACTATATCCAGCATACTCTTCAGCTGACAGAAGATAAGCACTCTGTGCTGGGCCACAACTGCTTCTGTACCACTTTCTGAAGATCCACCATTCCCCAAACCACAGTCTAGCAGCAGCTTTAAGTAAAAGAACATTAAAGTGTGCCATGAAAATGACTGTAGAGCTCATGTAAATATTGACATTTGTTGATTATCAAAAGTAGAAATTAGAGAAACAATAAACTGCAGAAGGAAGTATCTAAATGACAGTCACTTAAATGACAAGAAGGCAAAGTTTGGCTTCCCTGTCAAACTGAAAAACTTAAGAGTCATTAAAAAATGAAAAAAACCCATTTTCTTTACTTACTGAAATTCTATTGTAAGTAAAGCTATGGCAATGCAATCTAACTTTATCAAGGAAGTAGTCTACTGAGTAATAAAAATAAAAAAAAAAATCTGCAACAAGAGGTACAAGAATAAAACACAAGTAAGGTTTTTCATATGCCAACAAATTATATAAACATCATTGCCATGAAGATTGTGCTTCTCCCTCTCTCTTAAATTATCAGGTAAAATAGGGCATATCCCTGAAACACCCTTGCATTCTTTTTCATTTACAACTTAATTTTATTAAAAAGAGTTTCCCTATTGATGAAATCTTAAATAAAACATCCTAACAGCAGTAACAGCAGTAGAGACATTTGAAGAATTTAAGGCACAACACACGTCCACTTACTTGTTTCAAAGCAGACAGCTTAGGTGCATGTTGGATATCTCGAAGGGATGAATTCTGAGCTGCAAGTTGCTCTGTAATTCTCTTGTATTCTGGATGTTGGGCTGTGAGAACTAATGCTGGATGGTTGCAGAGCTTCCGTAAGTACTGCAATGCCTTTAATTATTTAAGAAATGAAGTTCAAAGAAATAATAAGCAAGAAGAGTTACAGAAAAAGGAATAACAGAATTAATTCTAAGTACAGGGGTCACTCTGCCACATTCCACAATCTGGACTTTATGGTGTATTTTCATCAAAGTTGCACATTTAAAACCTGCATTTCAAATTGCATCTAAACACTGTTACACTCATTGTGATCCTGGTCCCTTCTTTCAAGAAAAATGCAAGGATTACCATTTCCCACACTTACATCTGAGTCTGCAATAGAGGAAATGGGTTTGGGAGCAGTTTGAGAATAATTGTTTCCAACTAACCAAGAGTTAATTTTCAATTCTATAAGATCACAAACCTTCATAAATTCAGATCTACCCTTAAGGAAACATTTTGTCCACGTTTTAGAATCTTAATGTTGAAATGTAACAGCTGATGCAATCAGAATTACTTCCCTCATTCTGAGGTTTTGCTCTCTCAGTACTCAATTTTTACAAGATCCACAAAATAGCTGAACACCAACTGAGCAGATCACGTTAAAAATACGAGGCAGTGTTATGCTTCATAAGACTCAAACCCATAATTTAAACATAATAGCTATACTTCACATTCCAGCCATAAATACTCTACTTAGATCATATGACTACAAATGTCTAAGTTTACTATTTTGATTTTCATTTTTTACTAAACCTATAAATACAGTTACCAAATATGTATGTACTAGGTAATAAAAATTACTGAAAAAATCTGTACCTGAAATACATGACCTGTAGATTTAAGCTTTGGTTTTTCAGTTTCTTCATTCAGTGAAATTGAAGAAACTGTTTCATCAATATCACATTTGGCACGAGACTTGGCAAAATCTTCATAAAGCTGAACCTGCAGACCAGACAAGAGAATGAGTGTGTTTTTTCTGACAGAAGATAGTCCTATTCAGAGTTTAGCTTCAAGTTAAAATTCTGAATTCTCATACATCAAGAAAGCTATTTCATATGTAACACAAGATAAACATTAATAACAGAATCTCTTGCCATTTATTTTTTTTCAACTTGGAAAGTGTTATTGAAAAACAATCTGCAATTGCCTACACGTTGTTCCTGATCAATGCCCAAAATTAAGCTCAAGAAATACTCTATTACTACAGGACTGGAATTAGTGTTTTAAACACATACTATAAAATTCTTTTAGTACATCCAGAGAATGTCAGAGCTGATATTAGATTGACACTGGAATACAGAATTCATGCCTTTGTGGTCTTAACTGTGCTGAAAAATAAACTTTCAGCCACTTTTTAAGCATACCTGTAGAGGACTGAGAATACAGTAATAATCTTGAATAATTTTGGGTGGAAGATCTTGCAGCACATCCTCTTTCATTCTCCTTAGCAGGAATGGCAGGACTTGGCGGTGCAGAGCTTCCATTGCAAGTACCCCTAGTGAGGGCAACAGCACCAGTGTTTTAGAAGAAAAAGATTTTTCAAAACATTCAGCTCCTCCTCAATCTCTGATGTTAGAAATAACCACACTTCTTTTCATTAGCAGTTCTCATTTAAAAGGCTAAAACAAAACCCCAAAGATTAAGCATTTGATCCTTACCAGCCTCTTGTTCTCGACTGGAGCTTCGGGCATCTCTGCTTGCCAGGATCGGTTTGCCATAACGAGCTGCAAATTGGCGTTCAGTGCCCAAGAATCCTGGCATTAGGAAGTCAAACAACGACCACAACTCTAAGACGTTGTTCTGAACATAAAAGAAACATTGGTAAATTATTTTCATAAGTAATAAGTTGTTGCAAGGTAACAGAAAATATTTCCATACATATTTAAAACCCTACAAACCTCACACTACAACCCGGTCCCAAGCTCCTGGAGCCTGGTGGCTCTTTCATCCATCTGAGTAACAGAAATAACCTTTGCATGCACTTGCATGCACTGTGTCCAGCGCCTTAAGCCACACCCAGAGTTTTCCTGGTTAACAAAACCCAGGACACACCAGTGGTCTTAGTCCTGGGTATCTGTCCTGAGACAGATACTGCACAGCCAAGTCATTCAGACAAAGCTCAAAATCTGGAGATCTCAGAATTGAGTTTCCTGTTAATTTTACTTGAGGCATAGGGAAATGGTCTCTTCCTTGCCCAACACTTAAAGAGGAAGTGGTAGAGAAAGTCCTGCTGCCAACTTTTGAACCCCATTAATACCACAAAACTTGCATTCATTCCCCTCTACACAGGTATACCAGGAAAGGGAAAAGATGTCATTTTGAGCATTTAGAAATGAAAAGCTGTTTTACGATGTATACTTTGAACAAGATGATTGTTAAAAGATACAATAAAAGTGAGTGCAAGATAGACCTATCTTGTTTGCTTTCTATTATTCATCCAAAATAGAAAATCAGTTACCTGGATTGGTGTCCCAGAAAGTATTATCCTGTAATTAGCAGTCAGCTGTTTTACTGCTTTTGACAGCTTTGTTTTTCCATTTTTTATTACATGGCCTTCATCAAGAATGCAGTAATTAAACTTAATATTTCTAGAAAAGAAGAACACAGACTTAAGTGGTATTTAAAATTCTAAGCTACTAAAAACCTCAGAAAACAAGCCAATTCTTACCTGAAGAAGTCGATGTCATTTCTTACAACATCATATGAAGCCACTATAAGGTTGTGTCTTTTCACCTGGTGTTGCAATCTTAAGAAAAAAAATGAGTTAATTGAAGTGTTCCTTACATGTTATTATTTCAGCCTTTAAAGATACCACCACAAATGTTCCCATGCCCACAAACTATGCTTCAGTAGTAGTAGTAAATTTAAAAATTCCATGTGTGATATTTTACTCTAAACCAGTTATAAATGCAAGATTGGTTACCTTGCTCTCTCAGTAGGAGGTCCTGTATAGTGCAATGGATTAAGATATTCTTTTGAGCAAAATTTGCCCACTTCATCCACCCAGTGTCCTGTGAGTGTAGGAGGACACACCACCAAGGAGGGAAGAGGAACACTGTCCACCAGTTTTGTCCTTGCATATTCCTGAGCCCTTGAAGAGTATAAAATAGAGTTTAAAAAAATTGTTTTTCACAGAAGAGTTGAGGTGGGAAGGGACCTGTAGAGGCCACCTGGCCCAAACCCCCTATCCAAAAGCACAGCCACCTACAGTCACAGCTGCCCAGGACTATGTCCAGATTCATTACCACACAAGACCTATCATTAAAGTCTAAGACAGAATGTGATTTATTTAAGCTTACCTGAGGCAATGATCACCTGCAAGAATGCAAATGGATTGTAAAGTTTTTCCTAAGCCCATGTCATCACAAAGAATTCCATGAAGTTTGTATTTATTGAGAAATGCAAGCCAGTTCACTCCATCCTGAAATCAGAAAAGAAGGAGAGTGCCTCGAGTAAAACCTGGCTTTTTGCTAGTTGAGCTTCAGTTCACGCATCCATATGTTCAGTGACCCAGCACTGCCAAACCAGGAGCTGGTTTCCCACCACACATGCATCCACTACAGCCCATTTACTAAAAGCAGGGGGAATAAAGGGAAAAACAAACACCCAAATGCTACAGTGAGGCCTGGCTTTGCAGTGGTGGGCTGCCAGAGTCAGTGTTAGCAAGGCACAGCCCACTGGCCATTCCCAGAAAAAAAAAAAGGCAAAATCCAGCAACAGGAAAATATATCACTAGAACAGTATAAGAAGCATGCATTACTTCATTTGTTCTTCCTCACCCAGAGTCCAAGATACACACTGCACAACTGAA
This sequence comes from Ploceus nigricollis, assembly GCA_013399945.1. NCBI lineage: Eukaryota > Metazoa > Chordata > Aves > Passeriformes > Ploceidae > Ploceus > Ploceus nigricollis. The sequence continues at coordinate 565,433 of VXBC01006029.1, read as the reverse complement.
ACCAAACACTTAAAAAATGCACAAGAAAAATTTATCTGAACAACTCCTGCTATCCCATGAAACCATATCAGACTGGAACTTTAAAAATAAAAGTATAAGCTGTTACCTGCTGATATTTTCTGAGCTCTGCTTTGATTGGTACTGGAATTTCATAGTTTTCCAGTTTTTTTCCATCCAGTAATTGTTCCAGAAAGTGACGTTCTTTAGCCTTCATTCTGATTAATTCTTCAGACATGTTTGGTGGGTCTGGTATACCAGCCTAGGGTAACATTTTTAAAGCAGTCATGTAAGGGCTATAGGACTTAACTGCCACACAGAGAAGAAGAACAACTTAAACCTCATACTACTCAGACATTTTAAACACACAGTGAAGATCTGCAATCTTCTCAACTGTATGATTCTAAACTCAGAATTTAAATACTGTATTTAGCTATACTTGTTTGATTACTTGCCGGTCAACACATGCAGGGTTGTAAGGTGTGAGAGACAAATCCTGCCCCGAAAGGACACGTTGAAAAGATTGATAAAAATTACACAAGACATAGAAAATTCTGGTCATGCTTCTACAAAGACTGAGCTATTCTACCTCTAATCAGAGGGTTTATCTGGCTGGGTACAGAATCCTATGACACCCACTCCTCTTGAGCCACAAGTGACCATCCGAAGTTTGACAGATTTTTCTCCTACTTAGTAGAATTAGATCTAAAGTGATACTGAAACCCATAGGATGAATTCAAGCAGTTGGAAACTGCTAGGAGGGAAAAAAAAAAAACCATAACCCCTCTAGGTTTGTAACAGCAGACCTTTACTTCATAGGTACTCCCAACACCAGGCCAGAAGCCCAAAGAAGGCATTTGGGGGCCAAATATGCTCATTCTTGCTTGCTAATAACATGCAGCAGCAGCAGCAGAGGCACTGCTATTTTCCCACCATCACATCTGCCATCCCATTTTTCTGGGCCTCTTCCATCTTTAGTCAGCTTTACTTCAAAACCCATCTTACTAATCACTTACAGAGGGCTCCTGGCTAAAAAAACCCTCTATCAAATAATTCCACCGTGTATGTGGTTAGTAAGGAAGGGGGATGTTAGTACTGCCGCACGCATATGATATTTAAGTACATGCATACACAGAGACAGCAGCCTCCTTGTTTAATGCTCTGCCTACACTCCCTTTTAGAAGAACTTACCTGCAGTATGAACACTATGGCAGGTAATTTGGTTCAAATATGTTGTCAGCTTGCAGCAGAATTGCTTACGAATACAAGTTTGATCAAGTTGAACCATTTATCTTACAATCCTTCTCTCAGTCATACTTTCATTTTTATGGTTGCAAGAATAATCAATTTGAGCATAAAGATGCAGGAAACAGAGCACAGTTAAGTTGCCCCAACTCACTTAATGCTATTTATTTATTGTTAAATAAAATAATGTTCCATGACAATACAAGTATTTTCTCTCACTATTAATCTGCTTCACTCTAAGCTTACATATTTAATATAGTTCAATATCTGATACTGAACTTAAGGAGAAATGGAAGAAGTGCCTCCAAATTTCCCTAACTATGGAAAAGAAGTATGAAGTGATTGTGCATATGCATGCAATTAATAAAATAAGTACAGTATGTTTTAAGAGATTCTCACTAAACTTTATTAAAATAGCTTTAACCCTCCCCCAAGTCCTAAGCTATGTGTATTCCACAGGAATATGTGTCCTGTGTATTCCACAGGACTGTGGTTAAGATGCATATGAAGAAGGACCCTGGTGTGAATGGCACTGCAATGAACATACTAGAAATTAAGTTCTTTGCTCACTTTCAACTTATTGAACATCTCAGTGTAAGTACACAAAGTAAGTGCTCTCCTGTTAAGGCATATCACTAGTTATCAGATTCTAAGGTTCTATTATGCTAAATTAAAAAGTGAAAGAATAAAAAATGCATTAAACTGACAACTGTTTTTCATTATTGCTGTGGAAATTCTAAACTGTCTTTTATTACCATCTGGTGGTCACATTAAGTTACTTAGAAGCATTGTAGTCCTTGATACACAACATCAGAAGTTGTCTGAGGTATGCAAGTTGTAGCAGGAATGAAAGACTGAAGCAGATCCGTACTGATTAAACACTACTGCATCATAACATACAGTATTTTGCCTAAATATGTAGGGTGGTGCTTTTTGATTTTAGGAACTAGTAATAAGTGACCCTACTTATCCCCACATCATTTCTATTACTGTTATTTTTGATTTTGCTTTTAAATCAGTATTGCTTTTGTGCACTTCTCTCTTGCCAACATACTCAACAACACACATACCTAAGGAGATCGCACACAGAACGCCTAAAACTTTTAAACCCAAACTAAGAAAAGCAGCCTTCCGTACAAAATTAATAAATCTATCACTTAATTTTATGTACACAGCTGACATGAGCTTCTTATAAAGAGAAATTTTATTTTAACATTAAATTAGAAAATTGCTAGCACAGGGTCCAATTTTGCTCATTTTACTTATAAAGGGCACATCTTCTATTATCTGATATGGACTCAACACCTATAAAACCAGTTACTCATTCAGCATTTAATAAGCCAGAAGCCTGGACTTTGCAGCTGGTGAGAGTGGATACAGGACAGTTCACATATCCATATACTTACAGCTCAAGCTTACCTCAAGAGGCATCAGTCTAATCAGTGTGGCAAAGCACTGAGTGGCCATAAAACGTACACTGTTTGTCTGATCACTCATCCTACCCAGAACTGGAACCACCAAAAGAACAATGTATGGGACAATACCAACATCCAGCTGCTCCATTACACCTGGAGTGGTTATTAAGGAAATAGTTTTTAACAGTTCATGTTTGTCTGACAAATACACACCCAGGAGATTTCACACTCAGTAAGAGTCATTAATTGTTACACTCACATGAATGAGATTTCTAGTAACAAAGTAATGCAGAAGCAGAGACATCAGATCTACCCAATTACATTTAGCCAGCAAAGTGCATGGTTTGAAAAACTGAATTACCTCCACCAAAACATCACTTGGTAGATAAAGTAAGGGCAATGGAAATGAAACTTTCTTCTGTTTTTTTCCACAGCAGAAAAAACAGCTTAGTATTTTATTTCATTCCTCCTCCCATTTTTGCAGGCAACTGTTTTTGTTCACCCAAATGAAACAACAGCAAAGAAGTTTCAGCATTTTTGAATACCCAAGCAAGGATACATGCAAGTGCTTCAATTGCACCCTCTTGTTTGGTGTTGTCATCTATCGCTCCCAGCCACGGTAGAACTTTCTCTAGAAAGATATTCATTGTTTCCATGGTTGCTATTTTGCTCATAACACCCACACAACGGGAAGCCATGTGTCTCACAGCAGTGCTGGGATGTTGAAGGCACATGTAAAGATGTGGCAAATGCTGTATTAACTGAATAAAAGAAAAAGGTATGGAGATTAAAGGTTAATATGAATTATAAAAAAATAAGTGATTTTTTTTTGGAACTACAGAGTCATTTAAAGTAATTTAAAAATGCTTAAAATGATATAATTGTTTGTAACTAATTTGCAAGATTTAATTAAAACTAAAAAATTATTTCAGAAGAAAAAGGCAATTTGAATGTGTATTACTCCCCAATACAGATAAAATTCAGAGTAACAAAATACTCAGCACTTCAGTCAAAATCAAAATTAATGAAGCTCTTAGTTAGCAAGGAAGTGTTTCACACTGAAAATACAGTACTAAATACCCTGAACTTTTTATTAAATAGAAAAGAATTATTTCTTAAATACAGATACATAGATTTAAGAATTCCTTCTAGCTAGCAAATTTGTCCTAGACTCATTCCCTTTGTGTTTAGGCAGATTAATTACTCATGTTGGGAATCTCAATAATTCTGTGTGACAAGGAGGACACCCAGAAGGAAATCTGCATCTCCCCAGCAGGGTACACATCTATGTCTTTGGTGTGTGCATGTTTTAATCAGTGCAGATACACTTTTGTATCAGACACCTAAACATATGGTCAGGTTTTTCCTAGTGTGAAAGTCCCTTAATATTAGTTTTGATGAACCAAGTTCAGCCTTTTTGACTTTCTACAATTTTTTTTAAAACTGCATACAGTATTAGCACCACCAAAACCAATCAACACAGTAACTACATGTCACATTTATGTGTATATATATATAAAATGCATGTATTAAAAAAGTCTGTCTGTCAGCCACACAGCGCTGCATAAGCACATTTTTATCTGTACTTTCATAACAAACAGAAGGCATCATATTTACCAGTCTGTTCTCCAGGTTTAGGAAATAGAGAGTTAGAATAAAGCAGAGCAGAGATGCTGATTCCAATGTAACACAACAACATAAATATTATCATAACTCAAACATGGGACACAATCTTGTTTAGGATCTTATCCAAGAAAGGGTAGGCCAAGGCTAAACTTTTAGGTAGGCAATTGCTTTCATGGTTTATTCTATGACTTGCATAAATGACAGAATTTAACATCCTACAGAATACAGGGGAAAAAACAGCTTTAAAATGGCACATCTTGACTGCTGGAGGCTATGTCTTCACTTTATCAAGACTAGGATGGAGGACTTGGAGAACAGGCAGGCTAGTGTGTGACTAAAACACCATTTGAGCAAAATCATAAAAGCATCTAAAAAAGAAAAATAAAGACTTAAACCACTAGCAATAAAGAGACTGAAGTGTTTCATGCAAAAGCTGATTACCAGAGGATGTAGTTGAGTGTCCATGGAAGCTGCTGTTGTTTCAAAAACCTGCAAGGAATTCACCAGCTCCTGGGCAGGAGCATCTCCTTTTTCCAGTAACGCCTTACGGTCTGGTAAAAACAGAAAAGGTGCTCTGTTTAAGACTGACATACTGACTCTAGCCTGCCACCCCTCCCAGCTTAAAGCAGAAGTGTAATTACCAAAATTATTTATGTGAATGTTGTTCCTTAACGAACCAACCATAGCATCCCAGAGATGTGGCAATCCCGTTGCCATTTCAGCACCAAAATGTTTAGCTATAGTAGATAAGGCAAATTCAGCTCCTCTTCTCTGTACAACATAAGGTTTCTGAGCCTAGAATTAAACAATTCAACAAAGTAGCAAGGTTAGATCCATTTAATAACAATTATTGTCACGGGTGACTTCTCATTACATAGGCATTCAAATCTGTTTGTGTTTATACCTACCTACAACACATTCATCAATAGATGTTTTCCCAAGTTACTTTATTTTTCCCAATTACTTTTTTCTTTATACACATGTAAAAAACCAAGAATCTTCTACAGCCAATTACTTTTAGACTATACATTTGAGATTTAGCCTTTGCTGGTCCATACCGGTCCATTTCAACAAGATGTTTCCAAGTGGTTCCAGTTCCAGAACCTCACATATGGTCAATACAGTGATACCAAGAACAGTACTACTCTAGAAAACTTAAAATACTTGATTTGTTATTTATCCCCTTCTCTTGCTCCCACCCTCTTTGGCAAGCAGAATTAATAAAAACCACTAATAATTAAGAACAAAATCCACCACACTGTTTAGGAGTTCACAGTCCTGCCTAGAACCTTATTAAAACATGCTGAAGTTTGAAATTAATAAAAGGGAAGAGTTTAGGACATCAAGTATGGAAGTCACACAGTCATGCTGTTTTACACAATCATATTTGAATTGCTGGTTTTAATGCTTCAGAGGCATCCACCAGGCATTGAGATGGACCAACATTAACACGGGCAAGACACAGTTAGTGTCCTCTTGTGTTTGTTACACCCATTGTGGAAATCCATCTGCATGAACTTCTATTGATATTCATATTCTATAGTAAATACAACATTTCAGAAGTTATTAATGTTCTTAATGACAAACACTTAAAATATCAAACATAAGCTGCTTGCATCACAAAACTTCCTGGTTTGTGATGCAAAACCCCTGCTATCCCTACTACAATGGTATCAACTCCAGTGAATTCAAAGTAATGGAAAGGAGGGGTGGATGTGAAGTTGCAAATTCAAGCTTTTGAAATGTACCTCATCAAGTTCTGTAGGAATGCTTCCACTGCTGCCTGTGGGGAGATCTGCAATAGGGGCTTTTGGAGCTTTTGGAGTAGGACCTCTCCGACTTGTGATGGCAAAAGCAGCTTTCTGATGTCTGTACAATGTAATTATTCCCCTGTGCTTAGTAACTGTGTGCTGCATCCCATCTTTATCAGAGTTGGGCCCTAAAAGAAAAGGGAGAACAGCTGACAACAATTTAAGCTGCAGTTTAACACATAGGGGGAAATGAGAACTACCTACAAGTCATCTGCTGATTGTGCTTTAAAAAACCCATAATTTTTTCCACCCTTGAGGACGATGGAGCTTCAGTACAAAGAGCTACTGTGCTAGGACCACATTACAGACTCTGAATGAGAAGTTAAGTGTGCAAACTGCCAGAAATTATAATTCAGGAAGAAGCATAGGTAACACGTATGTTACCTGTGAACACATGAACACATTATGTTCTGAAGTTCCAACCAATTTATGTTCTGTGTCCTTTAAAACAGTTCAATACTTCTGTCATGATACAATAAAAGATGCCATCAGTATCTTGGCATTTGTTGATGTTTCCCTTTATACTAGAGAGCTTCATTTTCAATCAGATATGAATGTTATTCTACTCTGAGATAAAGGGGGACACATTCATTAAGAAAGAATAAAACATACAACAGTCAAACCTTAAAGGAGGTTAGAATGTTTGAGAGTATTAAGATCTTAATTGGGTTAATGTGGGCTGTTCATTCAATCCATACATTTTCAATAATGGACAGCCACTTAAAAAATCCATGACCATTGCATGCATAGGATTATTTTATTAATTCTGAACACTGTCCTCATCTTTTTATCTTATGATTAGCCCATGGAATGTAACACAAGTCACACATTTTTGACAGGCTGCTTTAATTTCCATTTTTACTCAGTAACATCTGTAAGTGAAATGTGATCAGAACTAGATATTAACCAAACAAGAGTCAATACCTGGAAATTGGAAAGTATTTTATAGATATACACAGATATAAAACAATACACATTAGTTGCACACAGTTTAAAATATCTAAATGAAATCATTATTAATAAATACTCAGATGCTGGCACTTTAAAAATCAGTGAAAACAAGCCTCATTCAAATACTCATTTCAACAGCTCAGAAATAAGCACAGACATATTAAGAAACCTGGGAGTCTTAGATGCCATACCTTTTGAGTTTTCATGGCTACTCTGAGGCTGTGCAGGACATGCTGCCAGTGGGGTAAGATGTGGATCCACACACAGGGAGTTGCAGAGATTTTTTATAATCTTTGAGTTGGGACAAGGAGACCTTGTTGTACACTGCTGAAGTAACTTTGCTATACATGAAGCCACATAGTTTTGTATGAGCGTATTCTCTTCTTTTTTGATAGCTTCCATTAAGGGTTTTATAACAGGATTAAGTTTTTCTGGAAGTTGCTGCAAGTTCACAACTGCACATGCAGCAAAGGTATGGACTCGCAGATGCAACACTTGCCATTCTTGATTTGTTTCTGTAACAGTCATTTGGACTTGTTGCCTTTTACTGTCCAACTGTTGCAGAACTTTAGGATTCAAAGTAAAGGATGATGTCACCTCATTGAAAACAGAAGTAACCTAAGAGAAAGGAAAAAAAGGAATTACAAATGTGTTTCATTGACTATAAAACAGGATATCCTCATCCCACAACATGAGTCACTTGACCACATATCACCATCTCCATTTTCCCAGTAAATAACAGGAAATGCTCCAAAATGTATTTCTGGGAATCCTGAACTGCAGATCAAAGAGGAAATCAGGTATATCATAAACATTTAAGGTCTAGATTCCCAAAGCTACAAGAGCAGTTTATGTACTCCAGAAAATTTAGACTGTCCCGTATCTGCTGGTTCTATCCAGATATTCTGGAAATATGTAGGCACGTGACAGATTAGCAAAGCAGAATGTGAATACGATAATCCAGAAAGGTTGTGCAAGGTCCTGTGCATGAACAAGTTGTGTCTCAGCTGATTTTCTTTTGAGGAAAGAGACTGGGATAAAAATCTAAGAAAAAAGCATAACAAAGTAGTTGCAGAACCTTCCATATCCTTCCCCACCCACAAATGGTTGACTATTGTTGCTTAAATCTTTCACTGGAAAAAGATTAAAAGCAGATTAAAAGGTCAGGGACAAGGGGGGAGAAAGTCTAGAATTTACATAGTCTATTTACAAGTCTTCTGACAATGGTTTTGAAGACTGCTTTGTTTTCTTGCCTGTACATTTCAGTAGTGAATCCACACCTGGGATGAGAACATCCCAGGTGTTTTATTTTCCCATTAAGTATGTACCTTGCATTGCACTTCATTTTTGTCAGACTGTAAACACACCTCAGGGGAAACAGTAAGAATCTTTACACATTCTTTTTCATGAAATATGCAAAAGTCACCACATTATTTCTGCATGTTACTGTCTACGTAATAATTATGCTGAAGGTTTATTTCAAAACAAGAACAGATTTGGAGGAAATGCAGGCATGCCTCTACTTACCAGCTCATTAGCTTGATCTATTGTAAATACACTGCAGTTTACTCTGTTTCCAATGTCAATGTGTGAATCAGCTAGCAATGAGATGAGTTGTTTACATTCGTTTTGCATTCGTGTAAAAGGAACAGCAATTTCATCATAATAGAGATGTTCAGAAAGGACACCAAGTAAACGAGGTTGAACACAAATAGCCACAGTTGTACACTCCTGCAACAGAAAAACACAATTTGAATTTCTGAATAATCACAATTTCTTTTGTTCAGTCTTGGGCAGCTCAATCTCGCTATAAAAATCCAGTTTCCAGAGGGACTATTAACATTCATAACCCAGAATATTAAAGATAAAGGATTAGGAACAAAAAGTCTGCCACTAGAAATGACAGTGAGTAGATAAAAGACAGTTATCTTAAAAGGCATCACTGGCCTTAGATAAAGGCATCTTGAGAATAGATTTATTTGTAGAAAAAATGTGAGCATATTTACTGATTCATAGTTCTGACAGCTGGCATTTATCTACTGAGTCCTGTATTCCTCCACTGTCTAACGATCAAGATTTTAGTATTTAGATGTATAAACACCATAGCTTACCTACTGAAATCTTATTTCAAGCTAAGTACCACACAACGAGCAGTGGATTGAGATAGTAAGTAAAATATATTTTTGCTGCAGAAACATCCTACCTTTTGCAAGGCTGCCCACTCACAGATTACTAACGCAACACTAATCCTCTGCAAGGCAGATTTAGAATTCAAGTGGAAGAGCAGTAGTTGAGCTAATGACTCAGCTGGCTTTATTTCTTGAGTAACAGTATTTACACCTGGGTCACAAATGCAGCAACAAAGTGCTCCCAGCAACCTGACAAGACGAAAAAGAACAGTCACTTCCATGTTATAATTACTCTGCAATCAATGATTCAAAATGAAGATGCAAAAATGGTAATTAGATTTTGGCAAAACCACTATATATTATGAAAAAATACATTGCTTTTAAGTATTTTTTTCATATTTCCAGTAAACTGACTTTGCTGCCATCATCCGAGCACGCATGACAACGTAATCCCTGGTCGCTGGATCTTCTGCAATGCTGTCTGCCCCAGCAATATATTCCTGAATCACTTCCTTATTCTGGGTTTGACCTTGACGCAGTTTAGCACCTGCTTTTTCCTGTGGAATAAAGGAAAGGTTGAAAGTGTGTTTGTAATGAAAAGATGAATTCATATTCCATAACAATACAAATAATCACCGCACCATGAAAACACTGGACTAAGACAGAACACTTCTTGGGTAACAGATTTCTTAAAGCAGTCAATACTTGTAAATCACCTCTCCACTAATAGCATTCTGTAGTTAATCCAATTAAATGTATGCTACATTCCTTCACTATAATATTAAGGTTAATACTTGACTTACAGCTGATAAACATAGAGGAAAAAGGAAACCTGTCTCAGCATCTTTTCAGAAATAACACAATGATTTTGGATTTAACTCAGTCCTGCAAACAGATGGCTTTAGAGCCATGTAAATAAAGATTTTATAAAGTATCCACGTAGAGAACGCTACACAGGAGAACTTAATTCTTCATGGATAACCTGACAAGAACCCTTTTGCTCTACAGAATTGAGGCTTGTAAGGCAGTTTACATTTAGAACTGTAGAAAGGCACCACCATTCCCCTTTAACACCCTTAGAACATGTTTTATATACAGCTAAGCAATTTCCTTCTTTCCTCAGAACAGTCAGTGAGACCACATTTCACTTACTTTGGACCTGGTTTTTACTTCTAGCAACATGTTCAAGTCAATGGGCAAATGAGATGGCTGCATCATTAAGCAGAGCCAGGCTCCCATCCATGGACAAGCAGCTGCAACAACATACTGTACAGATGCCTTGTTTAACAGTTCCAGCCACACCTTGGGAAAGAATCACAGTAGAAATCATGACAAATTTGTACCTGGTCTACATAAGATCATACACATGCAGAGAAACTGCAGGAACACTCTCTCATTTGCTCTACAGTAAAGCATCACACAGAGCAATTGTAAAGTATTTAACACTAGCACACTATTCTTCATCTGCACAGAAGTACAGAGGATTTGAAAGAGCAGGATACACAAGCACTATATCCAGCAGTAAGTATTACCTTGTGAATAAGATCCAGAATTTCTTGGTTGCTTTCTAAGATACAAAACTGAAATATGTGCCTCAACATGTCTTGCAGAATTGGAGTCAACCATGTTGAAGAACTCTGAAACAAGGATATCATATGACCAAGTATATTCCAATATGCATCACAGTAAGACATTAATAACTCTAATTCTTACCTGGTCTTGGGTAGACAACAGTGTGAATAATGTTTCCAGTGCTGCTTTTCGCACAGAAGATATCGTGTGATGCAAGAATGGCCACACACGTGGGACCAAAACTGTCAGGGATTGCTGAATACTACAGGAGCGGGAGAGGTAGATGCAGTGTCAGGGATAAAAACATACATACACACAAAGCTAAGTTAATTTTGTTTATTCTCATTTTATCCAAAAGAAAGCTTTAAGAAAAGAAAGTACTGCATATACTTGGGGATTTTAAATGAAGGATTAAATTATTACAGCTTATACATTTAAAATAGTTTGAGTTGGTATCTTTTTTCAGGAAAATACTGGTTTGGGTTTTTAAAACTGGTATAGGGAACTAGTCAATTTAAGCATGTATTTTTACCATGTTTTTTCCCCAGATTATACTTTAGGCTTTGTTCAACTGTTTAGAAAAAAGGAGGGGCTGTTTCTGTTCCGAAGTTGCTCTTGGGCAGTTATGACTTTACAAATAATTTAAAATAAACTTGCATCTTTTTTGCATGAACTGGCATATCAACTGATGCAACTGGCATACCAACTGACGCAAGTAGTACATGCTGAATTAAAGACTGCATTAGTAACAAAACTTCATTCTTTATTTTAGATTTGGGCAACCACCAGCTTCAGCAGTGCTAATCGTATAGGATGAGAATGTGTACAGCATCCACCTTAAGTGCAGATACTGTGAGTTTACCATGTGTACTATGAAAAATTTAACATACTAAGATGCAGTTCCTTTAACCTGTCAGAGTCCCAAAGAGATAGCAACTAGGCAGTGTCGTCAACCATTCACAGAATTACTGGTTGTACTATTGATGCGAATTTATGTTTTTAGCTTATTTCAGAACTGTTCCAATAGCAAAGTTCTACAGGCTCATGAATGTGTTTTAATATACACAGTTTGGTCTCATTTGGAGTTTGTCTGTTCCTTGCTAACAAACACGATGTTTGTGGGCAGGACCACCATGTGGGTGGAGCAAAGATCCTTTACTAAAACACCAGAGACAGAAGAGGGAAAAAAGTCACATATAAACCATGTCTAGTACACTTCTTAATTCCTTTGTTGCATTTCACTAAAGTAAACAAAATAGGAGCACTGTCGTAACCTTCACTTCATGGAAAAACCAGAGTAGAAATAAAATACTGAGTTAAGTTAATCATCTCCTTGGTACCTGATTTGAAAGAACCTGATAATTCCAATTTGACATTAAGTAGACACTCAGACCTGTAATACTGAAGCAAAACTGATTGAAAAGTTACCTGCATTTGCGGACCTGAGGGTAAGTCAAAAGGGATGAAAGAAGGATCATGATACTGTTTGTGGAAGCTGTCAAGTCATCCAACTCCAGAAGTGCATCCCACAAGGTATTAAGAATAAAAGGCACCTACACAAATAAGCAGAGCGGGTTTATAATTTAAAAAAACCAATGAAACCAGTGCTGCCTCTAAGTATTATTTTCTTCACTTAGACCAAAAGTGAGCTTAAAACAGTTCAGTCACCTTCTGAGATTGAAGTTGGACCAGGCTTTCCACTACTGGTACTAAAGATGCTGCAGCAACAGCTCGGACATCATCATCCAGATCTTGCAGACCTTCAATTATTGCAGGCAACACTTTAGGCAATAAAGTGTTGATCATGTCCTGCCAAAAAGATCAAAAGCATTTTTAAACCGAAAAAGCTTATAAAGATACAATCAACTAAGATGTACTCTGGGTGTGTAAATGAAAACCTGATAGTTTCAAAGGAATGGTATAGGTCCAACACTATAATCTAAATATTTTAAGTTACCATTCATGAAATCAAACATAGGTTATACATTTAATGAACTGTAAATCAGCTCAGTTTTGGGATAAACAAAGCTCAGTGTCTGCTGAATACCACCACAGATAGCCTAAACTTCTCTGCCGTGTTACCTCACATATGAGAATATCACCAAGACCAGGCAGGCATATCCTCTATTTCTAATGTTTTCGGCAAGCACAGCTTGCACTATATACTTGCAGCATGGTTATAGAAGTTACACATCTCAACCCACAGGACTGCATTGCAAGCAAGCTTGCTTTATCACACCTAGCTACTGTTCATCCACATCCTCTACTTTGAGCAGAGATTTTTGATCCAAAGTTCTCAAAAATTTGTCATGAGGGTTATTACCTGACGTACTGCCAAAGCATACTTTATTCCTAGAAGACCACCATGTCTCACTTCCCACTGTTCCTGTGTAAGCAGCTTCAGGAGAACATCCACAGTTTTATGAACACCAGTTTCATTCATGTGTTTCAATACTACTCCCAAAGTCTGAGCACAAGTCTCACGTACTGGTGCCACTACCTAGGAAAAAGTAAACAATTAAACAGATACTTCTGTATGAAATTTGACTTAAAAAGAGTCAGATGACCAAACTGCTATACAAACAAGGTGAAGTTCATGTACCTTTTAATAAGCATCTGTGAGCAGTTCTAACAGGCACATGCAGTAGCACTACAGAAGGCACAGCCAAGCTGCCACAGTGCTATCTCCTGCAGAAGCCTGGTAATCTACCTGTTCATGCAAAGGTAACTTAAACTTACTTCATCTGAAACAAAGTCCCCAAATCTGTCTAGTGCAAACACACAAAGAAGTCTAATAACCAAGTCTTCTAGCCACTCCTGATGCTGCTGAATCATCTGTAAGAAGAGAAAAGTTGAACACCTTGACTACATTTATTCATAAAGCATTTCTGATATGCTTACTTTAGCTAAAATCTGTAAAAGACATGACAACAAATGTTCACATTGACTCACTATAGCTCTCTAGCAGAGACAGTCCAGGCCAAGTAGTCAGCACTAATTCAACTCACCTTGATTATTATAAACATCATAACCTGGATGCTTTCTTCTCTAAAACCACAATACCTTTATCAAAAGGCTAGTGTCCTGCTTTCAGCTGGGACAGAGCTGGGTTTTTTTCTCAGCAGCTGGTACAGTGCTGTGTTCTGGAGTCAGTGTAAGAATAATGGTGATACCACACTGATGTTTTGGTTGCTGCTACATTATGCTGACCTAAGTCAAAGACTTCTGAATGTCTCATGCTCTGCCAGTGAGGAGGTACACAAAAAAAGAGGAAGCATAGCTGGGATAGGTGACAAAGGGACATTCCACACCACAGAATGTCATGTCTAGTATATAAACTGGGGGAGGTATCCAGAAGGAGCTGAGTGGTGCTTAGGGCCAGCCTGGGCATTGATCAGAGGGTGGCAAGCAATTATATTGTTCAGCACTTGTTTTTCTTGGATTTTAATTCTCTCTCTCCTTTTCATTACTGTTATTACTGTTACTACAATTAGTACTATTATTACAGTACTTTACTTTGTTACAATTATGAAACTGTTGTTTCCTCAACCCATGAATTTTACTTCTTTCCTGATGGTCCCCTAACCCTAGCCCTCCCCATACCACCAAAGGGGGGAGTGAGAAAGAGACTTTGTGATGTTTTGCTGCCTGCTGGAGCTAAAACACAACAGCTTGAGAACATCTTGTAAGGTGTACATTTTACTCCTACACAGTACAAAGTAACGTCATTCAGATAATCTATACTGACAAACAGCAAGACATCCTAGGCAAGTTAATTAATATGCTGGAAGCGTATTTACAAATAAACACTAAAGCAGTACCTCACTGTGGGAGACCCAGTGAAAGGAACTTTCTTTTCAGTCCCATCTCCTCCAGATTTATCAAAGCTCACCTTGAAGCTCTGGCCTCTGCTAGACACCAATAACTCTAATTTTCTGTCTCAGAGCAGAAGTCCCATAAAAACAACTGCCCAGGCATCATCCTTCTCATCTCCGCTATGTGCCTACTAGGTCACCACTTCCCTTGAGAACTACCCTTTTAATGAACAAAACTTAAAGCATATTCTGGATTTCATATTCCCATACATGCCAAAGAATTATAACCAGCATAGGGCATACACAGCAGGCTTTGAAGCTAGCTGGAGAACACACACTTTCCATAAGTAGTTAAGAAATGGTTTAAAGTATTTTATGATTGCAGATGATGTTACTATTACCCACCCGGCCATCTCCATGGAACAAATACTACTCTACAGGGAAGCAAGGAGAGAGAGAAGTTTTTGCTTTTCCTATTTACAAAGTATGCTGAAGTACACTGATTTACATCTCATTCTTCAACTCTCTAAGCCACAAGCTCTTCCAGCTGCTTCTACAGCAGGAGAGTCAGTAGGAATTTGGATGAAATTCACTATTAGTAAACAAGCTATTACTGTCAGGATATTTTTAAAAATTTTTTCTCCTTTTAAGAAGACTATTTTAATTCCTTTTCTCATAATAAAGAAAGCAGGTTGATAGAGTCCTCTTACTATTTAAGCAAGTAGAGTTAGATGGTCTGAGACACTACCAGAGTAACACAATCAACTTGTCAATTTTGTTTCAGTACAGTCTTACCTGGACTTGAAAACAGTATATTCTCATATGGAAGCTAATGCACTTTATATAAGTCTTTATATTCCCCCACATTACACACTGATTGCAAAGAATTTTAAGAAGCCTCTTTTCTAAACTTCATTAAAGTAAAATATTAAGTCTACATGACTAGAAACTTACCTCCTCTAAAGAGCTATCTCCCATTTTACCACCACTTTTACCATGAGCTTTAAGTATCTCTCTCAGTCCAGTACCTGCACCATGTCGAACCTAAGAAAGTGAAATAAAAAGTCAGTTTTAAAATACTAAGGAACAGAAGACAAAACCCATGCTAGAAAATTGAAACAATACTACTGTATTCTTTAACAGAGATGTTTCAAGAGCTGCAGAATTAGTACTACTTAGTCTTGTGGGAATTATTAGATCAAATCACCTATTAAAATATTCATCTGTCCAAAAATCAACCTCCTTTTTCCCAAGTATTTGCCAGCTTATGAACAGAAGGAATAAAGAACTGCTTCTATTTTCTAACACGTTATGATATTAGCAGCAATGTAGACAACATTCACTTACTTTTACCTCATTATGCTATATGGCACTAGGTGTCAAAGAGAAGTTTGAAGATATTACTGTTTTTATTAAGTTTATAAGCTAAAGCAAATCAATATTATTATAGTTTCAGGAACTTAATATTTAATATTTTCTATCACTCTCTGTATTGCTTAAACAGAGTTTGGATCCTCACTGAGTATTCTGAAGGCTGCAAAACAAATTTCTGGGAATTATTGTTCTGCATAACTTACAAACCTGCCTTGCTTGACTGGATTTTAGAAATAAGTGAACAAGCAATATGGGAAAGCAAATTATAGGCACTTGCATGCTCTCACCAAACATGAACAGTTGAACACACTAGGAAGAGTTCTGGAAATAACAAAAGACTAGCAGAAAGATGTGCTAAAGACACACCTGTTTCTGGTATTTTTGATACCTAACTGGACTAGTAATTGGCTTCTCAAGGAAAGCTCACTCAACAGATATGCAAAGTTGCAAAAGTAGAGTTTTGAACTGCGTTCTCATTGAGAGGCCTTTACATAAGTTAGAAGAGAATTAACTCTTTTTTTTAAGAACAGTTCATATACACGCTTGTTGCATTTCATTTCATGGCAGTAATAACTAGAACTGAGTACTTGGTAGCTCCTTCCTTCATCAGAATATCTTATATGAAATGCAAACATATATGTCCCTTATGTACAGCTCAGTGCCTGCTGGTTAAAGCTATAAGCAAGCCAATAAAAAACAGCCAGAGAGTCTAGTCTTAAAATGCTAATTGTTCATAAACCAACAATTTATTTGGTCCAAGATGGCTCATGAGCTAGGTTTTACAAGTGAAAAGAAGGAGACTCTACTAGTTAATCTCTCAGCTTCTGCAAATACAAACCAGCAGGACACAAACGTATAAAGGAAATACCAGTAGTAGGATTCATCCTGCCTGAATTCAGCTGCCTGTAAGCGTGGCAAGCAGTCTGAAACAGTCACCCAGGTGACCTCTAGACATTGCAAGATGCTGCCAGAGAGCCACTTTAAACACACATTTTGAGGCAGGTTAGCCTGTTTTTCACCCAGAACATACTGCAATAATGATTCTGTATTGATCTACTTCCCCTATTAAGATATATGTGCCTTATATCAAAGATAATTCTCTCTATATATATATAATCCAATTCTGTATTGATCTACTTCCCCTATTAAGATATATGTGCTAAGAAAGCTATGAGAACATCTACATACCAGAAGACAAGTGGACCTGGCCTTCAACTGCAAACAGCCTGCTTTCAAATAAGGTGAGGCTTTTTAGCTCAGATGCAGTGATGTGCCACACAAATAAATTGATTCTTTTTCTGGGACCAAAATAATTGTGCTGGCTGCATATGATCTATCTGTTTCCAAGTTTGAGAGCAAGCTGGCTCTGCCCATACTGACATCACCGAGACTGTGCTACAGACACACATAAGGATGTTAGAGTTGCTGTTAATATTTAACCCTTCACAAGATCAATTTAAGAAAATGAAGTTAGTTGACAACAGTTAATTTCTACCTTTTGCGCAAGGAAGTTAGATCATTATCAGCTACTTCCTATTTTTACCTGAAATTTCTACCAAAGTTTGTGGAAAATTGGATAAGGACTGAATAAAAAGGTGAGCAGAACCATTTTGACTCTTGAAAATAAATGGTCTAAACAACCAAACATGTAGCTTTTATAATTACCACAGGATTGATTCCCCTTCCTTTTCTACTAGAATAGCATTAGACAAACATGCCACTGCTGCCAGCAAACAAATTCACATAATATTCCTCAAAGTCTTGATGAATCCAAGTTTAATTGCTTAGTCTTTTTAACCATAGATTGATGTGATTTTATTTTGCTTGAATTTCAACACTCCTTTAATTCTCACTTATATAATGACTGCTTTCCATATCTTTGTCACTCTCACCAGTATACATGAGACATGTTTTCCACTCCTCTTTAAATGAGTCTAAAAAATACTTAAGTTTGCTAGAAGCAAATTTGTCTTGGCTATGTAATCTGTATGCACAAATGATTTAAGAGAATTTTGCCAGACATCCAAACTTAAGTTCTACACATAAAATGTTTGCATTTCTGTTGAATTCCTTTTTAAAAAACTTTTAGCTCCACCTTAAATAGTGTATGTGCCTTACCTCCCAAGAAGGGTTAAAGAGATCATTGCACACCTCTTCACAAAAGCTTTCCAGAGGCCACTCATTTGCCTAAATCCATAAAAAATTATTAAGTATAAGATTAAAAAGAAAGGAATCATGAACACTTCTTATATTGCTGTCTTTGCATACTTAAATGGCATACAAAAAACTCCAAAAGATTAAATACTTTTCATTACTGGACAGAATTGAAAAAACAATCTTCTTCCCCAGCTCAGAAACTTCACTGATTAGCACTGGATCTCTTAAGAAGTTTATCAAGTTTCTGTTAACAGTAACCTCTTCTCTATGGGAATTAATTTTGATGCTCTGGAATTCACCTTTCCTTTAGAAACCATGCTAAAGAAGAAAAATTAAGCAGAGTTTCTTATTCTGTCCAGTGATCCTTTAAATTTATGAACTTTGCCTTTAAAGAACATAATAGGTAAGTCTCAGTTTGAAAATACACTACATAACAAAATAGGGTCAATGAATCCAGCAATAAACAGCATCCTTTTCCAAACATATTCCACTTTATGAGAACCAAAGCATATCCACTATCCCAAAACTTTCTACAAGGAAACTGACATGGCTGTGGAAAGGAATTTTTACTACCACTAGTAAGTTCACATCATCACATACACAGAGTAACTGAAAGACAGCTAAAACCAGCAGTATTCAGCCTATAGTTATCATTAATATTTCAGATTAGTTTTCCAACCATTTTTATGCAAATAAAAATTTAATTACTGAACTATGTCTGGAAAACTATTTTTGTAGGATACAGACTTATCTAGACAAAGTCTTCTCAAATAAACTTCTATGCGTCATTTATATTCTGGTTTAACATTTCTTAATTTTTAGCTTTTCAGTCTATTGAAACAAATGCAGTTTTTTCCAAGACTAAGGTAATTGTTTTAATCTTCAACAATTAAAGATAGAACTTAATTCTAAATTAAGCCTACTTAAAGAACAACAAAGATTAAATAAAGATTAAATAAGCATTTAGATCAAATTATTTGTGGCTCGCTGTAATCCTACCATGTAAAGTGTTTAGCACAGTTTTCCAGTTTAATATCCAGGTCTGACACCTGTAGCCACCTACTTGTGTTAATTTGGGTCACAAAGTGCTATCAAAGGATTAAATGTGTTTTCTTCCTCAATGCTGTAACACAGTTAGAAGCTCACTTGCTTCATGTATAAAAGTAAGCTGGCCATGACATTCTTCATTCCACTTCCCTGAATGCTAAATGGACTAAAGAATTTGGGCACATGAAGGAATTTTGTTTCAAATTACTCTGCTAAAAAACAGAATGATCACTCCTGCTAACAGCAGAACAATACATCATACCTCTTCCTGAGCACTTTCTACCAATGTTTTTGAGTCTGTGGCAGGCTGGTTGATGACAACATTTGCAACTTTTCTTCTTTTTTCTTCTGGTTCCCCATCAGTGCTATCATTGCTGAGAAGGAGCAAGTACATGTTTATGAACTCAAGGTATGCTTTAAGGGAAGTAATTACATCTACAACTGAAGTCTTCAGATACAATAAAGTATGGCAAGAATACAAACCAAAGATGTTTAACACTGTGAAATATGCAAGTTAGCTGAGTTTACATGTAAAAACAAAAAATGCAGTGAGCAGACAGCAGAATGCTGTCCCAAATTCACAAACCATCTCAGATTTGTCCAAGAAACCCAGCAATTCCTAAATAAGATCAAGAATTTTGTTCATCACTCATTATGAACACAGTAGATACAATAATACGCCACTATAAACTACAGTGAAGAACACAGCAGAAAACTGTATCCTAGATTTTCAGCTGTCCATCTTCTTAAAATACCCCGTTTTCATGCTTTATTCTCAAGCCTTATTTAATAACAGGGACAAACCACACATTTCAGCTGTAGCATCCCATTATGTCAAGATGCCTCTGAAGCTGGGTCCTCAACAAAGCTCTCCTGGGAACAAGCACTGCACGCAAGCTTTCCACCATCAGCACAATTAGCACATAAGAGATTTAAGATGCAAAGACTGTAGGAAGTTTCTCAACAGATAAATCAAATCACAATCCCAGCTTAACAGAAATAAAAGGAAACCAGTTCACTATTATACCTCTTCTCATTAGCTTCCACTGCATCTCTGGATCTTTGCTTTGCAAATAGCTTAGCCATTCGTTTGGCTTTATTCTTTTGTCTACTGCTCATACCAGCTCGAAATTCTGAGTCAATTAACTCAGCAGCCTGAAGAGTCTGAAAGAAAAGTCATTCATTGTCAATTCTTCTTATGATGGAAGTCCTGAAAAATTCTCAAACCCACAATGCCCTCAACTTCCCCAATCCTCCATATCAAACATTTCAGCAGTTTGAAATCAAATAATATTAACAAGCAACTATGGGATGTAAGAACTCAGGAGGCCAAAGCACACCACATTAGATGCCAACCATCTTATTTAAAATAGAAATATTATAACCACAGAAGCTCAAATAAAGCAAACCCACTGAATTATTCCTTGCAGTCAAAGAGCCCAAGGTTTTACCTACAGGTTGTTTGTTTACTAGTAAAACTGACGAAGGAGAATAGTCCAAATCTTCATCATTGAACAGATCCTCAGTATTCATTCCAATTGCAGCACCCATATCTAAGCCAAGTTTCTTTTGCAGCAGTTTCCTCTGTCGTGCTATCCTCTCTTTAGGATCAATTTCACCTTAAAAAGTGATTTTCAAAGATGTGTCAGATTTCCAACATATATATTATGCTTTTTTATAATATAATATTTTACTGATGACTTGCTCAACGTACATAACAAAGCCAAAATTTACAGGATTAAATTGTACTTGGCTAATGCAATCTTCTAAAACAAATCACACTGATACCCAGGAAGACCTTTTCTGCTACTGTAACTACACAAGTACTTCAACTGTGATCAAGCAAGGTTCATTTTGGAAATTAACAGATGCCACCTCAAGAATGTGTGAAGTTTCAACACTAACTATAGAACACCTAGGCTTTGGGAGCACCTACAATTACATTAAAAATATAAGATTTTAGCACCAAGTAGAATAAAACCTGCAAGCAACCCAAAACTTGTAGCTAGCAGGGCTGTCAGACTTCACTCTTTACATGCACAGTACAGAAACCAGTCAGGAGGAGTCTTTTTTTGTTGTTTTCGTTTGTTGGTGTTGTGGTGTTTTTGGTTTTTTTTTTTTTCAATTACCAGCACAAACTCTTAAGTAGATGACCAATACAGACATGATTTTGGGGTGTACACCAGGTTGAGTAGAAACTAGTAGTTAATATTGTCTATACCAGTAAGCTTTTTTTAAACTGCATTTAACTGACAAGCAAATACAAGCAACTTCATTCTTCAAAAAATATTTTTTCCTTTCTAACATCATCTCAGGAATAGTTATCAAAGACTGCTAATTCTAAAGATTAACTTACATTATGTCCATTCATGTTGTCTACTTACTTGAAAAGGGAAGTGAAGTTGCTACAGAACACAGAAGAGAAAGCAGACTGCACATTTTCCCATGAGTTAAAAAAGGCAGCAACTAAGGATTTTTGTTCCATTTTCTTATTTTTTTGATATTGTATTTCTTATTTACTTTCATTCTTGAAGTTTTTTATGTGAAATCATGTGACACTGGAATAAATATCAGGCTTCTATGAACTGAAGTGTTGGGTTTCATTAGACGAGGTGAAACTTGTACACTACTTTATTAATCTAGCTTAAAAGATGGCAAGCAATAAATTAGCAACAGCCTGAAGAGACAGGACAGTGCTCAAGTTTCAGCAGCCACATGTTCTGCTCCTTGCTGAGCTACTGATCTTCTGAGTACCCTGCATAGAACCTGTCACACACAGGGAACAAAGGAATCAGTGCTACACAGTCAGATTCTTATCAATAGCATCACTTAATTTGGTGCAGAAACTGGTAGATGGCCTGGAATTAAGAACAGAGAAGTACAGCAATAGCAAAAAAATAGCTTAGATTAAAATAATTCAGTTTGCCATTACACTGACAAACTAACTCTCAGCTAAAAAAATTACAGAAAAATGTTAGATAAGTCACTTGAAACAAAAAACATCACACAGGCGCTGGTATTTGATCTTCTGACTTTGGCAGTCTTATCATAGTATTTTTCATGCAGTCTTTCTATACTTGAAACTTTCAAGCTTTTAAACAAGCCAGATCCTACTTCTGTATGTGGGAACACTGTTCAGGTGAAGAACAAGCAGTGATAGTGCCTGCCCCTTTTAAAAAAGTCTACAGAAATCTTTGATGCTTTTTCAGGTTTCCACTCCTTCTTCCTCACTGTACACGCAGTAATACTGTTATGGCAAAAACCCAAACAAGCAATACATCCCCTCCTAAAAAACTGTGTTACTTGAGGAAGAAAATACAAACCATATGTTGGGGAATAGTTTCTGTCATTGTTTCCTAACATTCTGAGAATCCATGGATGGCTAGATTCATAATGCTACCAAAACAAACTTTTTCAAATCAGTAAGTTTTCTTGTCTGCAAGTAAAATATAGATACCTGATTTATCATCTTGGACTTCAAATTCTGCACCAGCAGATCCAAGAAGAGACGCACCATGTTTCAACAACCGACATATATCAAATCTGTCAAAACGCAACCGATCTGTTGAAGGTGAATCTTCATTAGGACTTTCTGAGCCTGGTTCTAGGTAGGAAATAAAAAAATATTAAGGACAACGTGATGAAATTTTTGTTCAAAATTCTGGCAGAAGATAAAGGAAAAGCAAGAAATAATATTTCTCCTCCAAAGAATCATCAGACGTACAGCATTTTAATTCAAAGTATAAAGGCTCCATTTTCACAAAGACAAACTGAAATAAGTCACTAAATGTACCTGAATAGAAAAAAAAAAATGTTTTTCCCTTGATAAATTTAGCTTTTTAAAATCTTGGACACTGACCTACCACCAGGCCTTCTCTGTACACATAGGGCCAGCTTACAGCTCTGAACTGCACATGGCTCACAAATAGTATCACAAGCACACCAACACTGCTGCATATCCCTACCAGCCAAGCATCCAAAGTTGAGAAGCTGGAGAGTGTCTAAACAAGTGTGGGAGAAAGGGCTGCTGACACCTAGCTGTGAGCTGTTCCCAAACAGTACATTTTTCTTAAACCCACAATTATCTTTTCAATTTCATTAACAATCCGATTGGCAGATGTGCCAGAACTGGACAATGCATTTAAAAGGCTGCTGTGCTCTAAGACTAACAGGTTACCCAACTTCCATGTACAAAAGGCATGCTAGAAGTAATCCTTGAACTAGACAAGTGAAATGAACTGTTATCCTTGGTAAGATAGAGTATACAGTAGCAGAGTCCTCACCTGTGGTAGAAGGGGTTGAAACTAGATGATCTTTAAGGTTTTTTCCAACTCAAACTATTCTATGATTCTATAACTAAATTATCACATATATGGATAAATATTATTCACTGGGAAAGAGAATTGTTCTGGAAAAAAAAACATCTTTCAACAACTTGATTATCAATGTCCTTAAAGAGCTGCAACAAGTGGACAGAGGGCATCCAGTGAAGATAATACATTTAAAAGCTTTTGGCAAGAATTCATATGAAAGAATAAATCAAAAGAACCAGGTTAGCACAGAGCTGGGGAGAACATCCTTTTACAAACTGAAAGGTAGAAATTAGTTCTGGAGTCCTCTGGGGCACCAGCCCTTTAATTGATGGAAAAGACATTCACTAATGCACTCTTCTCCAAGCATGCAGGTGACACTAAACTCTTTTGGGTAGCCCGAAGTCACAGTGGCACTGAGGAATCCAAGGAGGACTCCCAGAACAGACTAATGGGCAAATAAGCACACAAGGTGTAAAATGAATAACCTAAACCATGCCTACACAACACTGCATTCAACAGAAATCTTGGAGGCATTTCTGACAGTTTTCTGTATTCATCTGTTTATTGAGCAGTGAAAGCCAGAGCAGACAACAAAGTACTGGATCTCACCAGGAAGGACACTGATGGCAGGACAAAGCACATCATTTTGTCACTATGTGTAAATTTCAGTACTCTAGAGATGTAGGTAGACTCTGTGGAGTTCTGTGCATCACAAAGAGGACACAAGAGAAAAGCACAGAGAAATACAAAGTTATTTAAAAGACAAAGCAGCTGACTTGTGAGGGAAGACTGAAGAGACTGCAAATCTTCAAGATGAAGAGAAGTTGTTGGAGGAGAGCAAATATGATGGTTTACAAAAATAAAGACAATGGACAAAGAAAATGCAGAACTTGCTTGTCAAATTCAAAGCCAACAGAATTGGGAGGCACCAAGTGAAACAAATATGAGATCATCTCAAACAGATGTGAGTTTCATTGTTGCTGTTTTAGGGAGTGTGTGTGTCTGTTTTTAAACAAGTCAGAGAATTTCTGGAACCTGTGCCACAAAGTTGTGAACATAGACAGTACCAATGGATTTGGACATCAAACATAACTCAACAATTAAGGAAACTAGCATCTCAAACATGATGATTTCAGATGAAAAGAAACAGAACAGACTTGAGCAAACTGCCATTTCACCTCTCTCAGAAAGGTGCTCAGATTAAAGGAACAGTGAGTGAACCAACTAGTTTCTGCAAACTATCTGCAAAACATGACAAAGTTGATTGGTTAAACATTTTACCATTTTACTAGTTATTCCTTTTCTTTATAAAGCTTTATGAGGCTACAAAGCACAAGCACAGGAATTCTGGAAGAAATAAAGGAAAGGTACAACTGATCAGGAGCATCTAAAGCCAAAGAGGTTTACTTACAGTCCTACTTCACAGAATCATAGAACAGTCTGAGTTGGAAGGGACCCAGAAGGATCATCAAGTGCAGCTCTTAAGTGAGTGGCCCATACAGGGACTGAACCCATGACCTTGGCATTATTAGTACCCTGCTCCAAACAACTTACATGCAAATAAAAGTCTATGGTTATGAAAACCAAACAACAAAGATGCCTTGAAAAGTCTCATATCACAGACAATTTGCATAAAATAAACAATGAGTTATACACAATTAATTTAAGAAGCACCTTGTTTTGATCTTGGAGTTGGATTCCACTCAGGTACATTTTTCACTATTGCTTCGACAGCTTGGCCAGCCGCAATACGAGTATCCCAATTCGTACTTCTTAAATACACTAACACCTTTAAGGGGGAGATTAATAATAAATAAGTATTTGCTTAAAATGTACTTCCAGAAAAATCCATCAGCTGTTATGCTCTATTAAAACACAATTACTTTAATGCTATGGATTAATACAACATTCAAAACAAATACACAAAAGACAATAAAACAAACCAAGAAATGCCACCAGCCTTCTCTATATTGCTCACTGCTTAGCAGAACACTTGCCAGAGCCAGACCTTAAGACTTTATAAGATATATTTAGTCCAATCAGTTAAACTGAAGCTTGATTTCCTCCAGGTACTGAACAAGGCTTGAGACATGTTTTTATTTTTTTGGTTGGTTGGTTTGTTCCTGGCTTTTTTCCTACAAGGAAGCGTTCAAAATTGATTAACAGACCTTAAAACCCTGAAGTCATTTAACCCAAGAAGAGATACAACATGGGTCACTTGAAGCAATACATACTCTTCAAAACCAATTTATCACTATGTCACACATCTGGAAAAACTAATTCTTTCTCTGAAAGCAGTTTGATATTCATGATTCCTTGGCCACTCTGTTGATAACATCAATTGTGGTTCAATAAGAACAGAACTGAGGTCACTGAGCCATCTCCACCTGTCAGATATGGACTATTTTTGGTGGTTTTACTAGACTTGATCAGATTGAAGTCTCAAGCTAATGGAAAACTCTTCCGAATTTCCAGCCCTTTTAAAGACATGCAGCCTCTGACTTTTTTAATGCTTTATCACACAAGTAATAATCTTTAAAGGCAAGCACAGAAATCTTTGTAAGGCAGTAGAGCTTCTCTTTATAGAAGGTCTGAACTTACAGCAAATGCTGAATATCAATATTGAAGGCTAAGTGAAACCTCACTTACATAATCATTTCAGAAGCTGACAGAACAGTACCTTTAACAAAAGCAGCCCCTAATTTTCTTCATTCTCTTACTTTTGAAAAACCCAAGACCACAATGCATTTTCTTCTTCCCACAGAAGCACACCCCTTTAAACAAGATTTATTTTCACCATTACCGTACTAGGGAAAAAGATATGCTTACTTTAGATAAGAGATTATTCAGTTCATGAGGATGCAGTTTCACTACTTCCCCAAGTTGCTGTGCAGCTGCTTTTCTTGTTACAGGTGTTGTACCAGTGTCCAGTAAAATAAAGAGACGATCAAGCCTAAATGTGATTGACAAAAACCGAAAAGTTATGCTATTCATAGCTCAGCTGTCCACTTCTATTAATATTCCCCCACATTTTTCAGTTTATATAACTCAAAGAGAAGAGATGCCTGCCTGAAGACTGTCAGTTGGCAGGGTGAATAATGTATTATTTTTCTAATACTAAGCATAGCTGTTCTAAAAGCACATTTAATTTGGTAACAAAAAAAAGAGTAATTGTAAAAAATGCTAGTTTAAAAAAATCTTCAGTTACAAGGAAAAAGTCCTGTCTTTGTTCTGTGATAGAACATTTTCAATCTTGAAACATAAATATGTTGTGAGTGATCATCAAATTCTATTTGATAGAAAAAGCAGAGGGCTCAGCTGCTCCTATTGTGCATTATCACTTCTATTGACAACACAGCCTGTTATCTGTAACACCAAACTCTGCTTCTCCAGAATGACAAATTTTTACTTTTCACATCTTTTCCCCCTAATTACCTGGAATACATAAAACCAAACCTCTTGTATTTACAGCTTGGAAGTCATCTGATGCTTCTATTCATCCCACAAAAGACAAGGATTTAACTAGCAGATCTGTTTCCACAGTAACTCTGTATTTAGTGAAAGACTCCAATAATCTATTTGTAGAACAATTAATTTCTTTCTTGTTACTGAATGAGAAATACAGTCTGCCTTTACATATATATTCACATAACTATCTAGATACTCAAATCCATGACTGAAGTTTCAAGTATTCATTATTCCCTCCACTACCAGTGGGTTGATCAGAGCTCTCTAATGAGTGCTAAGTTTATGCTTTAGTTATTGGGCAGTATGAGGTTATTACTGAATAAGAATCTAGAACCTGTTCACACAGTGCAATTAAAATTGCTCATTTCAGACTTAAAATAAAAATACTCCTCCAAGAACTCCAACAATACAAAACCAGACCTCACAAAGCAGTGAAGCTCACCTAGACCAGAATAAAGATGTAGGTATTCTGGACAACCTGTCTTCACAAACACACATCCTTAGTTTGAGCACACACAGGAAAGGACAAATGCCTTGTCCCTGTTAGTCCGTTGCTACTAATTACATTTAATGTAAACTGCCTTTGACATTAGTTCCAATAATGTAAAAAGAAGAGAAAAAATCCACCAAAACCTCTTCCCAACATCACTGGATTTTGTATTTTCTTTGGCATGCTTAAACTGCACTTAATTCTCAGTATACCTTAATGGGTCACAACACAACAGGAATTGCAGTGCAGGGCCAAGGCAATACCAAAACCCAAATACTCTCATAATGAGAGGTATTAGATTAAGTATTCATTAAAGTAATTATAACTTTTTAGGCACAATTCTGCTATCTGCCATCCTAGAAATAATTATCTTCCTACTACTAAAATAGGTGAGCTTATTTCAATCTCTGTAGATAAAACTAGAGTTTCAATTGTTATGATTTACTAGTTAGTAAGTTATTTTAAAGTCACAAAAATTAAATCCCAGATATATCTAATCCAGCAGTTTTGTGTGATCAGACAGTCAAGGAGAAAAAAGCTTTACAGATCCAACACTTCTGAACCCCTGATAGTGGACTAGTCATGAGAAACATACCAGGTACCTCATTAGTTGCCGGTATTTTTCCTTCAGTACTTCTGACAGTAATAACCCAACCTGATTTGCAGCAGTCACTATTATTCAATACAAAACACAGTGGCTTTCAGAAGAACCCGTTTGCTCCAACTTGCTTGTTCTCACCCCTTTCATTCTTCAGCTCTCTGTGAAACTTTGGTGTTCCATACTCAAGTTTGCCATCTAGTACCACAAGCTCCTTTAAT
Source organism: Ploceus nigricollis (assembly GCA_013399945.1). Classification (NCBI taxonomy): domain Eukaryota; kingdom Metazoa; phylum Chordata; class Aves; order Passeriformes; family Ploceidae; genus Ploceus; species Ploceus nigricollis. The sequence continues at coordinate 537,204 of VXBC01006029.1, read as the reverse complement.
TATCAAATTATCTTTTTTAATCCCAAAGTCAAGCACAATGTGTAACTGTGACCACTTCCTCAGCCAGAACTCTTCATGAGTCAAAACAGGAGGAAACCACTAAGTCAGCCTACCCTCAAAAACTCAACTTGAATTCCAGACGTAGTTACAACACTACATCTTCACTCCTAAAACCCACAACTTTCTGAAGCTCTGTTACCTACAGAATACACTTTGTTTTGTTGGAGTTTTCTTTAACCTACAGTGTGCTTGGTTTGGAATTTGTTATTTTAAATTGTAATCTGCTTAACTTACACACAAATGCAAACCAACCAAAAAAAAAATCTTTCACTTGTCTGACATCACTACAGGAAGGTTTCAGCTTTCAACTCCAGCAAAATACATGGAAACAGGATTAGCAAACACAGCGAACAACATCTGACTAACAGTAGTCCTGGTCACACTAATAATTCTCTTTTCCTCCCACAGGAGGATGTAAAATTCCCAAACTGATACTATTTTGGAGCTATTAAGATTTTCAAATTAAGTGTCGGTGTTGCTGCAGCGGAGTATGGCAGAGCCTGAATTCCGCATGAGTTGGAAGGGTAGCACTGAAAAAGTTGTCTATGATCAGCAGTGCTAGTTGGTTTATTTTTCAAATTAAAGCTTTCAGTCTGAGTTTCATTAAGAATGAAAAAAACCCCACTAAAAATTCCAAACAAGTTCGTTTTGAGTACCTGCAGTTTAAAGAGAAGTTTCATAAGTTCTGACAGGGTTTTCATTTTCAGAACAAACTAGCAGTCTCTAAACAAGTTACTAAAGAGAACCAAGTTTTCTAGTGGCATGTGGTTCTCTGCTTCTTATGCTAGACAGTGCTGTAGGCAGGGCACCACGTGCCTCACATCATTCCCAGAAGTGTGAAGCAATGTGGTAGAGTGAGATGCTCTACAACGCAGATAAAATTTTTAATTATTTTATGGAATACTTCAACTCTGCCAAAAAAATTGTTGTAAGCCTACAAAAGACACAAGCAAACAACAGAAACACAAGGAATACTTCGGAGAAGAAAAAGATTAAAAACAAAGATTTATAAATTATTGAGAAAGAATTGTAAATTATTATGAAAATTTAAATACCAATGCATACTAAAAATTAAAGATATCTCTAAAGCTACTTCTGCACTTAACTGCTGCAATCAGAACTTAAAAATACGAAGTTCTTCACTTTTAACTCTTAAACAATGGTTTAGATCCTTCTGTCATCCTCCAATCCCATGTCAACTACATCTCATCAACGGGACAGCAACCATACATGACTTTGATATGAACTCATGCCATATGAGCTCAGCAAAAAGCACTGCCCTGCTCAAAGAGGTAAATAATTTCTTCCTCTCACTTCAGAAATCCATGATTTTTCTAGTTTCTGTTGAAGTATATCAGAAAGACACGACTGAGAGCAACAATTCAAAGTTCTTATGATCAGCATTCCACTCAACAATTTTTTCTTCTAAGAAACACCTTTTACACTGACACAAAGTCCATTAGAAATGTTTCTGACACAGACATCAATGCTTAAAGTGCTTAAGAACAGGCATCCAATATCATTTGAGATGCTTCACCTAAAGAAAAGCCACCACAACTAAGTGGTGGCACTCTCCAGGTACCATAGTGATTACATCTTCTGGTCACTAGTTTTGCACATTCAGCATTGAACCAAGTTAGACATGACCCTCACCCAGGCACAGGAGGCAAATTCTTCAATAAATTACCTGTTCTGTCCTTCATGCTAATCTGCAGTTCTTTGCTGCTGCCCCAAACAGAGGGCTGATCTCCATTTGAAGGGACAGTTGTCATACTACTTAAAGTGAACCTTATGGAACTCCTGTGGAAACAGGATGATGTGGATTTGAAAGCCCTTCAGCTACAGAGGCATTAGAAAGCTAGTAGCTGGATAATTAATGTCAAGATACAGATGTAAGCAACAGTCTCTTCAAAATGTTTGCAAAAGAACTCATGTGCAGCTGCACTGTAAAAAGATCCCAACTGTCCCACTGTAAGTGTTCTGACTGGACTGGGCGCCCACAGGACTTCAGATGATGAAACTCCCAATTTGTTGCTTTCAGTGAGTGGAGGCTTAAAAGGGACAGTGAACTGACCACTGCTGCCCATGAAATGACCTGTTTGGACTTCACATCTCTGTGCCCCAGCATGTTAAACTGTCCTGAGAGCAATCTCTAATAATAAAGGTCATCTGGTATGAACACCTTGTAACTACCTTAGCATATCCTCCAACCCATTAAAATTGTGTGACTGTACAAAAAAACCTCAGTGGCATAGTCCCTGGAACAGTAATGTCAAGCTCTGCCTAGAGCTCTTTGAAAAGCTGCTAGCTAGCACCCATCAGAAGGCAAGGGAATCCTCTTAGGAGCTGGTATTTTCAACATCCAGAAAACTTCCTCCCAGGCACTATTTCTTAATACAGAAATAGCCCAGACACCTTGAAAACATCCCTAAATTAAACTTTAGACTTAACAAGGGTGAAATTCAACCTAAGTTCTAACGGAGTCTGACTTCACTTGTTGACCTGACAGTTCTCTGCTGTCACTTCATCATTTGGTCAAATCCTAGCTTGGTCAGCTCTAAACACTCGCTCACATGAACAGTTAAGTAATCAAATAAGCAACCTTGAAATAGTCAATCAGCCAGTAAGAGAAAAAAACCCACTCAACAGAATTCAGAACAAAACGCAGAAGTGCAATGACACACAAAGAATGGATTGTGATTTTACTTCTCCTAGGTGTGCAAACAGTTATGTGGACAATGAAGAAATCTTGTTTCCTACACAGCAGCTGAAGGAACATCTGGAATGAAACAACAGCTCCATGACCACACCAAGTCACAGTACTATACACTGCATATGGAATCCAACCAAATGCTAAAATTAGTATAATTAATTCCATATGTTTCATGTATGATCTACAACTTTATACTGTACAAGTTTTACTTGTTAACTATTACATATGTATCTACAACTAACAATGCACCCCAAAATGTGACCAATTACATTACAAAACCCGTGAGAGAGAATTGCAAGGTGACGCAGCTGTCAGGACAGACTAATACAAGATGTGTATCAGTAAGTTACAAAGTGAACACCTCAGTGACTATTCAAATTCCATCTGCTGGAGCAGGTCGGCATTCTTATCAGCAAGCAATTCTAACTTTCAATTTTCACTTCAGTCCATTAGAAAAGTGTGCCAGAGAAACTGAGAGCTCTGTCTCATTTGGACAGCAGTGCACATGTTAGCTCTGTTTCCCTCCTTCCCCTGACTGTATCAGCCCTCCCACAAAGAGCAGCACAGAGGTAGTCCACTGTTCTAGTCCTCAAGTTAATCTCCACCAACAAGGGAAGAGTTACATTATTCTTCCCCTGCTCTGAGTCTGAACTCCCATAAGCACACTGGTTAGAGAACATCTACTCTAATGCTTTGGGCATAGGCCTTTAAGCAGTAGTGAACACGTACTTGCTCAGGTTAACTCCTGCTTTTTATGCAAGAGCAGCCATGAAGTAATAGCTTCCACAGAAGCTAAAAGCTGAATTCATCATAGAGAAAGTCTGTGATAACCTCCAAAAAATTTTCTAAAAGGTATACAATGCACATAAGAGACTTTTGATGCAGTATTAAATTTGAAATGTTACATAAGTAATGATGCCAGCCAGTGCAGCCACTTGCTCTTGGGAAGTCACAGCCCTGCACTTCAAAAGCTGAGAGCAATACATGAGGCCTGCTTAGTTCACAGGAGCTTTACTCTCACAGCCTTTTGACATTATTTATTTTAAAATAAAAACTAGGTTCCTAATCTAGATATTACCAGTCATAAACAAATTCAAGTAAATAAAACCACTGAAAACTCTAGAAAACTGTATCAATTTTACATAGATCAAATCAAGAATGCGTTGCAAGAGCAGCAAATAATGCTCTCTATATTACTGTAAGGAACTGTCTTGAACATACCCTGAAGAGGTTGTCTTCAAGGCATTTCAGGGAGAACTTAAAGGATATACCAACTAAAATAAAATTGTTTACTCTTAATGCACCTTACCGGCCTCCTAATTTTGTTACATTTTACAAGTACATTGGTTCTCCTTCATACTGCAAAGGCACTCAAAAACAGGAGAAAGGCATTAACACCTTGGTGTTAGAATAACATGAGGTGCCTTTGAACACATTAAGAAACTGGAAAAAAGTTTTATTAGATACTGAAGGACCATCATCATTTTATTACCTACTGAAACTCTACCATCCTGAGTAATGTAGGAGTTGTCACTCTCTTGGAAGTATTACTTTTCCTTCTGAAGTATCTCAAAAGATCACTAGTGAGCCACTGCAATTGTTCACTTGGATCATGCACTTTGTAGGAATGAAGGTGAAGCAAAACTTTTCATTTCCTTTTTTCCTTCTCAGTTCCACTATCAAAAACATTGGGATTTTTTATTAGCTATGCAAACATTATACTACTTATACTACTTCATCTGTAAGATGAAGTAACAGAGATTGGTGACAGAAGCTAAGGCCTACCAAATTAATTAAGGAATACCAACCTTCCCACCCACCTATCCCTACTTCTGGAGGATGGTGTTCATTAGTCTCTCCAGCAAAAACTACCAAAGAGATGAACATATACAGTGCAAATATTCTGCAACATCTTCTGGGATGAAGTATCTACTGTTACACTTTATGTCTGTTTTCTAGAGCATCAACACAAATGTTTTATAGAAGGAGGTCTTCCATCCATGTACCATAAAATGCAGAATTAAATATCAGACTTTTTTGTCAATAGGTTACAATTAGTTACAATTACTTTTAAGATGACTGTACTAATAGCAAAGCTGCAAATTCTCAATCTAATGTGGAGGTATTTCAAAGCATTCTCTACGTTTTTTTGGATCTCCCTGAACAGATTAGGGCTTTGTGAAAGGTTTTCAACTGGTCAAAAAGCAGAAACTAAACTTTCCTGGGAAAACAACCACCTGATAATTTATTGTTTTGAGAATGTAAAACTATTCCAACCCTCACTTCCAAAACAAGATATTTTTAAAAGAATTGTTCCAATATAGAACTACCCCTAATGAAATTATTGTTAATAGTAATGCTTGGTATACACTCCACAAGGACTGTGGGCTTTAGAGAAAATTAATTTGAGTCAGCTTCTTTCTCACTCTCCAAACTTGTATAGGTAAGAGGCATTCAACAATGAAATATTATGGTAGTCCATAAAAAAAGTAACTGTAACTACCCAGAGGAAAAGTGCAATTAGAACAGATGCTGGACCAACTAAACCGAACAAAAAATAGTTATGTGGTTATACACACAAGTGCACAAACAATTATTTGTAATATGTCTGAAAGGGAAGGACCTTTGAAGTTCAATGTTCTGAAATAAAAGGTGAAGAAAGGTATCTTTATTTCCAAAAGCAGTACTGACACTGTATCAGTGCTCCTATGGTCCAGCAGCAGAAAGGAAACTCCATTTATCAGGGCCGCTGTCTAACTTCAAAGAGACACAGATAAAATTTACACATTATCACTTCTTACAATTATATAAACATTGGTGCTGACCAGGAATAGTCAAGATGTTACAGCACTCCAAAATGTGTGCTCTTTTACCTAAGTTAAATGTGAAGCTGAAACAACTCTGTACCAACTCACCAGTATTACAGCACCTCTACTGACGTTCAATACCTTGTGTTCAGTTGTGTAACGTTTGGATACTACAACTATAATCTGAAGCAATATATAACACTATTATTGACACACCAACTTTCAATGCTTCACACTGAATCTTAGAATGAGCCATATCTAGTTTTACTTTCAGTTCCCAAAAGGTGTTAATGAAATCTTGGTACTGCTGCTTTCCGCTAAAGCAACCTTGGTAACTGAAATGGAAACAAGCCTTTAGAGCAGGCACAGCCTCAGCACACAACTAAAAACTCTACCTTGATACTCCTGTTAGCCCCCATATCACACGTACATTAGCAAAGTTGGTTAAGCAGACTGACCAGACCGAATATAATCGGACGACTCCTCTACTTTACATGATGACTTATTTTAATGTACACGGTAATCTTGTTACAGCAATCCTTACTACTTCCACGTTCTTCTGGACAGATTTCAGGGATGAGAAAAGGTCACAACAAATATGTAACAAGTTGATAAAAAAATAAGAGTAGAATACAACAAAGACATACTTTGTAGAAACTCCAAAGATTAAAATAAAACACCTGCTACTAGAAGTCCCTAAGAGGTGCACTGCTGCCATTAATTTTGATGAAGAATGGATTTCCATTATAAATGTGCACATCTTTACTTTGCTACATAGAATTGCAAACTTATTCACACACAGCTACTGAAACAGAATTTACTTTTGTGATAGCACTTTGGAAGTAGAGATACTACAACACGTGACTTGGAGCTAATCTATCACAAGCTTAATTTGGATTTATGGTTTCCTTTCAATTATCCTGTTCGGAAGCTTAACCCGCCTGTTTCACACACACACACCAAAAAAAGCAAAAAAAAAAAAGCAGGAATTTGTGGTCAGCATTTTTTATAAAACAGCTCTGTTAAGACACACCTCTGTATCTGTGAATGCTTTAAACGCTGGCACACCCCAGAGCACATGTGTGCAAGCAGATACTGCCCAACATTTTGAGGCAGAGCCAGAATACACTGATCACTTTTCTCCATGAAAGCCTGTCTTATTTTGGTTACTTTACAACTAAGGGCTCTGAAACGCAAAAACGGTTTCTCGCCAGGTTTTGGGACTCAATATCATAATTTCCTATTCCCTAGCAGTTTAACCACCCTAGGATAGACTGGTCAACAAAACGAAGGTGTCGAATTCAGGAGGAAGCCCGAGACGCCCCAGGCAGAGCCCCTGCGGCCCGAGGAAGGGAGGGGGCACGGGAGTCACCCTAGGCCAGGGCGCAAACCCAGGCGGCAGAGCACGCAGCCAGCCCCAGACCCCAGCGGGGCGGCCGCGGCGAGATCTCCGCAAGCTCCCGAAGCAAAAGGAGATGGAAAGCGGGCACCCCTGCTCCCCCCCACGCANCGTGGGCGAGAGCGGCGAAGGACCCTCGGAGCGCGGGTTAAAGCCTCGATTCCCCCATCACCGGGGCGAAGCCCAATGCCTGGTTTTATATGAGCAGCCATCTTGTATTTATTCCCTTCCTCCATGAGAGCCGCTTCCTGATTGGCAAGAGCGCACAGCCGCAGCCAATGGCGGGAGCGCTTCTAAGAGCAAGGAGGGCGGGAGCGCGCAGCGCCCGCACTGAGCAGGATCGGCCATGGAGCCCGCCGGGCCCGGGGGGGGGGGGGCCGG